>CM055736.1:7324185-7417794 GCA_029465975.1 Dallia pectoralis
AGCAGCAGCGGAGATATGAGGCAGAGAAGATACACCGGGTTGACGGGAAATGCTGACACAGACGCTCTCAGAAAAGTCCCCACTCATCCGGCGCCATCTGGGGCTTTTCCTCCTATAGTCTCGCCGTTCCACACATGCTTCCTAATCCAGGCCGCTAGCCACTAGCTTGTTAGCAAAGTCTATGCGAAAACACTGGCCACTTAGTCAGCGGCTATATTCCACGTATTATTTTCGTCTTGTCTTGAGCAGTCCACCCAAATAGACAGATATCACCATTCACGTTTTGGATAAGAGTCCTGTTTTACTACTCTCACTAAACTGGTAAATTACAATAACTTCAACAGGTAGTCTTTCTCATTCCGCAGTCAACACGTTTCTCCCTTCACTCGTTCTCCTTACTTCCTTGTAACCTTGGACCTACAACTGTGATTGGCTAATTCACAAACCTTCAGTAATAAAACATATTCACATATCATTAGTGTAACTCTTTCTTCAATAACTTTACAGGCATTTTCAACAAATTTTTCCATATAATATTTCACAATAGATAATTAACATTTTAAATGCTGTATTCAGTAAAACATGAACATTACCCAAAATGTCTTTCTCACATTGAGCAAACCATAACTTCCTTGCTGGTAAATGAATCTTAACTTTTAACCCTTGTATTGTATTTACTAAACCATGAAACCATTTATTCAACTTGTATATCCTATATTAATGAAATATATTTCAACCTGGTTACAATTATATATATTCAATTGTATTCCATTGACAAAATCCTTTCAGACGTAAATAGCTTAACTAAGCAATCCAGGCAATCTTGAAAAACCTGAATAGAAAGTTCAACATGATTGCCAGCAAAAACAACATGACAAATAGCCTGCTTTTTAAAGGGGCACTGTGTAAAATCAAGTCTTATGAAAAGGCGTTATAGAATGCATTTGATTGATTGATTACAATATAAAAGGTGTTAAATGGAATGAGCTTTATTACATAACCAACTCTCCCTGTGACATCCTTGTAAAGTGTTCACAGCATTTTATTATTGTGATCCTCGTGTAATTAGGGTTCAATTCCTTGCTAAAGTTCAGTTTATCATCTTTCAGGTTCCTGTTACTGATCGACTGTTCTTACCGCTAAACTGTGTTCTTACCGCTAAACTGTCTGCTAAACAGAAATTTAGTTATGGGCTCATTACTGTGAAACTAAATCTGGACAATGTAAGGTGAACTATGGGTTAGGTAACATATATAGTGGTGGAACTAGTTTTGACAGCTGCTGTTTTGCTATGCTGGAACACAGTACACAAAGACAACAATGAGGAAACACATTCTTTATATTCAGTCAGACAGAGAACTTTAAAACAGAAAAATAAATCACATATTTAAAATGATGACAAAACCAAATGCTTTTTCTTAATATTTCTTAGGTTCACACTCTCAGTTGGATGGTAAGTCCCCTCCTTTTTAAATGTTATCCTTTATATTCCAAACTGAATGATACAACCAGTATGAGCTTCAATCTCTCCACTTCCTGTATGTGCTGTGTTTTAATATCCCACATCCATCTGTGTTGTTTTAGTGTGTGGTCTCCCCCCTCTCAACACAAAGATTGTTGGGGGTCAGACCGCATCTAGTGGAAGCTGGCCATGGCAGGTCAGTCTACAATCATCCGGCAGACTTTTTTGTGGAGGTTCCCTCATCAATAATCAGTGGGTGCTGACTGCTGCTCACTGCTTCAGGTTAGGAACCATAAAGAATACACAGTTTTATTCAATCAATAATATTTTTTTCTACACATGTTGTAGTATTTCCATAATGACAATGACATGATAAAAAAAAGAATAATCTGAAAAACTTTTTTGGTACAATAAAAATACTTTTAGCCTGAGCAACACTCATACCAATTCTCCATTTTACAAATTAAAAGTTGATTGTAAAGAATAGTTAGATGTCATTTGTAAAAAAAATAGAACGCATCCAACATGTGGTGATTAAATACAGTAACTTTTTTTCCAGGACGATTCCTCCAAGTCTGACGGTCGTCTTGGGCCTCCAGAACCTGCAAGGCTCCAACCCAAACTCATTGACCCTGTCAGTATCTCAGATCATCGTCAACCCCAACTATAACAACCAAACCAATGACAACGACTTGTGTCTGTTGCAGCTGTCCTCCACAGTGACTTTTAACAGCTACATTCAGCCTGTCTGTTTAGCTGCATCAGACAGCACCTTCTATACAGGAACTACTAGCTGGGTCACTGGCTGGGGCACTACTAGCAGTGGAGGTCAGTTCATAATGAAGGATGAAAATCGAATGCAATGTCATTACTATTAAATGCATTTATTTACATGTTTTCCTTTATCGTGTAAATGTGTCTCCCATGTTGTCAGGGTCTATCTCAAACTCACTACAGGAAGTGTCTGTACCAGTAGTGGGGAACAGGGAGTGTAACTGTGACTATGGAGTTGGATCAATCACTAACAACATGATCTGTGCTGGTCTGTCAGCTGGAGGAAAAGATTCATGTCAGGTAAAATATCTGTGTTTTAACTGTTTATTACAGTGTATTAAATACTCATGGGTACAGTAATATACATGCCATTATTCTTAGCTAGTCATGAAAGTGCTTCCTTGTCTGAGAATCATTTTAATATAGTAAACTGATCCATGATCATTCATAATTAGAACAATTGAATCCATGATGTCATTATTTCTATGCGTAGGGGGACTCAGGAGGTCCGATGGTGAGCAAACAGGGTGGTCGCTGGATCCAGTCTGGTATTGTGAGTTTTGGAGATGGATGTGCCCAGCCAAATAAACCAGGGGTTTATGCCAGAGTGTCCCAGTACCAGACTTGGATCAACAGCCTGATCAGCACAAACCAGCCAGGCTTTGTATCTTTCAACTCCAGTGGGACTGACTCTGACCTCAGCTTCAACTGCTCTGATCTACAAACTGCTACAAACTTCACCAGTACCACCATGCCAAGTGCTACACCCTCCACCAGTACCACCAGTACAAGTGCTACACCCTCCACCAGTAACACCAGTACAAGTGCTACAACCTCCACCAGTACCACCAGTACAAGTGCTACACCTTCCACCAGTGCCACCAGTACAAGTGCTACACCCTCCACCAGTACAAGTGCTACACCCTCCACAAGTACCACCAGTACAAGTGCTACACCCTCCACCAGTACAAGTGCTTACCACTAGAACAAGTGCTACACAATCCAACAGTACCACCAGTACAAGTGCTACACCCTCCACCAGTACAAGTGCGACACCCTCCACCAGTACAAGTGCTACACCTTCCCCAGTACCACCAGTACAAGTGCCACACCTCCACCAGTACAAGTGCTACACCCTCCACCAGTACCACTAGTACAAGTGCTATCCCCCTCCACCAGTACCACCAGTACAAGTGCTACACCTTCCACCAGTACAAGTGCTACAACCTCCACCAGTACCACCAGTACAAGTGATACACCATCCACCAGTACCACCAGTACAAGTGCTACACCTCCACCAGTACCACCAGTACAAGTGCATCACCCTCCACCAGTACCACCAGTACAAGTGCTACACCCTCCACCAGTATAAGTGATACACCCTCCACCAGTACCACCAGTACAAGTGCTTCACCCTCCACCAGTACCACCAGTACAAGTGCTACACCTTCCACCAGTACCACCAGTACAAGTGCTACAACCTCCACCAGTACAAGTGCTACACCATCCACCAGTACCACCAGTACAACTGCTACACCTTCCACCAGTACCAGTGTTACACCCTCCACAAGTACAAGTGCTACACCCTCCACCAGCACCACTAGAACAAGTGCTACACCTTCCCCCAGTACAAGTGCTACACCCTCCACCAGTACCACCAGTACAAGTGATACACCATACAACAGTACAAGTGCTACACCTTCCACCGGTACCACCAGTACAAGTGCTACACCCTCCACCAGTACAAGTGCTACACCCTCCACCAGTACCACTAGTACAAGTGCTACACAATCCAACAGTACCACCAGTACAAGTGCTACACCCTCCACCAGTACAAGTGCGACACCCTCCACCAGTACAAGTGCTACACCTTCCCCCAGTACCACCAGTACAAGTGCCACACCCTCCACCAGTACCACCAGTACAAGTGCTACACCCTCCACCAGTACCACTAGTACAAGTGCTACACCCTCCACCAGTACCACCAGTACAAGTGCTACACCTTCCACCAGTACAAGTGCTACAACCTCCACCAGTACCACCAGTACAAGTGATACACCATCCACCAGTACCACCAGTACAAGTGCTACACCCTCCACCAGTACAAGTGCTTCACCCTCCACCAGTACAAGTGCTACACCCTCCACCAGTATAAGTGATACACCCTCCACCAGTACCACCAGTACAAGTGCTTCACCCTCCACCAGTACCACCAGTACAAGTGCTACACCTTCCACCAGTACCACCAGTACAAGTGCTACAACCTCCACCAGTACAAGTGCTACAACCTCCACCAGTACAAGTGCTACACTCTCCACCAGTACAAGTCTAACAAACGTGGCACCCACCCCACCTCGTATGTCCAGTATCTATACTCTATCTTGAGCTAATTGGAACACTTTATTGTAAATCCCTGTGCAAATATATCTGACTCCAGTATTATTGTCTGTGTTGTTTTAGTGTGTGGTCTCCTCTCAACACAAAGATTGTTGGGGGTCAGACCGCATCTAGTGGAAGCTGGCCATGGCAGGTCAGTCTACAATCATCCGGCAGATTTTTGTGGAGGTTCCCTCATCAATAATCAGTGGGTGCTGACTGCTGCTCACTGCTTCAGGTTAGGAACCATAAAGAATACACAGTTTTATTCAATCAATAATATTTTTTCTACACATGTTGTAGTATTTCCATAATGACAATGACATGATAAAAAGAATAATCTGAAAACTTTTTTGGTACAATAAAAATACTTTTAGCCTGAGCAACACTCATACCAATTCTCCATTTTACAAATTAAAAGTTGATTGTAAAGAATAGTTAGATGTCATTTGTAAAAAATAGAACATATCCAACATGTGGTGATTAAATACAGTAACTTTTTTCCAGGACGATTCCTCCAAGTCTGACGGTCGTCTTGGGCCTCCAGAACCTGCAAGGCTCCAACCCAAACTCATTGACCCTGTCAGTATCTCAGATCATCGTCAACCCCAACTATAACAACCAAACCAATGACAACGACTTGTGTCTGTTGCAGTTGTCCTCCACAGTGACTTTTAACAGCTACATTCAGCCTGTCTGTTTAGCTGCATCAGACAGCACCTTCTATACAGGAACTACTAGCTGGGTCACTGGCTGGGGCACTACTAGCAGTGGAGGTCAGTTCATAATGAAGGATGAAAATCGAATGCAATGTCATTACTATTAAATGCATTTATTTACATGTTTTCCTTTATCGTGTAAATGTGTCTCCCATGTTGTCAGGGTCTATCTCAAACTCACTACAGGAAGTGTCTGTACCAGTAGTGGGGAACAGGGAGTGTAACTGTGACTATGGAGTTGGATCAATCACTAACAACATGATCTGTGCTGGTCTGTCAGCTGGAGGAAAAGATTCATGTCAGGTAAAATATCTGTGTTTTAACTGTTTATTACAGTGTATTAAATACTCATGGGTACAGTAATATACATGCCATTATTCTTAGCTAGTCATGAAAGTGCTTCCTTGTCTGAGAATCATTTTAATATAGTAAACTGATCCATGATCATTCATAATTAGAACAATTGAATCCATGATGTCATTATTTCTATGCGTAGGGGGACTCAGGAGGTCCGATGGTGAGCAAACAGGGTGGTCGCTGGATCCAGTCTGGTATTGTGAGTTTTGGAGATGGATGTGCCCAGCCAAATAAACCAGGGGTTTATGCCAGAGTGTCCCAGTACCAGACTTGGATCAACAGCCTGATCAGCACAAACCAGCCAGGCTTTGTATCTTTCAACTCCAGTGGGACTGACTCTGACCTCAGCTTCAACTGCTCTGATCTACAAACTGCTACAAACTTCACCAGTACCACCATGCCAAGTGCTACACCCTCCACCAGTACCACCAGTACAAGTGCTACACCCTCCACCAGTAACACCAGTACAAGTGCTACAACCTCCACCAGTACCACCAGTACAAGTGCTACACCTTCCACCAGTGCCACCAGTACAAGTGCTACACCCTCCACCAGTACAAGTGCTACACCCTCCACAAGTACCACCAGTACAAGTGCTACACCCTCCACCAGTACAAGTGCTACACCATCCACCAGTACCACCAGTACAACTGCTACACCTTCCACCAGTACCAGTGTTACACCCTCCACAAGTACAAGTGCTACACCCTCCACCAGCACCACTAGAACAAGTGCTACACCTTCCCCCAGTACAAGTGCTACACCCTCCACCAGTACCACCAGTACAAGTGATACACCATACAACAGTACAAGTGCTACACCTTCCACCGGTACCACCAGTACAAGTGCTACACCCTCCACCAGTACAAGTGCTACACCCTCCACCGGTACCACTAGAACAAGTGCTACACAATCCAACAGTACCACCAGTACAAGTGCTACACCCTCCACCAGTACAAGTGCGACACCCTCCACCAGTACAAGTGCTACACCTTCCCCCAGTACCACCAGTACAAGTGCCACACCCTCCACCAGTACAAGTGCTACACCCTCCACCAGTACCACTAGTACAAGTGCTATCCCCTCCACCAGTACCACCAGTACAAGTGCTACACCTTCCACCAGTACAAGTGCTACAACCTCCACCAGTACCACCAGTACAAGTGATACACCATCCACCAGTACCACCAGTACAAGTGCTACACCCTCCACCAGTACCACCAGTACAAGTGCATCACCCTCCACCAGTACCACCAGTACAAGTGCTACACCCTCCACCAGTATAAGTGATACACCCTCCACCAGTACCACCAGTACAAGTGCTTCACCCTCCACCAGTACCACCAGTACAAGTGCTACACCTTCCACCAGTACCACCAGTACAAGTGCTACAACCTCCACCAGTACAAGTGCTACACCATCCACCAGTACCACCAGTACAACTGCTACACCTTCCACCAGTACCAGTGTTACACCCTCCACAAGTACAAGTGCTACACCCTCCACCAGCACCACTAGAACAAGTGCTACACCTTCCCCAGTACAAGTGCTACACCCTCCACCAGTACCACCAGTACAAGTGATACACCATACAACAGTACAAGTGCTACACCTTCCACCGGTACCACCAGTACAAGTGCTACACCCTCCACCAGTACAAGTGCTACACCCTCCACCGGTACCACTAGAACAAGTGCTACACAATCCAACAGTACCACCAGTACAAGTGCTACACCCTCCACCAGTACAAGTGCGACACCCTCCACCAGTACAAGTGCTACACCTTCCCCCAGTACCACCAGTACAAGTGCCACACCCTCCACCAGTACCACCAGTACAAGTGCTACACCCTCCACCAGTACCACTAGTACAAGTGCTACACCCTCCACCAGTACCACCAGTACAAGTGCTACACCTTCCACCAGTACAAGTGCTACAACCTCCACCAGTACCACCAGTACAAGTGATACACCATCCACCAGTACCACCAGTACAAGTGCTACACCCTCCACCAGTACAAGTGCTTCACCCTCCACCAGTACAAGTGCTACACCCTCCACCAGTATAAGTGATACACCCTCCACCAGTACCACCAGTACAAGTGCTTCACCCTCCACCAGTACCACCAGTACAAGTGCTACACCTTCCACCAGTACCACCAGTACAAGTGCTACAACCTCCACCAGTACAAGTGCTACAACCTCCACCAGTACAAGTGCTACACTCTCCACCAGTACAAGTCTAACAAACGTGGCACCCACCCCACCTCGTATGTCCAGTATCTATACTCTATCTTGAGCTAATTGGAACACTTTATTGTAAATCCCTGTGCAACATATCTGACTCCAGTATTATTGTCTGTGTTGTTTTAGTGTGTGGTATCTCCCCTCTCAACACAAAGATTGTTGGGGGTCAGACCGCAACTAATGGAAGCTGGCCATGGCAGGTCAGTCTACAATCATCCGGCAGCCATTTTTGTGGAGGTTCCCTCATCAATAATCAGTGGGTGCTGACTGCTGCTCACTGCTTCAGGTTAGGAACCATAAAGAACACTTCAACCAAATTAAGTAGTGTAGCTTTTTCAATTCATTTTGTAGTATTTCCATAATAACAATGAAAAAAATATATAAAAAAGAATAATCTGAAAACCATTTTTCGTACAATAAAAATACTTTTAGCCTGAGCAACATTTTCATACGATTTCTCTAAAAAAGATCACATATCCAACATGGGTATTTTAATACAGCCGTAACTTTCCAGCTCGACTCAACCAAGTCTGAAGGTTGTCTTGGGCCTCCAGAACCTGCAAGGCTCCAACCCAAACTCATTGACCCTGTCAGTATCTCAGATCATCGTCAACCCCAACTACAACAGCCAAACCCATGACAACGACTTGTGTCTGCTGAAGTTGTCCTCCACCGTGACGTTTAACAACTTCATCCTGCCTGTCTGTTTAGCTGCATCAGACAGCACCTTCTATACAGGAACTACTAGCTGGGTCACTGGCTGGGGCTCTACTAGCTTTGGAGGTTAGATCATAATGAAGGATGAAAATCTAATGCAATGTCATTACTATTAAATGTATTTATTTACATGTTTTCCTTTATCGTGTGAATGTGTCTCCCATGTTGTCAGTGTCTGTCTCAAACTCACTACAGGAAGTGTCTGTACCAGTAGTGGGGAACAGGGAGTGTAACTGTAACTATGGAGTTGGATCAATCACTAACAACATGATCTGTGCTGGTCTGTCAGCTGGAGGAAAAGATTCATGTCAGGTAAAATATCTGGATTATAACTGTTTATTACATGTGTCAATTACACGTGGGGACAATTCTCTACATAATAATATTCCTACCTCGTGCTGGATTAAAAATTATTTTTTGAAGCACCAATATAAGTGCTTCATTGTCTCTGTTAATCGATCCAACGAAGTAAACTGATCTATGATTTTTCATAATTAGAACATTTGAATCCATGATGTCATTATTTCTATGCGTAGGGGGACTCAGGAGGTCCGATGGTGAGCCAACAGAGTGGTCGCTGGATCCAGTCTGGTATTGTGAGTTTTGGAAATGGATGTGCCAAGCCAAATTTACCAGGAGTTTATGCCAGAGTGTCCCCGTACCAGACTTGGATCAACAGCCTGATTAGCACAAACCAGCCTGGCTTTGTATCTTTCAACTCCAGTGGGACTGACTCTGACCTCAGCTTCACCTGCACTGGTCTACCAGCTGCTACAAACTTCACCAGTACCACCAGTACAAGTCTTACAACCGCTGCACCCATCCAAGCGCGTATGTCCAGTATCTATACTCAAGTTTGTGCTAATTGCAACACCTTATTGTGAATCCTTATACATGAAATCTTACTCCAGTATTATTGAACTTGTCTCTATAGCTGTGGTGTGCGGAAACGCCCCATTGAACTCTGGTGTTGATGCTGGAACCTCATTGGCCACAGCAGGCTTATGGCCCTGGATAGCCAGTCTACAGACCAACGGCGTGCACGTGTGCGGGGGCACGTTGGTCTCATTGGATTCTGTCATGAGTGACGCTGGCTGTGTCTCCAGGTAGATTAACTTAAGTACAGTCATCCACTACTGGCAACTGTGACCGATGATATTGCAATATTGATTAAATAACATATTTGGTTTTAAATCTCTGTATTCGCATGTTGTTCAGGTCGCGTTTCAGATAATCTCAATCAAATGTAATTATATTGTAGATTGGTTATAGTATTATTTTCCATGAAAGAGTCTATGATATGAAACTCTATGATATGAATAATAAAATATTATTAGAAACATTTCATTTGGTTACTACTTTGACTATTGCTAATCCTGAAATAATTATAAACAACAAAATACCTTTTTCTAATTGTCCAAGATCATTCCCCCCAGATATGCCAACCTCTCACCATTAAAAATTACAGTGGTGGTAAACATGTCTTGGGAGAATGAGAATTTTCAGTTATAATCCATGAGACAATGGGCCGTATTCTTCAACCGTTCTTAAGAAGAAATTCGTTCTTAAGACCCACTTACGCAGTTTCCACGAAGATTCTGACATTCACCAATGTTTACTTATCTGGAATTTGTTCTTAGGAAAGAACAGAATCTACGCACAGTGAAAAGCACTCTTACGCAGATTTGCGCGCTGACATTTTCGTCCCCGACAGAATTCGTCCCGAGCCCGACCTGAGCAGGACAGTTTTTAAAAGCCCGAAGGCCGAACCCGCATTTTGCTGTCATATTTTAAGAGACTGTCAATTTTTTGCATTTGGCATAACCGGCTCGGTTTTTTTCCATTAAAAAGTGAGATTTTAATCTTTTGGCCGGTGCAACCAAATGTATGGGCCACAGTCCTGCCTGCGTTTCACCTCCTCAGCATCCATTCGCTAAATGAAACGCATCACCTGACCACTCATTCACCGCGCAATCCGGAGCGCAAGAGACCGAGCCCGAACCCGAGTGTAATGATAGAAATTAAGACAGAACCAGACCCGTCGGGGGTCGGGTTCGGTCGGGTTCGGGCAAAGATCTGCAGCTCTAATTCCGAATATGTCCCCGACGCCCCGGTACAGTAAGGACAGTGCAAGCCTTTTCCCCCTGTGGTCAGCATCTCTCGTTTGTGTTTGGCAATACTTATTTTGCCTCAAACTTCTCTTCAAACCATTTCTTTTTTATGTCATTTTTATGTGGTTCACCTTTCCCCAGCCCCTTCGTTCACAGAACGAATGATTAAATCCCATGCATCCTTTTGTATTTGATTTTGCAACCACTGACGCTGCTAAATATTACATATTTTTGCCTGTTCACTTATTGCAGAAGTATTTCCACTTCTGAACTACAGAAGTAATTTGTTCTTTTGGCGTCTAATCCTCTATACTGTCTATACATGTTGGTTTAGGCATTTTTGCATTCTCCGCGTTTTTACGATGAGTTTCCACTCCGCCCTGAAGTTTAATGCCCTTTTATGGGAAATACCGGGGCGTTTACCTATGCTAATTAGGAACAACGGACACGCGCTTTGAATTTACGAAGACGTGGTATTCATCATTATAGGAATGTAGGTACAAACAATTATGCAATTTAAGAACACGTTCGTGAATTTGAGTAAGACTTTTCTTAGGACCTTTCTTAGGAAAGAATTTAAGAAATATCTTAGGAAAACATTGAAGAATATGGCCCATTATCTTCATATAGACTTCCTAACAGATAAACTCATACATTTCATTCGTAATTGTGGTAGTTTTGGAAACAACCATTCACTACCTGATGAATTCAGAACTCTTAAAGCATTTCACAACAATGAAAATCAGTGAGTTGAGTCCCCTCACAAAAATCATCTCCTTCCATCTCTTCAGCCAGCCTAATGCCTCTCAGTGGACTGTGATTCTGGGTCGTCTGAATCAAAATGGCACCAACCTCAACGAAGTAAAAAATGTCATCAACATCACAATGAGCAACCAGACAGGCAACAACGTGGCCATTCTACGACTGACCAGCCAACCCACATTATCTAACTACATCCAGCCAATCTGTTTGGACCAGGGAACCAACACCTTCAGTAGAGGGACTACTTGTTGGGTGGCTGGCTGGGCCACAGGACAAGGAGGTGAGTAAATTAAAAAGTAAAAAGTACTTGAATATATGTCCATATGTTCCACCTAACTTCTTAAAAATAAAGGTTCCTCAATAGCCAATCTGACACCTTTCCAGAAGTCTTCCTGATTTCTGGAACGTGTGTTTAGATGTTTAGAGGCATTGATAATGAAGGAGGAGCACCCGACTGGTTAGATACCCACATTAAATTAAACAAATCACACTCCATATTTTACATAACCACCTCTGCTCAAAAACAGTTGATTTAAAAGAAAAACTGTTTATGAGGTACCACAATTGTGCTTGCAAATAGCTACATACCACACATGTTCTGAACAAATATTGGGGTTACTACTTCACCCGACCAGTCACTGCTCTTCCAGAGTGCTATAGGTCAGATAAGCCAGGCTATTTCCAAAGAACATTGCCACAGAAAACATGTTAAGTTTGTTGAAGAACACTCAATTGGATGGTTCTTTAAGAGTAAAAGAAATTGCTACTGCTTTGCATTCATTCGTGTTTAGTCCTAAATGAAACCCTAAGAAAAAAGTCATTCAATTGCATTTTTTAAATGTAATTCAACACACATTCTCTTTAGCTGATTGTGGTCCTAAAAGAACTGTTACAGTGCCTATAAGTATTCACCTTTCATTAGTCGTTCTGCCTTACAACATTCAAGTAACATAAAAAGGCAACAGTTCTTAAATGTAATCTAGAATACTTTGTAGAGCTATATTTTGCCTTAATTACAGAAGGATATTGATCAGGGAATCTACCAAGTGGCCAATGTCTACTTTAACACTAGAAGCGCGGAGGCTCAGATACGGTCGCCTTTCCCGGTTTTGGGTCACATGACCCATGCGTTGGTTTGAATGGGAGAATGTTGTGGACACGTAATGACACACAATGACCAGCAGATGGCGTATCTTGTTCATCTTTGCGTCAGAAGGACCAATCTGGCTGTTGTAAAATCACGGTGGCAAATGGAAGTGAAACCAAAATGTTAAAACCTCCTGCCAAATGAATATAAATGGCCTAAAAGTGTCCATTATTATGTAATAAGTGCACATAGATTTTTTTACCGCTCTAATTTTTTTCAATTAAACCAAATTAATGGTGAAATAATTTAAAACATTTTGACAGAAAATACAATTGTACATTACCAAAACACTAAAATAATGGATTTTATAATAAACTGTAAAAATAATTGTAATCAAAGAAGATTTTTGTTGCGCCACTGTCAACTCCAACTGTCTGATTTATTGTGCTCAATGCATTCAGGCTCAAGTATTTCATTCATGTGATGCACACATAGTCAAAAATATCATATTATCCTATGATTAATATTATCTATCCTATGATCAATGTATTCCTATGTAAATTGCGATGACACTTCATCCGATTCACCCCATTCAAAGTCAAAGTAGTAATTCTGTGGGAATCCCCTCTATCCTTCCCCCCATGTGGCTGTAAGAGGCGTGGTTCATTCGAACTCCGACTACACTGTATATGGTTCCCTCTTCATATGGGTTTTCGTATCCATTTACAGTGGCAAAACGCTGCGCTCTAGGTTTTCGTATTGTTTTAACCACAGCTGATATGTGCAAATAGTCTACATGAATGTATTTTTCTGGAAAAGTGAGATAGGTCTACTAATGAAATCTAATTTTCTGAGAACTATTGTAAGAGAACCGCAAAACGACTTGAATGTAATATATGTACACTGTATTTACGTTGGCTGTAAGTTAATAGACTATTGCATTTAGATTGTCTTAATCATATATTACGTTGAAGCAAACGTTTCGCATACTCAGTTTTAAGATCTGGGTGGAGGGGGTTTGAAGGACTAGAGATTGGGCACCTATTCAAATGTAAACGCAGCCTAAAGACTGACGTGTCAACTCTTCCTAAGCAATTTCACACAGATGTAGTGAAAACAATCTAGACCAGTGGCAAAATGTGTGGCTGCTGCCATCCTAAAAAAATGTCTTTCCACCGCAGTCGTCAATACTGTCTTATATATTATATTCATATTTAATTGTATAGAACGGTAAAATATTTCTTCTAATTACGTTGTTAAACTCTATGGTAACAAGCTCCAATATTTGAGTCCCCTTACTCAATAAAATGGTCTTATCCCAGAAGGAGTGTCGTTTGTTGCTCCTGGTTCTTACAACGGACCAAGGAGTCTAACGCGTGCGCAAGTCATAGGGTTTCACTGAAACACCCAGAGGCGCAATGAGACATCATGCGCTATCTGCGTTTTGATTACAAAAGCAGACACATTCAGAGTCTGGGTCTGAAATTGAGTCTAATTTATACTCTGAAGCACTCCCACCGGCGTCATTGACATACAAATCATCCCACTTATCAACAACATTGTTCTCCACAGCCACATCAGCCATCAACAAGAATAGACAATGAAACAAGTTTATAGAAAAGTTTGTATTGGCCACGGTCAACTATTCTGCTGTTACCCGATAAACTAATCGGTTTATATTTATTCTTCCTGTCCAGTCGGCACACAGCACACAAGAAACTAAACGGTTGCATCAGGACAACTGCACAGTGTTCATTTCTGCCAGTTTATTAGAGATGTAAAATGCCCGTTGTCAGTCACATTTCTGCTTTTGCCGGTGAGGCTCAGTGAGTCTCAAAACCCCAGTCACCAACAGGCGCACACCCGCTGTCCTGGTTTCATAAATAGTCAGTTCACGTTGTACATTTGACTATTGTCTAAAATGAGATTTTATACCATCCAGCTGCTATATACTTAAAATATGTCAACTAAAAGTTGGTAATAAGAATGCAATGCCCGTTCAAATCAATGATGAGGTACAACTCACATTCAATACTAAATGACTTGTTGGAACTCCAATAGAACTTTATTTTAGCAGATTATGAATATAATGACACAAACGTAGCTGAAGATAAGACAATATACCAACTTTGACAATGTGGTGAAGGTCGTGGTCAATTATTATTTTCATTTCTTGAAAAGTTACGGTTTCCAAGATAGGTTTCCGTATTTCAAAAGTAGGACGTTGCTTCGGCTACAACAGAATTAAATTTGTTTAATGTAATCAATGCAATAATGCATTATAACCGAATATAACTTGAATTAACGCATATACCGTTTCAACTTCATATAAAAAGTAATTTTTATTGATTTACTTTGATGCTTCGATGACGAAGCAACATGACAATATTCATGTCAGGAAATTGCGCATTTACCTCAATATTATAGTCTGCAATATGTCTAAATTAATTTAGATTAATTTAAAATAATCAGTGTGATAATATCACGTTACATTTTGGTGAACAAAATTATTTGCAGTCTATTAGTCTAAGTAAGTTACAGCTTTTTTCACACAACGTACATCGTATACACACAAAATTTATTATATATGCTTAAAAATGCCTATTATTGTTTATGTATCAACTATTATTAATAACCTATTGTTTCAGTAGGCCATTACTGTTTGAAAAGCATCTTTGAAAAGTGAAATATTCTTGGCTGTGAAACATAGCCTACATAAGTTTGTTGTTCAGAACTTTCCTGATGGCGCCTCGTTATACAAAAGCAACAGGATTATATTCATGTCATGTCATTTATATTAACTCAAAATTGTCTACAATAAGTAAATACTTATTTGGTTTTATTTAAAATACTAATTGTCAGAATCAGAAAAGTGTTTATTCGCCATTGAATGTGTGAACAGACAAGGAATTTACTGTGGCAGGAAGGTGCTTACATGCAACATAAGAATAGAACAATATAAATTAAACTAACGGGATGAGGGGGTAGAGGGATAGTATGTACAAAGAAAATAGCAATAAGATACCAAAAAACAATGTAACAGTGCAATAGAGCAAAAAATGAGGCAATGTGCAAAAGGAGTGGTTCAGAGTTCGAGGCTTGTGTGCACCCCTGGCCTTGTTGAGGAGGCCAGTAGCACATGGGAAGAAACTGTTCTTGTGCCTTGAGGTTTTGGTCCTGATGGACCGAAGCCTTCTGCCGGAGGGGAGTGGATTGAACAGAGAGTGTCCGGGGTGAGAGGGGTCTGCCACAATCTTCCTAGCTCGCCTCAGAGCCCTCGAGGTGTGCAGATCCTCGAGGCTAGACAGACTGCAGCCTATCACCTTTTCAGCTGAGCGGATAATACGCTGCAGTCTGCTCTTGTCTTTGGCTGTAGCAGCAGGGTACCAGACGGTGATGGATGAGGTGAGGATGGACTCAATGATGGCTGAGTAGAAGTGGACCATCATAGTCTTAGGCAGGTTGAATTTCTTCAGCTGCCGAAGGAAGTACATCCTCTGTTGAGCTTTCCTGGTCAGTGAGCAGATGTTTAAATCCCACTTGAGGTCCTGTGAGAGGATGGTGCCCAGGACGCGGAAGGACTCTACCGTATTGACGGGGGAGCCACACAGGGTGATGGGTGAGAGTGGGGCTGAGTTTCTCCTGAAGTCCACAACCATCTCCACTGTCTTTAGAGCATTGAGCTCTAAGTTGTTCTGGCTGCACCAGGTCACCAGTTTGTCAGCTTCCAGCCTGTAGTCGGACTCGTCCCCACCGGAGATGAGCCCAATGAGGGTGGTGTCGTCCGCAAACTTCAGGATCTTAACAGATGGATGACTTGAGGTGCAACTGTTGGTGTACAGGGAGAAGAGCAGAGGAGAAAGGACGCAGCCCTGGGGGGACCCGGTGCTAATGGACCGGGAGGCAGAGACTTGTGACCCCAGCTTGACGCATTGCTTCCTGTCAGACAGGAAGTCTGTGATCCACCTGCAGGTGGAGTCTGGAACATTGAGCTGGGAGAGCTTGTCATGTAGAAGGGCAGGGATGATGGTGTTGAAGGCGGAGCTGAAGTCAACAAACAGGATCCTCGCATATGTTGCAGGCGAACCCAGGTGCTGGAGAATGAAGTGGAGGGCCATGTTGACTGCACCGTCCACCGACCGGTTGGCTCTGTAGGCAAACTGCAGGGGGTCTAGTAGAGGGTCTGTGATTGTTTTCAGATGAGCCAGCACAAGACGTTCGAAGGACTTCATTACCACAGAGGTCAGCGCGACGGGTCTGTAGTCATTATGTCCTGTTGGCCTTGGCTTTTTAGGCACTGGGATGATGGTGGAGGCCTTAAGACAGGCTGGCACATGGCATGTCTCCAGGGAGGTGTTGAAGATGGCGGTGAACACGGGAGACAGCTGGTCAGCGCAGTGCTTAAGGGTGGCTGGAGAGATAGAGTCTGGTCCCGCTGATTTGCGGGGGTTCTGCCTCTTGAAGAGTCTGTTTACATCTCTGTCTTGAATGGTGAGAGATGCATCTGAGGTGGGGGTAAGGGGGAGAGGAGGGGAGTGCAGGGGCGTCCAGCTGCCTTTCGAATCTGCAGTAAAACTCATTCAGGTCGTTGGCTAGGCGAGAGTCGTTGGTGGTGTGGGGGGCTCTGGGCTTGTAGTTGGTAATTTGCCTCAGACCCCTCCAGACAGAGGCAGAGTCGTTAGCAGAGAATTGTTGTTTTAATTTCTCTGAGTACCGTCGTTTAGCCACTCTAATCTGCTTGCTAAACCGGTTCTTAGCCTCTTTGAAAATGTCTCTGTCCCCGCTCCTGAACGCTTTCTCTTTCTCCAGCCTCAACTTTCTGAGTTTAGCAGAGAACCAGGGCTTATCATTGTTGAAATTCACCCTGGCACGTGTTGTAATGCAGGAGTCCTCACAGAAGCTGATGTAAGATGTGACCGCTTCTGTGAACTCATCGAGGCTGTTGGTAGCAGACCTGAACATGTCCCAGTCTGTAGTGTCAAGGCATGACTGTAGATCCCCCACCGCATCACTGGTCCACTGTTTTGATGTCCTCACCGCAGGTTGCAGAGTTTTAGTTTCTGCCTGTAAGCAGGAATCAAATGGACCATGGTATGGTCGGAGAGACCCAGTGCAGCCCGAGGGACAGCGTGGTAGGCTTTACTGACCGTAGTGTAACAGTGTGTTTGTGTGGTGAAAAAAATACAAGCAAAATGGCAGATAGCCACTTAGCACCTAACTTTGGCAAAACAGATTTAAATTTGCATTTCCAGTGATTATTTTAACAGGGAAAAACAGGGGGATAAAGCGTGCATATCTAAGAGCATTCCTTAAAGGAGATTTCTGTATTTTTTTAAGTGCCTCTGGGTCAAATGACCCGCTTCCAGCATTTCTAGTGTTAAAGGACTTAAAAGTCTGAGATTGGTTGGCCTGTGCATGTGACAACAATCTCACAAGCTTTTCACAAAGTTAACTTTCTAGCACTGATGGCTGTTAGGATATGTCTTTATTAGCTTTGTTTTTCCTTGCAGAATTGTTTAAATTCAGTCAAAGTTTCAATTTCAAATTAATTTGGATTTAAATAAGGGCTCTGACTTGGCCACTCAAGGACCTGCACTTGTTTATCCTTAAGCCACTGCATACGGGTTTAGGGGTGTGTTCAGGGTCATGGTTGTGCTGTTAGGTAAACCACCTGCCCATTCAGCTGGATAGCATAGAGCGCCACAAGTTTTGACTCAATAATTTGATTGTAATTGGCAGCATCCATTTTCCCTTCAATCCTGACCAATTTCCCGGACCTCTGTAGAGAAACAGCCCCACATCATAATGTTCCCACCTCCATGCTTTACAGTAGCTATGGTGTGTTCATGGTAGAGTGCTGTGTTTGGTTTCCGCCAAACATAAGTCTTGTAGTTCAGTCCAATATGTTTAATTTTGGTCTGATCTGAACATAAATGTCTTTGCCACATAGCATTAGAATCTTCCAAATGTTTTTTGCAAAGCACAAACAAGACTCCATGTGGCATTTTACTCCACCAAGTGTCCATCACTTGTGATACACTCCAGGGTTTTTAGTCGGGTCCAAACGTTAGTTCCGGTTGGGTTGTTTAGATTGTGCACACACGTTTTGAGTTAGGTATGTAGGAGTGCTATTTAGTTCACTGGGTTTGGTTGCACGATGTTGGACATCATTTCAAAGTCACGGATGTATGAAGGTGAATTTTTTGTCAATCGTCATAGCTGTTTGGATGTTTTTTAGTTGGTCGCTTTATAGCGCAGTTTTATTTCATTAAGTCTATGTTTTCACCATTCGTGTTGTTTTATTTCACTAAATAAATATACCACAAACGTGATATAGGCTCTGCGCATTGTCACAATGCTTAGATCGTGTTGTGCAGGAAAGCCATTTGCAGAGCCAGGTAATCCATTTGAAGACAGGTTTATTTAACATAAACATAAACCAAACCGTAAACGGCAAAAAACAATAACTGTTTTGAAATAATATTGCGCTGCACAGCGACTTATAAAATGCAATCAAACAACAGTTAATCTTATCAAACTAACACTCACCTCTATTCAATCTTGGAAATAATAACCAAAACTCTGCACCCAGATCCAGTGACTTAAATACACACATCAAATCACCAAATCCAATTTGACACTTAAATGAAACCAAATGCTAAACAGCTGTGACAGAAATGCCAGCGCTCAGAATCAAACAAACGTGCTCCAAAACCCTCCTAGTCGACTACATGTCCCAGTTGTAACACTCCAGACTGTGCTGTCCCTCTTCAGGCCAGTGTTGGCATTTCCCCATGCCAGCAGAGAGGGAAAATCAAAGACATGCTATGCACCTGGGTTGAGAGTCACACCTGTTCTGTGTTAGCTTGTTAGTGTCTGTATATAGTTTGGTCTGTGTCAGTTTGTCAGTGTCGGGTCATTGTTTAAGGTACGTGGGGTTCTGTTGTAAGTTACTCCTCACTTGTTCATGTGTTTAATACATAGGGGTTTGTTCTACGATGGGTAGATGTTCTGTATTCCGTGTCATGGATTTATGTCTGTAATTACGCGTGTGTTGGTGGTTCTATGTTGTAGTCATGGTTTGGTGGTGTGTTAGTTCATGGGTCTTTTGGTTATTTGTATTAATTCTCTGTTTGGTTGTTTAGGTTTTCAGAGTTCAGTGCCTGCCTTGCCAGCCTGTATAAATAAACCTTTACTATTAAGAAATCTCTGCGCTGGTGTCTGCTACTTGTGATCTGCCAAGCCAGATCGTTACACTAGTGGACTAGAAAACCATTTATTTTATCTTCTAGGGTGTAATCCGCCAAAGGATTTTAACAGAATATGATGATTTATAATACTCACTGTTTAACTAACATTTCTCAAGACACAGGCATTGTTCCAGCTTGGACTGCATACTTTGTTTTAAACTTTTTCTTGGCACTGATTTACAACTGCATTCTAAAAAATGCATGAAAGCTCTAAAGCACATTACTGAAGCCTGAGAACACTATTCCATCTCTTAAGAATGCGTATAATATATATTATCAATCAATGTTGTTTAATAAAATCAATATGTTTGATGCATTCAGCAATGGATTTGTAACAAAAAACAAATAAGTCTGGGGGGTCTACATTTTCACTGTGGTTCTTCTGATGTTATATAAATAACAAAGTCATTTTCCAAGTCTTATCATTGGAGTTTCTCTTGGCTCTGAGGTGTCCACTCTAGCCACTTATCAGAGATGGGTCGGTCAGTCAGCCAGCAGATCTATGGGTCCCACATTTTAGGAGCATCTTACATAAGGCTGTCTATAAAAATATACCGCCTCTGACACCAAGGGAATAAGGGCGTGTAGTTGTGTTATTGCGGACCCATCATAACCAAAGTCAGAGATGCAGGACGTTTATCTTGTTCAACATGGAGTGGGGGCCCCGTTCTTGTGTGATGAGAATTGGTTCCACCAATTAAAAAAACTGAAAACATTGATATATTTGCAATATGACCCCTTGCTGTTTTTTTATCAGGTTTGTTTTTTAATATAAATAATTAGGTAAAATACAACAGTCCCAGGGAAATGCATGTATAAGGTGTCTGGACTCCACAGATGGATGTGCCCGCACAGATATAATAAGGTAAACATTTCTGGTTTCCTGTCCTCAGCAGTCCTGCAACAGAACCAGACATCTGTAGTGGACTGTATCAATGTTTCATCTACAGATAGCATTTGCACAGGAGCTGTACCACTACTGCAGGTATTTGACACTGACATACTGTATAAATATATACGTAAATTACCCAAATATTCTTTCATAACGAAGTTATTTCTGCTTCTCTCCTTACAGGGGCATGTAGGTGGTCCTCTGATGTGTCAACAGGGCAGCTCATGGTTCCAGACTGCTGTGTTGACTCTTCCCAGCAACAGCAATAACAGCACTAACATTGTGGCCAAACGTCGGCGTCGTGATGTCAGATCTAATCCCATCCAAGTCTTCACCAAAACCTCCAACTTCAACACATTTATGATTGAAACTTTGGGGACACTCCTATCCCCCCTCCGTATAACCAACCCTACCAACGCTAGTAACCCTGCCTACACTACTAACGCCCCAAATGCTATAACTACCTCAGTTGTTGGCAACAGTGGAGTAACTCATGGTTACCCATCCACTCTCCTCCTCCTCTGGCTCTCCCGTGTCCTCCTGTTGAGTCGGTGGTGACAGTAGGATACTTTTCCAAATTTCATTTAAATAACATCAACATAATACGGTAATACAATCTTCGATTTACATTAGCAATGAGAAACTCTCTCAACGCCGCTAAGGTTAAACCTGTTTCAGCACAGTGTGTTTCTTACTAAAAATGTTGTCATAGAGAGTAGGCTATTGGTCAACAGGGTCACTTGAAGGTGTCATGTGACAACTGACATTTTCACCGTTTATATACTGGAACGTTCCTCTGGCTCAAATCTGGCATGAAATCTATATATCTGAATGAACACAACATTTGAGCAACTGAGAGAGAATATCTCTATAACATAAGTCTTTCATTTCCTATCCGCTCTTAAAATATCAAATTTTTCTCACCATAGAAATATCTTTCTTAACTTGAAAATGTTAAATGCTTTGAGGGAAGAGAGAACCTTCTCTGTTCTCTTTTCACTTTCTATTCTATTGTTTATAATCTACCATTCATTTTTATCAGTTTAAGACGTTCCGTCGTGGACTGTTCAAGATTACTATTTTAAACAAAAACTCTCAGCTTGCGACTTTGCTATTACTTCCTATAGCTGCTAATAGGTCATCATTGAAATTTTACACGGAACATTCCGGACTGGGGGGGATCTGTGACTAATGTACATTCACCTAAAGGATTATTAGGAACACCATACTAATACTGTGTTTGACCCCCTTTCACCTTCAGAACTGCCTTAATTCTACGTGGCATTGATTCAACAAGGTGCTGAAAGCAGTCTTTAGAAATGTTGGCCCATATTGATAGGATAGCATTGCAGTTGATGGGGATTTGTGGGATGCACATGCTGGAAGTAGCCATCAGAGGATGGGTACATGGTGGTCATAAAGGGATGGACATACATGGTCAGAAACAATGCTCAGGCAGGCCGTGGCATTTAAACGATGCTCAATTGGCACTAAGGGGCCTAAAGTGTGCCAAGAAAACATCCCCCACACCATTACACCACCACCCTGCACAGTTGTAACAAGGCATGATGGATCCATGTTCTCATTCTGTTTACGCCAAATTCTGACTCTACCATCTGAATGTCTCAACAGAAATCGAGACTCATCAGACCAGGCAACATTTTTCCAGTCTTCAACTGTCAAATTTTGGTGATATCGTGCAAAGTGTAGCCTCTTTTTCCTATTTGTAGTGGAGATGAGTGGTACCCGGTGGGGTCTTCTGCAGTTGTAGCCCATCCGCCTCAAGGTTGTGCGTGTTGTGGCTTCACAAATGCTTTGTTGCATACCTCGGTTGTGACGACTGGTTATTACAGTCAAAGTTGCTCTTCTATCAGCTTGAATCAGTCAGCCCATTCTCCTCTGACCTCTAGCATCAACAAAACATTTTCGCCCAAAGGACTACCGCATACTGGATGTTTTTCACTTTTCACACCATTCTTTGAAAACCCTAGAAATGGTTGTGCGTGAAAATCCCAGTAACTGAGCAGATTGTAAAATACTCACAGGCCCGTCTGGCACCAACAACCATGCCACGCTCAAAATTGCTTAAATCACCTTTCTTTTCCATTCTGACATACATTTTGGAGATCAGGAGATTGTCTTGACCTGGACCACACTCCTAACTGTATTGAAGCAACTGCCTGTCACACTATGTCCGTGGTGTAGTGTGGTGAAGCCAATTGCAGAGCCAGTAATCCATTCGACACACATTTATTCAACAACCAAAAGTAAAACAAACCGAGAACGGCGACAAAAATGCTAACTGGGTTCACTGAAATGAAAGGGCATATAGCGTCATATAAATACACATTCCCCAAAACACAATAGCAACATCGGTACAAACACTCACCTCTAATATAATGTGACCTGAAACAATGCTAAGCAAGGAGTGACTTGCTAGCAACACCCTTTATATCCCAGCTAATGACAAAATACAACACAGCCGTGAAGACAAAATGTAAACAAAGGCTGTGCATTACCGAAATAGGACCGTGTAGCAACGCCACCTAACCACTGGTGACACTGCCATGTGATTGGTTGCTTAGATAATTGCATTAATAAGAAATTGAACAGGTGTTCCTAATAATTCTTTAGGTGAGTGTATGTTCAAACTTACACAATCAAACAGAGCTTTTCATCAGCCAAATAGGTCTAAGGAAAAAACTGAATATTGAAAAATCATGATTCTTTTAAACACACACAGAGAGTAAGTAATATTACGTAAGTTAAACTACATTTTTAAAGGATTGCCTAACTCGAATTGTGGAACCAGCTTCCCCTTAAAACATTTGAATGAATGTCATACAAAACCTAAGTTCCTATTTTTTGTAGTATACCACAAGATTATTGAAACAAATTGAATTTATTAAAAGTTCATTTCAAGCGGCGTCGATACTGACTGTGAAATAAAGAGGTTGTTTTGGAAAAGACTCTCCACAACTACACAGGGTAAAACTGTGGTCACTTAAAGAGTTATGCAAAAATCTGTCATTCAACAGCTACTGATCAACAAAGGACTGTTGACATAATGTAATTACTTGATGGTAAACCATATCTCTTTTCAAGAATAAAAATATTCACTTACCTAAGCAAACAAATCCTCCTTAGCTAGCCAACTGTGGTAATCATATTACAGGCAAAACTAGCTAGCTAATTTAATAGAGTCTGACAAAAAGCTTGCTTAACTTGTTTTATTTAGCATAAAGTTAAAGACAAGCAGGCACTACATTAAGAACATATATTATCGGAAATCAGACTGTAGATCATTTTTTTCTGATAAACTGCGCAGGTTACCAGCAGCTGGAACACAGGTCTGCTGAATTGTAAAACAATGCGTTTAGAAAATATGGAATACTTTTCTAAAAACCAATCAATACACCATAATAAAGACGCAAAAACAGGTTTTTTTTCTTCAAATGTTTATAAAAATAAATACAATGAAAACAAATAACTCATGCAATGTTTTGGCTGTTATCAGGGTCATTGTTGTGTTTGAAGGTCAACCATCAACCCAGTCTGGAGTCTAGAGAGCCTGGGAGAAAGTTTTTTTATAGAGGATCTGTCCATACTTTGCTCTGTTTATCTTTCTCTCTATCTTGACTACTTTTGTAGTCCCTGCCGTTGAAAAACATCAGCACATACTTTTGCTGCCTTACATGACCAGAAAAGTGCTGGCTAACCAAAGATTAAGAGAAACTATGTCGCATTTTCTGCGAAGGAATATCATCACCTAAAAGCAACGTGATATTATAACTTAAATTACCACACTGATTATTTTAAATTAAAACAAATTCATTTGTATTTTCTTTGAGTTAACATGAATGACATGACATGAATATCTTCCTGTTGATTTTTGTGTAACAAGGCGGCATTAGGTAAGTTTTGAATGACAAACATATGTAGGCTACACTTCACAGCCAACAATATTTTGCTTTTCAAAGACTAATGGCCTGCTGAAACAATAGGCAATTGATAATAGTTGATACATAAACAATATTAGGCTTTGTAAAGAAAATATAATGCAGTTTGTGTGGATATGATGTTTGTTGTGTGAAAAGAGCCATAACTTATATTAATAGATTAATATAGACGGTAAATTAAAATTGTTCACCGAAATGTAACGTGATATTATCAAACGGGTTATTTTAAATTAAACCAAGTTAATTTAGACAACCTGTAGACAATATTGAGGTAACTTCAGTCAGTGCGCAATTTTCTGATTTGAATATCGTCCCGTCGTTTTGTGAAATATTTGTCTAGGCTAGTGGCATTTCTAGAAGATTTTACATCAGGTGAGTTGTGTTCTCCACGGTGCCTTTAGGGTGATGCACTTCCTGTTTTAATTCCTGTTTTGGTCTTGTTTTGCTAATGCTCACAGCTGGGGTGTCGGTTATTGTTTCCAGTTCACGTTGGTCTAGGTGGTGAGTGTTTGGTTGGTCTAGGTGGTGAGTGTTTGATTGTTTGTCGTTGCGGTTTACTTTTATTTGAATGTCTCTTAAGTCGCTTTGTGTACCGGTAAGCGCATTTTTTTTCATTACAGTATATGTTTTCCATTCGTGTTACTTGGTTGTTTTAGTTTCGTGTAAATTAAACGCCAGTGCGAACTTAACATTATTTACTGCACGGCTCTATGCACTACACCCATGGATTCGTGACAATAATTGTGGACTCTTTTAGGCAATCTATATTCATTTGCCAGGAGGTTTTAACATTTTGGAATCACATCATGTCCCACCATGATATTACAACAGCCCGGTCCTTCTGACGCAAAGACGAACAAGATGCCCCATCTACTAGTCATTGTGTGTCAGCAACATTCTCCCATTCAAAAAATGTATGGGTCAAATGACACAAAACTGCAAAAAAGATGGGTGTCACCTGCCATCATTTAAAGTGACTCTGATTAATCACAAAAATTTTGCTGTTCTGGTAGGTTTTTCCTGGCATTTCCTTAGTTGCATCACAGATCAAAAATCCTGGTCAACACAGAGCTTTGAAAGCATCATAGGGATCTTATTGTTGAAAGATATTAGTCAGGAGAAGATTACAAAATGATTCCAAAACTAGTACAAGCACTGGCTGTGTTCTATATGTGACAACAATCCCCCATATTCTTCATATGTATGTGCTATTTGGTACAGACATCCAAGCTTGGTTGAAGTTTGCAAAAACAAAGTACTAGACTTTTATTAACTTTAACTGTAGTTAAGACTGGGGCAATAATGGCAGTGGTTTGGCTGGTAAGGGAAGTTACAACTTTGGCTGATTCGCTTGACGGAGAACTCATCTCCCCAACAGAAGCTTGTGACTGAGCAGATAGCTGATAATTGTTGCAGAATAATTGTTAAGAATAATTATTATTGCAGAATAATTGTTTAAGTAAGCGGGTGGTATCCCGGCGACGCGGATTAAACCACGGGGAACAGAGGAGCAAGCTGAAGGCAAGGTGCCAGTAATCTTTATGGATTTCTCGGTCGGCGGGGTCTGGGCGACGACCGACGGACAATTATAACTTTTTCCTTGCTGGAGACATTGCCAGGTAGGGGGACACGCGATTGTGCGGTTCCTCCTCTAATTGTACGCCTCCTCTCACTCGGTGGAATTGTTTGCTTTGTTATTCACCATATCATGAATTGCCTTGCTATTTATTTTGTTATTGCATTGTTCTACTACTGATGGTTGTCCGTACATTGCTGTGCTATTTATTGGGTGCTATACGTATTGTGTTATTTATCCTGTCATGAATTGCCGTGCTATTTATTTAGGTATCCAATTGTCCTGCTGAGGGGTTGCCGTGAATTGCTGTGCTGTGTATTAGGGGATGGAGTTGTATTTATTTATCATGCCATGAATTGCCGTGACATTCATTTAGTAGTTGGATTGTTCCACTGATGGTTGTGTTGTGTTTTTTAAGTAGCCTAGCTACCATAGTGGCTGTTTATTAGGGGAGGGTACGGCTAGAACAATCCCGTGGTCTCCTGACTAGGTGGCATTACTCCACTTATGATTTAAAATAATAAAAAACTGTTAACCAAATCCTTCAGTCTGGTGATTGTGCTCCCCGGAGATCTGAACTTGAAGGGCTGAGTTGGGTGCCCTACGCGACATATACACACAAGGTCTCGTTGTGTTCGTTTATTGAGAGGTCCGACCACACAGGACTTACAATGAGCTTATAACCATTTGAAAAGCCCACCCCCTAGTACCGAGAATGTACTTCCAGCACTTCAGAATAAAAGTCATTATGTATTGAATACATCACAAGTTGTTAGGCCTTTATTAAGCACATTGTAATGGTCTTTTATTATAGCAATTAGGGATGCACGATGTTATCTATATCGGCTGATAAAAGCTTAAAATGATCTATATCGGCAGATATTAATATTTCTGTCGATGAGCATTGCCGATAGTGTGACGTGTTTACTATGCACGCTTGACGACCGTGAACGTAGAATGAACGCCAGCAACTTAAAATGCCTACATGTCGGCTGTGTGGAGGAATATAGAGATCTGTAAAACAGATAACAAACTTGCTATTTGCAGTAGTTGTAAAGCACAAGTGATGTGAGGAGGTGTAAAACAACACTCGTTCAACACTACAAATATGATTACGCATCTTAAGATCCGTAATCCCGAGCAGCACAAAGACTTTATGAAAAGTAAGAAGGAAAAAACCCATAAGCTGCCTCTACTTCAGTGACAAAGCTAGAAAATACAGCAGCGAACATCCAAAGGGTAAAAGAGCTTAAAGGGCCACTTCACTGATTTTGCATTTAGCTTTGTATCAGTAGACAAATGGTAGTATTTTCCAATGACCTTACTCCCACCTCTCAACTCCATCTGATAAGATAGTTATCTTGATTTTAAGTCAGGAAAAAGAGGCTATAAACTACAGACAGAAGTAGATGCTACTTCCGCATTTTTTTCAACCCGCCCATATGGGGTGGGGCCTTGTCACAGATTATCAAAACAGTGTCAGCCATCTTGTAATTAAGCTAACCCGATCTTGCTTGTCGTGGAGAAATGCGAGTTTTAGACTAAACACGATGGCAGAATGTAATTTTGAAGACGAAATGGAAGAAAGGGATTTTGAAGATCTGTTGCGTGAATCCGATGTTCATGGCTGCCTTTACGAGCCGCAATACAGCGAAAAACAGTTGCAGTTGATGGAGGAACAAGAAGCTGCTGCTGCAGAGGAGCGAAGCTTGCCTGGCGGTCATGAGGAAGAGCCCGTACAGAGTCGAGCTGGGGCGGACTGGTGGTGCCAGTGCTCTTGCTGTGTGCCTATGGACACAGATAGAGTCCCGCTGCGGTTGCGAATTTCAGCGATGCCATTTTCTTCCTGAAGAAATCACTGAAACTGCATTAGAAACGGGACCGCCAGCATGTGTAATAGAGCACCCCAACTTTGTTCCACACAAGAGTTTTGGAAACATATTTCAGGATTCCGAAGGTCAATTGGAAACGCTAGTCAAAGCCCGCATGGACAAGCGGACGCTTCAGTATATGTGAGTATTTATTTGTTGTTCACGTCAGTTAGCTGAGCTATCGGTTATATTTACATATATGCTAGCTAGCCTATTGTAGGTGCAAATAGCTTGCGTTGCTAACGTTGTGCCTATTGTTTTCAGACAATATCGCCTAACAGCCTACCGTCATTTCGTGGAATGGGTCCTGCAAGGAGAGAGACTGGGGAAAGTCTATTTCGTCTTGTTTTGCCTGCCTGTGTTGTTCAGGACATCAGACAGAGATTTCCAGCTCCAGACGGGCAATACTGTGGCTATCAAGAAACTGCTGAAGCTCTGGAAGAGCTATGAGTGTGACATTGTTTATATTATGTTTAAAAACAATAAAAGTTCAAACTCATATTGAATATACATAAGATTTCCCTTTTTAACACAAATTAATTCACACAATTGAAATAATCCAGTTAGTGTGTACAGTAAGTAGTTACAGCTAAATCACATTGAGAGTAACCAGCCTCCACAAGTCTATAATGTATTACTTTGATTTACAAAAGAGTACAGGGAAATATGAAGAAAGGTATATACTTTTATTAATTACAAATATTCTTGGAACTTGGGGTGGTTGATAGTCCCCAGCCACTGTTTGCACCGCTCTAAATGTTCAACGGGAAAACGATGGAAACTAACTACATGTCCTTTCCTTGTGTTGGATGTACATCCCGGTACAAAGCAAGGCTAGTATTTAAATGTCTTTATCAAGAAACTCGTCACGGAGACTCATGTTAACCGATGTCTTCTGTTTTCCAGTCAATTAGTATCTAGCCTTCCCTTCTGCCTGCCCTCTCGAGCCAGTAGGCGTGGCTTGGGAGTGGACTCGTAGAGCAGCGAAACAAGTGCATTCTGGGATTTGGTGTATTTCATCCACATGAGCCAAAAACACATATTAATCTTTTTCTCTGCCTAGAAGGCACCAATTTCAAAAATTCTTTCACATTTCTACTACATAAGTGACCACGATAAGTGAGAACATTTTTTTTCTTTTCGGTGAAGTGGCCCTTGAACGACTAAATCATTGAATGTATTGTTCATGTTAACCAGCCGTTCAGCGTGGTGGAAAATGTTGCCTTCAGTAGGGTAATGATGTAGCTAGAGCCGCGTTATGCTATAGCCGTGTTATGCTATTAGCCGTCACTACAGATGTCGCATTACCTAAACTCCAGAATGTTGTCCACAGTCACATTAGCTTTACCAGTCCTGTTAGCATGTTGAGGCCCACTGCCCAGTGGATAGACTACGCTCACCGAAGTACTCCGGTTCTCACACAGCAGTTGCAATTGCATTCGCATTTGATAATATGTTTAGGAAATGGAAAAGAGAACGAGTGCATGTCGTGCTACGTGAATTATGCAAATTATTTGAAAATGTATTTTCCTTGATGAGAAGTCTGAAGAATAGCATTTTCATTTGAATATTCTCCCTAAAAATGCGTTTGAACTAGCGGATTGTATTTTTAATTGAGGCTTAACAAATGTTTGCACAAATAGAAAATTTCACTACATTGTTAATATTGCATTTAAATTCTCGCATTAGCATTTTAATTTAAATATACCACTGTAAAGCAGTGAAAAATAAATGTCAAACCGTTATTCCATTTTGATTTTAATATTGTCATAAAACCCCCATATAACATGTGAAAATGCAAACGCAATTTGTAAAATTGCATTATGATTTGAATATAGTGCTTTATGCGCTTCCATTGTCACAACCTGATCTGTCTCACCTGGCTTGCCGTTGACTCCACCCCTTTCCACCAGGTGTTCCCTATGTGTTGATTATTCCCTGGGCTTTATATGTCTGTGTTTCTTGTTACCAGACCGTTTGTCTTGTTACAATTGTTTCCAGCGTTACCCTGTTCTGTGCTACATTTTCTGTTTTCTGTTCTCAGTGTTTTGACCGTTTCCGTTCCCGTTATTGAACCTTGCCTGCCTCCAACTAGGAACCTGCCTGCTCCAGTGTACCGAACTTATCACTACGCTTTTGGATTATCCTACAATAAACATTATTGTTTACTTACCGGGTCTCCGCCACTGTGTCTGTGCTTGGGTCTATTGTTTTGGCCGTGATAGAACGATCTGGCCATGACGGACCCAGCAGGCATGGAACTTATCCAGAAAACTGTACCGCGAGCGGGAGCCTCGCTCCAATTTCCATAAGAAATCGACGGTCTCTGGTTTCCCAGCCTGTGGACATGTATAGGTTGGTAGTGTGGGACTGCCCCCTGGTGTTCGGCAGCAGAGAATCATCTCCCGGAGCTGTCTCTATTATGGTGGAGCTGGTCACATTGTTGCCACATGTCCAGCAAAAAGGGCAAGCTCTTCAAAAGAGACAGGACTTTTGATCAGTAATGTAGCAACTCTGTGGGTAACCACACCTCGTAACACTATTCATGCTACACTTAGGGAGGGAACTTTGTCTTTATCAGTGTGGGTTCTCATTGACTCTGGGGCAGATGAGTGATTTATTGATGCCACTCTTCTTAAGCAAGTGGACATTTCCTGTCGACCACATCAGAGTCCAATGGTCAGGGCGCTGGATGGCCATCCTATTGGTCGAGTGACTCAGATCTGAGACCCAATCACAATGATAATCTCTGGAAATCACTCATGGCTAAATCAACATAATCTCCAGTCGGATTGGGTTACTGGTTACATCACGGGTTGGAGCCTGTTCTGTCACCGTCATTGTCTTCACACTGCAGTGCCCTCAACCTCTTCCAAGCCCACAGGAGTGGTAGAAAACATTGAATTTACAAATATTACTGGTGAATATCTGTGTCTAAAGAGGGTTTTTAGCAAGGAACGTGCTACCTCTCTCCCACCACACAGACCGTACAACTGTGCTATTGACCTCCGTCTAGGTACAACGACCCCTCGTGGACGGTGTTACTAATTGTCTGCACCCGAGATGAAGGCCATGGAGGAGCAGAGGTGGAAAGAGTACTGAAAAATTGTACTCAAGTACAAGTAGTTGCTAAAATAATACTCAATTACAAGTAAAAGTACTGGTGTTAAAAATGTACTTAAGTAAAAGTACAAAGTACCCCTCTCAAAAACTACTCAAGTACTAATTACTTTTAGTCTGTGATATTTATTGAATAGACAACAACAATCCATTTAATGAAATCAGAAATATGAATAGATCAAACACAATAGCAAATTAAAAAGGCAAAAAAAGCTATTTGTGTTTTATACAAATAAATTAGGAATAAAGGATTTTTGTCTCTTTAAAGATTGTAAACTGATTTTTAAACATGTAACAGTATAAACTTTTCATGAATACCGAAATGCTGGTCAAAGATTTGAATATTAATTTAATTCAAATTGTTCAAGTACTTAGTAACGACTGTGATTTTTAAAGTAGCGAAAGTAGATTACTTAACTAATTTGTACTTAAGTACAAGGAAAATTACAGATGGTGATGCCCAGGTGCTCTCGCTGTTTTCCAAGCCCTTGTTAACGACGTGCTTAGGGACATGCTTAATCAGTGTATTCGTCTACCTGGACGATATTCAAATTTTTTTTTAAGTCTGTCCAAGAACATGCCTCCCAAGTGCGACAGGTTTTCCAACGGCTGCTAGAGAATCAGTTATTTGTTAAAGGTGAAAATGTGAATTCCTGAAGTCTCCACCGGTGGAATCAAAATGGATCTGGGAAAGGTGCTGGCGGTAGCGGAATGGCCAAGAGCCCACCATAAGAGTACAACTCTAGCGTTTCTTGGGGTATGCCAAATTCTACCAGCGCAATCATCAGGGATTAAAGCACCGTGGCCGCCCCGCTTACTGCACTCACCTCCACAAAGATCTGTTTTGCTTGGGATTCCGCAGCCGACCATGCCTTTAACTCCCCTAGACGACGTTAACCACAGCTCCGGTCTTAGTTCATCCCGACCCTACGAACAACTCATTGTAGAGGTGGACGCTTCTGACGTCGGGGTTGGAGCAGTTCTGTCACAGAGGTCCAGGGTTGACAACAAAGTAAATCACTGTGCTTTCCTTTCATGTCGGCTCTCTAGCAGAAGAAAATTATGACATTGGTATTAAGGAAATCCTGGCAGTCAAAGTTGCCCTGGAAGAATGGGGGCACTGGCTGGAGGGAGCCGAACAACCGTTCTTGGTATGGATGGATCACAAGAACCTTGAGTACCTCCAGACAGCTAAAAGCCTAAACGCCAGACAAGCCCGCTGGGCTCTTCTGTTTGGACGCTTCCAGTTCACTCATGCCTATTGATCTGGTTCAAAGAACCTCAAGCCGAATGCTCTCTCCCGAGTGTTCAGTTCTGCCCCATCCAATCTGGAACCCAGGACCATATGTTAGTTCCAGACCAGTCCCATACCACAGTGCTGGAATGGGGCCACGCTTCAGGTCTCGCTTGCCATCCAGGGAATCGCGGGCCTTGACGTTCATCCATCGTCGTTTCTGGTGGCCATCCAAGGTTAACGGACGTCCCGTGTGCGCTCAGAACAAGACCCCACGGCAAGCACCCTCCAGTCACAAATATTTATTTTGGTATTTTTAATGCTTTATATTCAATTTTTTTATTTCAATTAAAAATACCCTTAAATGAGTAGGAGTTTTCAAACTTGACTGATAATATATATGTACATATAGATAAAGAAAAAGACTGCCCTAAGATGAAATGATTATAGTGCTCCCTAAGGTATATAATAGCATATATCCCCAAAAATAAAGCTATTTTCTGGACTGATAGCACATGATCGGTATACCAAACTGGAGAAGGGTCTGTTTTCCAGCGAGCAGTCTCCTTTCTCTAGTTCCACATTACAACGGGAGAGGTGGAAATGGAGGTTGATCGCGTGGCGGCTGTGCGCAATTGGCCCGTTCCAACCACGGTTAAGGCGGTTCAGCTATTTATTTATTTATTTATTTTGGCATTGAGCACATTGAGCCCTGTTTACATCCACACAGGTTCTGGCTCACCCTGATCCATTGCGTCCGTTCATAGTGGAGGTGGATGCGTCAGAGGTTTGGATAGGTGCAAAACTGTCTCAAAGCTTGGGCACGCCTCCTAAAGTCCGTCCCTGTGCAATCTACTTACGGAAACTCAGTGCGGCAGAACAAAACTATGACGTAGGTGATAGAGAGTTGTTAGCTGTAGTAAGAGCTCAAAATGAAAACATTTACTTGAGGGAGCGAAACACCTGCTTATAGTCTGAACTGACCATCGTAACCTGGAGTAACCTGCAAGGAGACTTAACCCTCACCAGGCCAAGTGGGCGTAGTTCTTTACCCAGTTTGAGTTTACATTATCGTACATTCCGGGTACGAAGAATGCCAAGGCAGATGCGCTGTCTCGATTATATGACACAGAAGAGACAGGTTTATAACTCAGCTATTTTTCCTGCATCCTGTATAGTGGCACCGGTGATGTGGACATGCAGGAATATTTGGCAAACAATACCATCAGACAATGCTGGCAATTGTAAAGATAAAATGTGAAGATTGGTATCGATATTGTCAATGTCATGAACAAAGACATTCCCCGCAATGAATAAAGAGTTGGGAGAGTGCTTAATGTTTGTAAAGATGAGGATGGATTGGTGCGAAAGATCACAAATTGGGCATTTTGGGCATCGATGATTTGATGCAGAGGAAGACGTAAATGCCATGGGAGGGGGAAAGGAAAAACCCCAAGGAGGTGATTCTTTCTGGGGGCCTCCCCCACTGTATTCTCCGCCACATAGGCAGTTTTAGATTAGTCCCTTTTGAGGCTGGGAGAAAGAGGAGGAAGGGACAACTCCTTCGGGGACAGAGGACACTTTCTCTGATACTCGGGGAGGAGGAAAGGGCCATTCCTCTTCTGCCTCTGCCAGCCTAGGCACATAGGAGATGGGAACGAGCTCACGGACGTACGAGACAGAAATCAGCTTCGCTGGGCATAAAGGAATGGGCACTCAGGGAGAACTTTTCTAGAGAGAATCAACATCCCTTTAAGAACACCAGCCGTCTCCCCAGGGACTAAAGATCTTGTGAGGCTCCTGTGAGTTTGTGTGCTTCAAGTGAGCAGTTTCAAGAACAGGATTGGTACCCGGAAGAGCGGGGGGAGGGGCAGTCTTAAAGGATTCTAGGCTCTAAGGAGTAAGGCTGCATTCATTACATTGCGTGTGGAGGAAATTCCACAGTTGAAACATTGTTATACCTGCACGGTGCATTCCCATGTCTTAGATTTCATTGGCTAATGGTCATCAAGCCAGTTCAACTATCAACAAAAAAAAGATTAGTCATGCATGTAAAGGAACGATTGTGTTCATCAACCACATTTACAGACTTGATCCACTCGCTGGTTGGCTACTAACAAAACCGATCTATAAGCAAGATAGAAAAATACGAGGGGAGGAGTGTGTGTGTGTGAGAGGCAGTCAGGTGTATATAAAAGGATAAGAAAGCAAAATAGGCATATTGCCTAAAATGATGGAAGATAACAAAGCACTATGCTGGCCGACTCTCCTAGTGGCTCTTCTTTTACAAGGTAAGAGTAAAAATTCCCATTATTGCACTAATATCTTGTATTAACTGGTGACTCGTGAGTTTAGGAGTGGGTCAAGTTGTAGATCATACATACTAGCATAATAAAATAAATACATTCAAAGTCAATAGGATTTCATGTGGTTTGTGACACAGGATAATTACTTGTTAGACTAAACAGGTGATCCCATTTTTTCAGAAATTTTTATAAAATAAATATACAAATAACTATATAAATAACTAATATGATCAGATAGATGAAAAAGCATTTCATGCATTAGACATGAGCATTCATCAAAGTGGCCAAAATACAGTTTTTCTTTTAAATGGATGAAAAAAAATACTCCGTTGTGTGGATTCTTATGAGTTGCTTACTGCGGGGTAGGTAAATATTAATTACAAATTTTATTACAAATGTAACTGCACAGTTTGAGTAAACTCCTACTGGATGTTTTGTAATTACCACAGTTAACCTACCTGAATAAATTGGTATTGAATTGTAAATAAAATCTATTCACATATGAATTTCATGGTGACTGCGAATAAAGTTGTTAAAATATATTCACATATGAATTACAATGTGATAAGTGTCAACTTAGAATTTGTTACCATATTTTGTAAAGAGATTGCAGAGTTTAAGAGATGAGGCAGTGAGGGGAGAACACTAATGTAGTATAATTAGAAATACTATTTGATCCTGGTATGGTGACCCAAATGTCACTGTGATATTTTAATTTGTTGCAACATAGAACATATGGAAAACCTTACTGGACAAAGGTAACATTAACAGTAGTTTTATTTCAATAGTGCCGACCCATTACCTAAACATTTGCTTTTGGACTATGGTAAGACTTTGTTAGATGAAGAGAAAAGCAGCTTTAGGGTTATCCATGTCTCTTTATTTAGCATTTCGTTTTACATATTGAGTATTGATATAGTGTTCCCTCTAAAATGGAATCCTGGATCTTTTAGAGGTAATTTTAATGTAGACTGTGGTGGAAATTGTTCCTCTGAAAACGTTATAGGGTGGGGAAAACACAATCAGGACAATGTAGAGTGAACAGTAAGGTTAGGTAACATATATAGTGGTGGAACTAGTTTTGACAGCTGCCGTTTTTGCTATGCCGAAACACAGTACACAAAGACAACAATGAGGGAACACATTCTTTATATTCAGACAGACAGAGAACTTCAAAACATAGTTAATAAAGCACATATTTAAAAGGATGACAAAACGAAATGTTTTTTCTTAATATTTCTCAGGTTCACACTCTCAGTTGGATGGTAAGTCCCCTCCTTTTTAAATGTTATCCTTTTTATTCCAAACTGAATGATAGAACCAGTGTGAGCATCAATCTCTCCACTTCCTGTATGTGTTTTAATATCCCACATCCATCTGTGTTGTTTTAGTGTGTGGTCTCCCCCCTCTCAACACAAAGATTGTTGGGGGTCAGACTGCATCTAGTGGAAGCTGGCCATGGCAGGTCAGTCTACAATCATCCGGCAGACTTTTTTGTGGAGGTTCCCTCATCAATAATCAGTGGGTGCTGACTGCTGCTCACTGCTTCAGGTAAGGAATCATAAAGACATGGTTTGATTCAATCAATAATAAATTGTGTAGCATGTAGACGTGGATTGTTTGAAGTCATTTGAAAAAGATCACCAACATGATATCCAACATATGGGTACTTTAATACAGCTGTAACTTTCCAGCTCGATTCATCCAAATCTGACAGTCGTCTTGGGCCTCCAGAACCTGCAAGGCTCCAACCCAAACTCATTGACCCTGTCAGTATCTCAGACCATCGTCAACCCCAACTACAACAGCCAAACCAATGACAACGACTTGTGTCTGCTGAAGTTGTCCTCCACAGTGACGTTTAACAACTTCATCCAGCCTGTCTGTTTAGCTGCATCAGACAGCACCTTCTATACAGGAACTACTACCTGGGTCACTGGCTGGGGCACTACTAGCAGTGGAGGTCAGTTTGTTAAAATCTAATACAATGTCATTACTATTACATTTATTCATTTATCTGTTTTCCTTTATTGTGTAAATGTGTCTCCCATGTTGTCAGGGTCTATCTCAAACTCACTACAGGAAGTGTCTGTACCAGTAGTGGGGAACAGGGAGTGTAACTGTGACTATGGAGTTGGATCGATCACTAACAACATGATCTGTGCTGGTCTGTCAGCTGGAGGAAAAGATTCATGTCAGGTAAAATATCTGTGTTAAATATCTGGGTTATAACTGTGTATTACAGTGTGTCAAATACACCTGGAGACAATTCTGTACATATTAATATTCCTATACCTCGTGCTGGATTAGAAAAAGTGCTTCCATGTCTTTGAATCGTTCTAATCTATTAAACTGATCTATGATATTTCATAATTAGAACAATTGAATCCATGATGTCATTATTTCTGTGCGTAGGGGGACTCAGGAGGTCCAATGGTGAGCAAACAGGGTGGTCGCTGGATCCAGTCTGGTATTGTGAGTTTTGGAGATGGATGTGCCCAGGCAAATAAACCAGGAGTTTATGCCAGAGTGTCCCAGTACCAGACTTGGATCAACAGCTTGATTAGCACAAACCAGCCAGGCTTCGTCCCTTTCAACTCCAGTGGGACTGACTCTGACCTCAGCTTCACCTGCACTGGTCTTCCAGCAGCTACAAACATCACCAGTACCACCAGTACAAGTGCTACACCCTCCATCAGTACCACCAGTACAAGTGCTACACCCTCCATCAGTACCACCAGTACAAGTGCTACACCCGTCCCACTCAAACCAGCTCGTATGTTCAGTATCTATACTCTTAAGCTTATTGCAACACCTTATTGTGAATCCTTATACATGAAATCTGACTCCAGTATTATTGAATCCGTCTCTATAGCTGTAGTGTGCGGAAACGCCCCATTGAACTCTGGCCCTGGTGCTGGAACCTCATTGGCCACAGCAGGCTTATGGCCCTGGATAGCCAGTCTACAAACCAATGGCGTGCACGTGTGCGGGGGCACGTTGGTCTCATTGGATTCTGTCATGAGTGACGCTGGCTGTGTCTCCAGGTAAATTAACTTTATTTAATTACAAATTACAAACTCTCTAAGATCGATCCCCCAAGATACGCTAAACTCTGACCATTAAAAAACAGTGGAGGCAAACATTCTTGAGGGAATGAGTCTTCTAAATTCTCACTTCAAATTATTCAAGACTTCCGATGGACTTCCTAACAGATACACTCATACATATTTTTCATTATTGTGGCAGTTTCTGAAAAGACATTTACTAACTTAGTATTCCTAAAGCATTTTGCAACAATGGAAATTAGGAGTTGAGTCCCTTCATAAAACAGCTCATTCCTCACAAAAATTATCTCCTTCCATCTCTTCAGCCAGCCCAATGCCTCCCAGTGGACTGTGATTCTGGGTCGTCTGAATCAAAATGGCACCAACCCCAACGAAGTAAAACTGAATGTCATCAACATCACAATGAGCAACCAGACAGGCAACAACGTGGCCATTCTACGACTGACCACAAGACCCACATTATCTAACTACATCCAGCCAATCTGTTTGGACCAGGGAACCAACACCTTCAGTATCGGGACTACTTGTTGGGTGGCTGGCTGGGCCACAGGACACGGAGGTGAGTAAATTAAAAAGTGAAAGGTGCATGTTTATCTGTATAAATGAGATAAAGCACATTGTCCATCTATCTACAACTTCCTTCTATTTTTTTATTGGATACTCGCATCAGCACAAAAACCAACTATGTATTTCGCAACGTGCAATTCACTACATATCACACATGTTCTGAGCAAATATTGGGGTTATGAAAAAGTGAAGCCACAGCGGTTTCTTCTTCGGCTCGGCGGAATCGAAACTAGGAATCGAAATTTAAACATTTGAACGATTCCGGGTAAATCGAAAAGCTAGTCCCGGTTCCAATCGATACTCGATACTCGATACCCAACCCTAAATATAACACATAAAAGCTGATTGCAGACATACATCCCCATACCCCATATTCAGTGGCCTGAAACTCACATTTCACAGGCCACATCAGACATTGTTCTGGCGTGGAAACAGATACATTTGTATATTTAAAATGCATATTTTGTTTGCGGTAATGTCCAACTGCTAAATGCATGAAAGCCGATATAAAATACATTACTGTGGCTTGAAAACACTATACCATCTCTTAAAAACGCAATATATTATTATCTTAAACCTTTGTCATCATCAATATATTTTTTCCCAAGAAAAGACACCCTGTTCTTTAATCAAACCAAAATGTTTGATAGATTCAGCCACGGTTTGGCAAGAAAAAAGGAAAGAAATCAGGATGGGCAATAATTACCTGTGGTACATTTTAGGAGCCCTTTACATGTGACTGTCTATAAAATAATACTGCCTTAAACACAAAGGGCATAAGGGCTTATAGATGTGTTATTGCCACCCCATCATAAGCAAAGCCCACTTTTCCAAAGTCAGGAACGAAGGACATTTATCTTGTCCAACATGGTGTGGGGGCCCTGTTCATGTGCGAAGACAAATGTTTCCAATGAAAAATAATTCTGAAAACATATTTGCACTATGACCCCTTGCTGATTGTCACAGACAGTGTTATCAAGCTAGCATGTTTTGTTTTATCAAATCGGAAAAAAATGTGCAGGTAAGTAAAACACAACACAATGCATGTATTAGGTTTCTGGACTCCACAGATGGATGTGCCCGCACAGACATAATAAGGTATAAACATGTCTGGTTCCCTGTCCTCAGCAGTCCTGCAACAGAACCAGACATCTGTAGTGGACTGTGTCAATGTTTCATCTACAGATAGCATTTGCACAGGAGCTGTGCCACTACTGCAGGTATTTAATGCTGACATACTCTATAATTATATGTAAATCACCATACTCTAGTTTTTTCATAACCAAGTTATCTGGCTTCTCTCCTCACAGGGGGATGTAGGTGGTCCTCTGATGTGTCAACAGGGCAGCTCATGGTTCCAGACTGCTGTGTTGACTCTTCCCAGCAACAGCAATAACAGCACTAACATTGTGGCCAAACGTCGGCGTCGTGATGTCAGATCTAATACCATCCAAGTCTTCACCAAAACCTCCAACTTCAACACATTTATGATTGAAACTTTGGGGGCACTCCTATCCCCCCTCCCTAAAACCAACCCTACTAACTCTAGTAACCCTATTAACTTACCCTACCCTGACCATGGATCCATTTTTGACACCAGTGGAGTAACTCATGGTTACACGTGCACTCTCCTCCTCCTCTGGCTCTACCCTGTCCTCCTGTTGAGTTGGTGGTGACAGTAGGATTTCAGTTTGTTTTAATTTTTTATAGATTACATTAAAGGTGAAAAGTTCTGACATGATTTATCTATCTCTCGTTTTTTCACATCACAAGAACCTGGCATTTTAACAGGATTGTGTAAACTTTTTATATCCACTGTATCTTCAAACGTATGTCCCAGGGGCGAAAATCTGTTATCAACTTTGGGGGGGACAATTATATAGCATTTTCTCCGAAGCAATTCCTGAGGGGGGACACCTATATTACTGCTGTAATTGTAAACGGATAGCCTACATTGTAATATGTTAAATGTATATATTGTAACGTTTCATGTCTGTGCTGTATGTATGTTCTGGCCTTTGCTTCTTTTGTTTTTCCAGCTCCCCGGCCACATTTACCCGTTTCCCTTTTGTATTTTCCTGCTACCTGGTCACTTATATGAAATGCCCTTTTCTTTCCTGTCCTGTGTAACTGTTTACACCTGTTGGTATTTCTGCTCGTTATGTCTGTATATAGTCTCCCTGGTTTCTCCTCTGTTGGTCGGTCATTGTTAATCTTAAATTAATGCATAAGAAATCAAAATATGTTAGATAGATTTACAGAAAAAATAAGCTAAACCTTTTTACAGGAGTTAACACAGATTCATTTGTAACTTGTTCACATACTCTTCCCGAGCAAATCGGCCACATTGTTCCCAGATGAATATTAACACTATACAATGTACTAAATATATTTAAAGTTACAACGTTAAATATAATTGAAAACATTTTAACTTTGTACTGTAGTGACTTATAAAAAACCCACCTTTTCTCAGCCAGGCTTAATGTAAACTGAGAAGAGCGGGATTCCCCTTAATCGCGCCCTAATGTTCACGAGACAACATTAACATTGCCTGTGGATCAAACCATTGTAGGACCAAGGGCAGGGTTCGCAATCTTTCGAAACTAAAAAAGCACAATAGTGTCCATAATCAGCAAAGCGCTTTCATTGTGTATTATTGATAATATTGAAATTACACAGTTATGTTGACAGTGATTTATTGGGGGGGCACACATCATAGTTCTCCAAGGATTGGGGGGGTCGTGTCCCCCCCGGGATTTCCGCCCCTGGTATGTCCACACAATCACATTTGTAAGGGACAGAGCCCTGTCCCTTCCTCTGTGCCACTCCATGGTGGTGCTGACACTTCCCCCTCTTCCTGAGAGAGGGAGAATCAAGGACTTGCATGTTCACCTGTGTCTAGTTCGCACCTGTGTTGTGTTTGCTCGTTAGTTCCTGTATTTAGTTCTGTTGTTTCCTGTCTGTTGGTGGCATTGTTAAGGTGGGCCTCTCGTGGGCTACGTCGGCTGGGCCTGTTAATGTAATTGTGTGATTGTTCTGGTGTTCTACGTTTAATATGTTCTGGTTCACTAGGGAGATGTTTTGTTAATCTTGTTCATCTTCTGTCTTTGTTAAGTGTTAGGGATTGTCTGTGTTAAGTTCCCAGTTTCCTGTGCCTGTTAGGCCTGTTTGGGAATAAATAAACCTTGTTGCATTGAGGAGTACTTTGCGTTTGTGTCCTATCCCTGCTACGAAGTCAATCCCTGACAACATTGAGCTTTATATCAGCCAGATAGGCATAGAAAGTAAATTAACAAACCTTTCATTTTTTTAACATACACAGAGATTAATTATATGTAAACTCAATTTTTTTAATGAAATCCCTGACTACATTTTGTAACCTGAATTGTGGAACCAGCTTCCTCTTAAGATGGTACTTTTTAAGAGTACTGGAAACGGATGCACCGCTACTTTTTTTGGAAGTTGATTTCAAGCGGCATTGATGCTGACAGTAAAATAAAGAGGTTATTTTGGAGTAGACTTTTCACAACTACATACGGTAAAACTGTGACAACTTAAGATATGGAAACTGATCAACAAAGGGATGTTGACATGTCTGAATAACTTGACTGTAAACACCATTCTTTAAAAACATTCACTGAACTTTACTCAGCAGACAATCTCTGCTTAACTATCCAACTGTGGGTAATCATATTACAGGCAAAACTAGCTAGCACATCTTACAGAGTCTGACAAAAAGCTTGCTTAACTTAAAGTTGAAGACAAGCAGCCACTACATTAAGAACATATCTTATCAGAACTTAGTCTGTAGATCAATATACTGTCTAGCTACTTTTGATGAACATTGCGAAGGCTACCAGTAGCTGATACAGGTACTGTAAAACAATAAAATGTTATATATTTTTTAAATCAATCTACACAAAACACAACTGTAATGAGTGTAGTCTGGTCCTTGTGTGTCATTGTCTAGTAATTCTCTATATTAATCGTTTGATATTTAACACTAGGAGTGCCGGAGCCGTTTACCCCCTTAAGCGCTAGACACCTGCGCTCGTGGCGTCATTAGCATTAGCCATTCACTGCGTAACCAGACATCCATCAACAGCATCAGATCATCGACTGTGTTACTAAAATAGTATGTATTTATTGTCTTGTGTAACCTTAAAATACAAAAAGAAAACGATGACTTTCAAATGCACAGGCTATGGCATTTCAATTTTGTGTACTTAAAAAATCGAAAAAATTATCAATCAAACTGTAATTCTAAACAGATAGGGCTAATAAACGTATGTCCTATTTTGATGTAGTAAATGCTAAAATTGTTTGGAACAACAAGCGAAGTGCAAAATGATTTGCGCATGTTTGGCCGTAGACATATTGCAACACAGAATCTTGAAATAAAAACACTACAGTGTATAACTCGAATTTTTTTATTTGTAAATGTATTACAGTAATTACAGTCCAGTTACTAAGGCAATGTAGACAACGAAAAACACGTTTTTAGAATAGTTTGTATTGGCCACGGTCAGCATTGGTAGCAGCCAAGTGCAGGGTTTTTCTTGAGTCCGTTTGTTTGCCATGTACTGTGTAAAACGGCACCGAGCTTTAGTTGGAAACAAGAGATTGTGTTTCAGTTTCTGAGACTGCCGCAAACTAATCTGTTACCAAGCGCAGTTCTCTTGTCTCCTTTTCATCAAACCGTAGGTGTCGCATTATCTCTCTGAAACGGTTGCGTGTCATGGTCTCACGGAAAAAGTCCAATACATATCAATCAGACCAAAAAAAGTCAAATTTTATGCTCTTTCCGCCGTATGCGCCGCGGACATACAAAAGCGCGATAATCGAGATCTGCAATGCAGTCAGCGCGTCAATTCGTTGAGCTCGGTTTGCCGTTGCGACCTAAACAGCCAGTTCACGTTGTAAATGTGAATATTGTTTAAAATGCCAATAATAGATGAGATTATATACCATCCCCAGCCTTTTATAATACCGTGTTTAAACCGCCCACTATTATTTATCATTAGACAAGTGTTTCAATTCCATCACACTGATCATTCTTCACACCATTTAAATAAATAATTATAGTTTATATTTGTTTAATTTCGATACAAACCGATATTTTGTTGAAAACTCTTGTAGGCTATATCAATACACTGATGTTTATTCATTATTAATTATTGAGTGCAATAGGCTACATGACACACAGAACTAATACGATGGATTAAAATCAGTGTTAGCGCTGAAAAATCATATAAAGATAATATCATGTTGGTTATTTTGTTTCTATCCAAATAAAAAAACTGTTGGCTACAGTTAGTTACATTGTCATGGATAGGCTTATGGTGTGTATTTCGTATAATCATTAATTTCACTAGTAGGATATAATACGTATTTTGTTGTAATACATGAATAACATAAAACATTGGATTAGTGTCTTCGTTTGGTAAAGTTATCCGCAAAAATTTAATTAACGGACTATACATAGATGTATTTGGATGAATTTGTTCTGTTATTGAAAGATCTATTTCTTTATAAACTTACCTCTTTTCTAGTTCATTCAAATTCAAGCCTTGCAATCTTTTGTCTGTGTGTATCTTGCAATCTTTTGTCTGCGTGTATCGCCCATTGAACCATTGACGTCATAGGTTCAGTGAGGTGTGATCGGTGTCTGGGTACCGCAATTAGCGCCTCTTGGGTACCAACGCCCAGCGGCGTGTGATTTTGTCATCAGGAAGGCAGTTTATATAGTTTGTGATTTTCCAATTCTGAAAACGGGACAAGGTAAAATGCACGTATTTAGGAAAATTCATGGAAGAACAAGGCTGTACCTTTTCAACATTATATATTTATTTTAATTACTTACCGCAACGCCCGCGGGCGTGGGCTGTTGGCTCCTAGTTTGGCTCTTTTTGTGTCAGTTTGTGTTAATGGTGGAGTGTTATGTCAGTGACTCTTAGCGGTTTGTTGTTTTTGTGATTTGTATATTTCTCTGCTAAGTCCAGTTTTGTATTAGAGTGATTTCGTGTTCCTCTGCACATGTATCCTGCTTATCTGTTAAAGTAAAAACAGACTTATATATATATATATATAAAATAAGCAGAAATAACTCCTGCAATATCTTGGCTCTGTGCTCAGGGTCACAGTCATGTTTGAAGTCAAAAAAATCTGGAGCAAGTTTTTATAGAGGATTTGTCTGTATTTTGCTCTGTTTATCTTTTCCTTGTCTACTAGTCGTATAGTCCCTGCCATTGAAGTGCTATACATGTGTAGCACATACCACTGGAAGATGTTAGTACCAGGCTCTAGGTTCTGATGGAGCACATGTCACGAGTGGTGATTATTGGGTACTGCACTGGTTGGGTTTTCGGGTGCACCACTTCCTAGTCACAATTAGTCACAGCTGTTTTGTATTGTATAATTAGTCTGAGGTTTAAAGGGAGTGATAGGAGGGCACCTGGTTGCTTATCATTGTTTGATGTCACTTTATGTTAGAGGTGAGTGTGTCCATATATGCTGCTGTGGTTTTGGAACGTATTTAATTAAGACGCTATATGCGCACTTTGGTTTCCTGTAAATACCACTTAGCAGTTATTTCGCCGTTTACGGTTTGTTTTACTTTGGTTGTTCAATAAAACCTGTCTAAAACGGTTCACACGACTCTGCAAATGGCTTTCACCGCACTTCGCCGGAGTATTGATGACAGCACAGTTGTAACTAAATAATAAAACACCCAGATTAGGATATTTATATACTTTAAACCGGCTCGTTTATATAAAAGAGTTGAGGAACCAATGGAAACTAATGAATGGTACCAAATATATGTTCATAAGTTTAAATCAAAGTTTTCCTTTAATTGCTATTTTAATTCTGTTATTTTGATTCAACTCAATATAGCTTCTATTTAAATTAGTAGCTAGTTATGCGTTCTTAGTCTTTAACTTAATTGACGCTAGCTAAATCATTGTTTCTTATTAGCCTGCTATGCAAGTGAGCTACTAGCTAATTTAACCACTTCTTGACAGGGCCCCTGACCTCAATTTCCACCTAAATGACCCATCCCAGTCTAAATGGATATTGCTCTGGAGCAGAACCATGTAGGAATATTTGGTAAAGTGCATTTAAAAGACTTTTGTGGAGCTGTTCAATTATTTAAGGATAATGTAACACACACTATCTGGCATGAGCTAAAACAATAAAAAACATGTTTTTTTTGTTTTTCAGTGATTTTTTAAAATGTATATCTCAGACTCTGAATGTTGACTTGAAAATAATATGAAGTTTGTCTATATACATTGTATTACTATTCATTGGATATAATATGAATTGAACTATTTTAATATGGGTTACACATGTTCTAGAGCAGAGGTCACCAACCTTTTTGAAACTGAAAGCTAACTTCATGGGTACTGAGTCATACGAAGGGCTACCAGTTTGATACGCTCTATTGAAATAACAAATTTGCTCAGTTTGCCTTTAGTTATACATTATTAATAATGATTAATGATACTCATCTATGTGAAGACACTGATCTCATTAATGATTTCTCACTATAATTATCAACGATAACAATAAGGTGGGAAACAGATCTCAATATTCAGCACTTTAATCTCAGATAATCACTGATAAACCCTTTTAACAAATCATGAACTATGTTGCACTATGTTTCAAAAAGTTATCAATTATGTAATGTTAGAAAAATCAACTTACACATTTGTAAATACATCTTGTCACATTTTGAACAAATGATCAAATCTGTGGCATTTTTAACGCAATTGAATATTTTAATTTAACTTTGCCATGGCACTGCCATGTTGCCACTGACAACATCTAGTATCTGTTTCTTAATGTTAATGGGAAGACTGGCATTGCATGCTGTTCACCAGTGTATTGTAATCCGGTGTGTAACTTGACACTGCAACTGTGAGTGAGTCTTTCAGATGTGCATCAGTTAGGCGTGTTCTATGTTTGTTCTTAATGAAGTTCATGTCAGAAAACGCTAAAGATAGGTTGAACCAAACAGGCTAGATCAGTAAATGTGTTGCTCTAAACGAGGCTTCGGTTGCTTTTTGCGACTTTTTTGCCGTCCTCGTGAAAAAAGACTGTTGCTTACCCAAAGCTGCCTTTAGCTCACAGGCTTTTTCTGCCCGTAGTGCACTTCCCAGAGTGCACTTCCCGGTGGGTAATTAGCATAGTAGCTTTAGTGACACGTAATGTGTCTTTCCACATTGTGCCGCTTTACCGTCGCCACAGTCGCCCCGCTAATAAGACACGCGCAGGTTTCTTTCACAGTCGTAAAAAAAAATTATTCTCCCATTCGTTGTGAAAGTGATAAGCTCTCGGGCAAAAAAGTCTCTGGTTACGTATGTAACCTTAGTACCCTGAAGGTAACAAGACGCTGCGCGTCGTCGCCTTACTCCCGGCATGCCCGTGAGCACTTGCTTCAGCCTATCAGGGAATTGCGTACGGGCGTGCCTCAGTCACGCCTGCATTGCGCCACGCAGCCCTCAAAGGAGCATGATGAGAAGTGTGACACCCCCCTGGCAACAAGGTCTGTCTCGGTAAAACCGAAAGTTCACCAACGCTCTACCCCAAGGGCAGAAGGTTTCTCCAGGTCCGGATGGGCACCCTGTGCGGAAAAAGTTCCTCTCGATCCCCACACCCGGAGGTGAAGAGATCACCTCAGGCATAGTCTCCCGGTGGCTGGAGATCTAGCGTGACGTATGGTTTCAACGACATAGTTGCGAAACCAGCGTCTAGGCTGGAAGCAGAGCAATCGGGGGAATTGCGTATGGGCGTGCCTCAAACACGCCTACATCGCGCCACTCAGCCCTCAGAGGAGCTGGATGGCCCAGAGAGAGCCACCAACGCTCTATCCCTTGGGATGGAGTCTTCCTTCCCCGGGCGTTTATCCCCTGCCTCAGCAGGATGTCTGCCTCTTGTATGCAAAAGTGCATATACATGACGCTGCGCGCATGTAGATAGGCCAATATGCCTGCCACTATGGGCCTGTAAATAACCCTTACCGGGTACGAAGGTATGCCACAAAGGCCTGCCACTAGGGCCTGAAATAACCCCTTAAGGGTACGAAGGTATGCCGCTAAGGGAATGCCACCCTGGGCATGTGAACGTGCCTCTATGGACACATTAGTGCTATGACGGCCTAGTATGCCACTAAGGCTATAACGGTAAACCACAATGGCCTACAAGTAACCCCTACATTTGGTAGGAGGTAATCCACCAAGGGCATGCCGCTCTGGGCATGAAAGTGTGCCGCCACGGGCACGATAGTGTGCCCTGACGGTCAACAGATAAACCCCTGAGGGTAAGAAAGTACACCATTACAGGCTTGCCAGTCTGGCATGTATGTGTGCTGCTAAGAGCACATTAGTGTGCCATTACGGCCTACAAAATAGGCCAACACGGCCTGAAATAAATCCCTGAGAATACAGGGTATGACACCATGGACCTGCCACCATGGGCCATTAGGATAAACCCCTCAGGGTCTGAAGGTACACCACTAAGGGCTCGTAAATAACCCTGTGAGGGTAAAAGGTATGCCACAGAGGGCTTGTAAATAACCCTGTAAGGGTAAAATATATGTCACTAAGGGCTTGCCACTGAGGGCTCGTAAATAAACCCTGTAAGAGTAAAAGGTATGCCATTAGAGCCTGCCCCTGAGGGCCTGTAGGTAAACCCCATAAGGGTAAGAAGGTACACCACTACGGGCCATTAAGATAACCCCCGGAGGTAAGGGTATGCCACTATTTGCACATTGAATTGCTTCTATGTATGAGTTGTGCTATATAAATAAACTTGCTTGCTTGCTTACTTACTATGGGCCTGCCACAATGGGCCATTAAAATAAACCCCTGAGGGTATGAAGGTATGCCACTAAGGGCTCGGCACTGAGGCCTGTAAATAACCCCAGAGGGTAAGAAAGTATGCCACTAAGGGCCCGCCAACGTAGGCCTGTAAATAAACTCCTGAGGGTATGAAGGTATGCCACCAAGGGCCTGGCACCACGGGCCTGTAAATAAACCCCTAAGGGTGTTAAGTTAAGCCTGTCAAGGGCTATGCCTTACAAATAAGTGTAAAGGTAAAGACTGCCATGCCAGGGCGCGACTAAGCGTCACGTGACCCGATCAGCAGACCGGGTCAGCCCTCAGGGAAGAAACCCTCCTTGGCTCTGAGTCACTACCAAAACGGTGTCATGTACAACAGGCCACAAGGATAACCCTTTTGAGCATATGATCACACCGGTGTGTTCTGGCTTGAGTGGTCCCTGATGCGTTTGATCACACCCAGGTGATTGGAACGTTTAGTTAGAACGTCCAAGAGAAAGTGACGCAACAATGACTGGCCAGACCCTACTTATTTAGCTGCCATTAGCTCAAACAGTGTTTATAACTTATTTCCTCAATGTCAAATGCACATTTTTATAGAGTATATTTTTAAACAATTACAGCAGTAGAAAATATTTTAATCGGAAGGTGAATGATTACTGACGTACCAACACAAACGCATGGAGGACCAAGTCTGCCAAAATTAAAAATAAATGAATAAATAAATAAAAGCATCAAGTATTTTACATCAAAATATACTTAAGAAAATTTAAATTAATCTGTCGTTTTCTCCTATTTTTTTATTTCCACAATCATTTATTTCTGTAATTATTTATTTCTGTAAGTATTTATTTCAGTTTATATTTATTTCTGTTAAAATGTATTTCCGTTCATATTTATTTCCGTTTATATTTATTTCCGTTTATATTTATTTCTGTAATAATTTATTTCTGTAAGTATTTATTTCCGTTTATATTTATTTCCGTTTACATTTATTTTCATTCATATTTATTTCCGTTTATATTTATTTCCGTATTTCCACAACCGTAGGCAAATCAGGGGGGCGGGACTTAATCGTTCAACCAAAGCAATCAAGCTCAGAGAGGGAGAAACAGATGTAAACGTTCAGGACAGCAGGGGGCGGCAATGCACTTCGAAAGTTGATACCAACTGCGGTTAAACTAGGAGCGCCAACAGCCCGCGCCTGCGAGCGTTGCAGTTAGTAATTAAAATAAATATGTAATGTTGAAAAGCTACAGCCTCGTCCTTCCATGACTTTTCCTAAATACGTGGTTTATATCTATATGCAACTGGACTGGTTTTGGTCCGATCTATGGACCCGTTTTGGTCCGATATGAACACTGTGCGCAATGTAACTGGTTTAGTTTGCGTGTCCTGCTCAGGACACAAACAACTGAAGCTGTGAGCCGACTGTGGGCCGAGAGATACATATTAATAGATTCGTTTATCGGCCAATCATGCGCAAATCATTTGATTGTGCACGTCGCTTGTGATCTAAAATGTTTTAGCACTACATCAAAATAGGACATACAGTTTGATGGATTTTCATTTATTCGATTTTTTTTAATTGAAACGCCATAGCCTGTGCATTATTTCCGTAGTTATAGCAGTCTAGACATATAAAGTCGATCTTGGAACTCCTACACCGGTTAACCAATAGGATTACTGATTCCACTGTGACGTACTATGGTCGACACCCTCCTCATTTGCCTAAGGTTGAGGAAATACAGAAATAAATATATACGGAAATAAATATAAACGGAAATAAATGTCAACGGAAATAAATATATTATTATTACGTATTTATCTAAAATAGCTCACCTCCATCACTACAACCTTAAAAAAATTATTTACACTGATGACATGTGTCTAATTACCAAGTATGCAGAAATCGGAATGTATCATAAGCATTTTAAAATATGAAAATTAAGTATTACCACACAGATTGCCAGACAGTTAGGTTGTTTATTGATACAAGTGCACCTTTCACGCCGTGCACCTTTCACGCCGGTAATCATTCAGTGCATTCACATCCTATTTGACAGTCCCTCATTAGTCAGAAAATTATCCGTTGTCAAGAATGAGCACTCAGTCCCAATGGCGTTCATATTACAATATACACACGTGCAATGGAATGCAAATAACATGCTAAAAGTTTTAGCCATTACATGAGTTGATGCATTGACTGCTACGCGCTGACTAGTCGTGTCTAGCTACAATACGCTAAGACGTAAACCCCTACAAGTCTCCAGATATTATTCCGGTCGTCTTTTATTACTGCTTTACCTACTTTATTATTGGTAGTCATATAAAATATAATTATAAGTTAATAGGTCTAAATAATAAATAAATAGCAAGCAGCGTGGCTCTGGTAAACTGCAGCTAATGCTCTTGTTACGTCAAAATCACATTATGGATCTCGGCGCGAATTCAGAAATCACGCACAAAATAAGAAGATGTTTTCGGAACATACGCGCAAAAAGGTTAACGTTGGACACTGCTGCCACCAGACTTAACAGGCTGAACTGTTTCACCGCTGAGTGACAGAAGGAAAACAGACGGAGGTCAGCGTCCTGAGATCTATCGCGGCAAACCGGTCCTCGGACTGGTTGCCTGGCGTTCACGATTCGTAAGAGAAAGCCTAACCGCACAGTTTGACGGTTTATCCTTTCTAAGTCGACGCAGGCCCCCTCCCCCCATTCACCTCGTACAATAAACTCGTTCTACCCCCCCCCAATACTATCCCCTAAGGGTATAATGCAGATAGCCTACAGCATCGGCGGGAGCGAGCGCCCCTCAGGAAACATGCTCGCCGGGACCATTCATAACCGGCAGTGTAACTGTGACTATGGAGTTGGATCGATCACTAATAACATGATCTGTGCTGGTCTGTCAGCTGGAGGAAAAGATTCATGTCAGGTAAAATATCTGGGTTATAAATGTTTATTACAGTGTGTCAAATACTCATGGGGACAATTCTATACATCTTATTGTTCTATTTTTTTGGATGCTCTATTATAAGTGCTTCCTTGTTTGTGAATCAATCTAATCTAACCTGATCCATATTTATTTATTATAACAACAGTTATAACAATTTAATCTATAATGCAATTATTTTTGTGCGTAGGGGGACTCAGGAGGTCCGTTGGTGAGCCAACAGGGTGGTCGCTGGATCCAGTCTGGTATTGTGAGTTTTGGAAATAAATGTGCCCTGGCAAATAAACCAGGAGTTTATGCCAGAGTGTCCCAGTACCAGACTTGGATCAACAGCCTGATCAGCACAAACCAGCCAGGCTTTGTCCCCTTCTGCTCCAGTGGGACTGACTCTGACCTCAGTTTCACCTGCACTGGTCTTCCAGCAGCTACACCCTCCACCAGCGCCACCTGTACAAGTCTGACTCCACCATGTATGTCCAGTATCTATACTCCTAAGCTTATTGCAACACCTTATTGTGAATCTCTGCAACAAATCTGACTACAGTATTATTGAATCTGTCTCTATAGCTGTGGTGTGCGGAAACGCCCCATTGAACTCAGGTGTTGATGCTGGAACCTCATTGGCCACAGCAGGCTTATGGCCCTGGATAGCCAGTCTACAAAACAATGGAATGCACGTGTGCGGGGGCACGTTGGTCTCATTGGATTCTGTCATGAGTGACGCTGGCTGTGTCTCCAGGTAAATTAACTTAAGTACAGTCATCTACTACTGGGCACTGTGACCTACCATAATGTAACATCGGTTAAATAACATACTTGTATCTCTATACATAGTATTGTATGGTAGATTGGTTATAATATTATTTGGGAGTCCTTGAAATTCTATAAAATGTATAATCAATTTATATTATAAACATTTAATTTGGTCTATTGTTAATCCTGAATAAATTGGGAATAACAATTTTACAAACTCTACAAGATCATTCTCCAAATTACTCTAAACTCTCACCATTAAAAATAACAGCTTAGTTTAACATGTCTAGGGAGAAAGATGGTTGACCGTCTTTTAAATTCTCACTTATAATTCACGAGACATACGCTTCATATAGACTTCCTAACAGACACACTCAGACATTTCATTTGTAATTATGGTAGTTTTGCAAAAAAACATTTACTACCTCATTAATTCAAAACTCCTAAACAATGAAAATCAGTAAGTTGAGTCCCCTCACAAAAATCATCTCATGCCATCTCTTCAGCCAGCCCAATGCCTCTCAGTGGACTGTGATTCTGGGTCGTCTGAATCAAAACGGCACCAACCTCAACGAAGTAAAACTGAATGTCATCAACATCACAATGAGCAACCAGACAGGCAACAACGTGGCCATTCTCCGACTGACCAAAAGACCCACATTATCTAACTACATCCAGCCAATCTGTTTGGACCAGGGAACCAACACATTCAGTAGAGGGACTACTTGTTGGGTGGCTGGCTGGGCCACAGGACAGGGAGGTGAGTAAATGAAGTGAAATATATATCTGAATAAATTAGCTAAACCATATAGTCCACCTAAACCCTTATATACTTTTAAAAATTAAGGTTTCTTCAATAACCTGACACCTCCGACTGGTTGAATACCCATATTCAAATTAAATAAATCATACTTAATTATTTATTAAACCACCTTCGCACAACAACAAACTTTTTACTTAATAGAGAAACGGTTTATGAGGTATCTCACAGCATTGTGCATGCAAATAGCAACAATCACACATGTTCTGAGCAAATATTGGGCCATATTCTTCAACCGTTCTTAAGAAGAAATTCGTTCTTAAAACCCACTTATGCAGTTTCCACAAAGATTCTGACATTCACCAATGTTTACTTATCTGGAATTTGTTCTTAGGAAAGAACAGAATTTACGCACAGTGAAAAGCACTCTTACGCAGATTTGCGGGCTGACATTTTTTTGACAAATCATTAGTCTCTGCGTTTTAATCAATTGTACAGTGCTTTAAATATTATGAAGAATAACATTATGAATAATATTCAATTATTTCAAATATTTAACACCCGAGATTGCGGGCGCACACCCGAGATTGCGGGCGCACACCCGAGATTGCGGGCGCACACCCGAGATTGCGGGCGCACACCAATTATGTCCCCGATGTGCTGGTCCAACTCAGTAAGGACAGTGCAAGCCTTTCCCTCTCCTGTGGTCAGCATCTCTCGTTTGTGTTTGGCAATACTTTTTTTGCCTCAAACTACATGTCAAACCATTTCTTTTTTATGTCATCAGTGGTGCGCCCTTCCCCTGATCCTTTTTGTATTTGATTTTGCAACCACTGACACTGCTAAATATTACATATTTTTGAACTACAGAAGTTATTTTTTCTTTTGGCGTCTGATCCTCTATACTGTCTATACATTTCGTTTCGGCATTTTTGCATTTTCCACTTCAGTTTTTACTATGAGTTTCCACTCCGCCCTGCAGTTTAATGCCCTTTTATGGGAAATACCGGGGCGTTTACCTACGCTAATTAGGAACAACGGACACGCGCTTTCAATTTACGAAGACGTTGTATTTATCATTATAGGAACGTAGGTGCAAACAATTATGCATTTTAAGAACACAATCGTGAATTTGAGTAAGACTTTTCTTGGGACCTTTCTTAGGAACAAATTTAAGAAATAACTTAGGAAAACATTGAAGAATATGGCCCATTTATTTTAACCAGACCACTCACCGTTCATCCTGAGTAATATAGGTCAGAATCAAGTTTATTCGCTAAGTCAATAAATGATTCTCTGACTGCTAGCTGCAGCATTTAGAACACACATTTTAAGACCTACAATCAGTGCACAGAGCAAAACACACAACACGAACAGTCAAGAGACCCTGCCTAGTTGATATATAAACTGGGTAAATACTGAATGTGAAATATGTATCTCAATAGTGCAAAGGAGCAATGTTTTTGCAGAAAAAGAGAGCAATATCTACTTATCAATCTAATTTATTTTATTAAGGCCTTTTTACAACAAAGTTGTCACAAATTCCTTTTACAAACACCCAGCCTGAATCCGACAGAGTACACATCAACAAGTTGATACACAGTAACTGGGAAAAACTACCTGATTGGTTGAATTTAGGAAGAAACCTAGAGAGGGGTCCTCTTCTGGCTGTGCTGGTTGAACTTACATATATACAGTTGTGCAGAAGAAGAGCATTGTCCATTTATAGTATAGGATGTCCACAGTGGTCATTCGTATTAGAGCCAATGGTGTCCAAAGCAGGTAATATGGGCGAGGGGGCATATTTGCATATTCGTTAGACGTACTGCCATGGGGAAGAAGCTGTTCTTGTGGCGGGATGTTTTGGTCAGACCGTACACGGTCTGCCAGAGAGGAGAGTTCAGAATAGTGCGTCTTTGCTGCCTGCCTCAGTGACCTGGCTTTGAACAGATTGTTGAGGGACGACAATTTACAACCAATGGTACGCTCCGCAGAGCAAAGGATTCTAGTCTGTCTTCACAGTCGCTGCAGCATCACCAGACGGTTATGGGGGAGGCCAGGATGGACTCAATAATGTCTGTCTAAGCATTATTCATCATGGACGTTGGCAGTTTGTACTCTTTGAGCTGGCGCAGGCAGTACTGTCATTGTTGTGCTTTCTTAGTGAGAGAGGTGATGTTCAGCTCTCACTTGAGGTCATGGGCGATGGTGTTGCCCAGAAAGCGAAAGGACTCCACTGTGTTGACAGGGGAACCGTTTAAAACAATAGGATAAAAGTCAGCTGGGCTTCTCCCAAAGTCCCCACTCATCTCCACTGTCTTTAGAGCATTGAGCTTCAAGTTGTTGAGACTGCACCAGGACACCAGCCGGTCGATTTCCCCCCTGTATGCAGCCTCGTCCCCATCAGAGTTTAGACCAATGAGGGTGGTGACATCTGAAAACTTCAGAAGTTTGACAGAGTGGTGACTGGAGGTGCAGTTGTTGGTGTACAGAGAGAAGAGGGGACAGGATGCAACCCTGAGGGGAGCCAGTGCTGATGGTCAGAGGGTTTGACAGGTGACACGTCCTGCCTCCTAATTGAAAAAAGTATGTGGTCCATTAACAAGTGGACATGGGCACTACTATGGTGGAGGGCTTATCTTGGAGGAAGGCTGGGATTATGGTGTTGAAAGCTGACCCTGGAGGAGTGGGCCCTTACTCGTCCTCCCGACATTTGTGCCTGGATGAGTGGCCCCTTCCTCCCCTGCGTGCCTGGATGAGTGGCCCCATCCTCCCCCTGCGTGTCTGGAGGCGTGGCCCCTTACCCCCCACACTTCACCGTAAGGATCTGTGACATGTGTCTAGTTTGACCTCGATAGTTTGTGTATTTAGTTTGCTCCTACTGTGTCAGTCCTGGTGGTTCATTGTTTCTTGTCAGTTCATCTGAGAGATACGTTATGTTTTGGTGTAGCCTTTCTTTTTGACAATTTGCCTAGTATCTTGCCCTTGTTCCCAGTCCTAGTTATTAATATTAAAGATTCTGTGTTTCCTGTACCTCTGTGTCTCTGTCCTACTTACCTGCTCACTTGAAACATTAAAGCATTGCTTATATTGGACACAGTAGAGGAACTACAGCTAGTAGCCATCTAAGCTCTGCTTCATGTTGGTTTGCTACATGGGGTCCTCCTAGGGGTGGACAGGATGAACAATTTAAAAATATACCGGAATGAATTTGGCCTTTGGTATGGATTTTGACTATACCACGCCTACCACGATAGAGCCTTTCGGAAAGAAGAACTGCATTAGGCTTTGTCATAATCAGCATTAGCCTACGCAAGCAAATACTCTGGAAAACTAGAGATCCCATTGAGCCTTATTCATAAACCAAAGAAAATTATATTGATGGACAAAACTCGGCAACTTCCTTTATGAATGTGGTTTGGGTTTGAAAGGTCTGACAAAAAGCAGAAAGCTGTCATCTTGTCACAAGGAAGCACTTAGAAGGAAGGATGGAGCCAGGCACTTGAACATATAACGTTCTTTAGGCATTTTAATAATATCAAATCCAACACACTCGATACTAAATGATAAGTGACACAGCGTGCTCAGACTGAATACGTCTTCTGATAAAGAAGCATGGTAATACGATCTCCTCAGAGACACAGCGCTGGCACATGCAACATAGAACAATACCACACAAAGACATGACCAAATACAGGGGACATATATACTCTACTAATGGGGGGGTGGGCCACAGGTGTTTGTGACGACAAGACCGGACACTAATGACCGGACACTAAAGGGAAGGAACGATGGCAGCTTAGAAGGCAAGTGAAGACGAACGCTGAAGCCTGCCCGCAGGTGGTGGTAGAATGGCTTCGGAGGGAGCTCTGACACATCTGCAAAGTATGTCGGACGACAGTGGTGGCGAAGGGTGGTAACACAAGCAATCTGTATATCATCTCAAAGCAAACAACGTTCGTGAATGAGGAAAGGAAAATAATGTGGCCTCCCCAAACGGGTGAAACGTCAAGCTTTGAAGAAAAAAGATAGCACTGCAAATCAGACATCACTTTATCAGTTATTTTCCAACGGCTGTTCGTACAACAAACAGCCAGATAAAATCTGACAATGCAGTAATATGCAGGCTTTTTATTGCATGACTGTATTTTCAGTTTCATTGTGTATGTTTGAATGAAGAAAAAAGCCTCCTGTCCTGCTATACTTGAAAGTCTTCAGTTGTGCTGTACTCACTTTTCACAGCTAGATCTACTTTATTTTATAAATAATGTTCTTATATACCATTGAGTCTGTCTTTACTGGGGGAAATGTGTTCTAGTAATTTTTAGGGAGAGCAGGATTACTATAATAAAATACCATTACAATGTGCTTAATAAAGGCCTAACTGCTTATGATGTACTGTTTACAAAATTACTTTTATTCTGAAATGCTGGAAGTGTATTGTGAGTACTAGCGGGGTAGGCTTTTCAAATAGTTATATGCTCATTGTAAGTATTGGCAGAGCGCTCTGAATAAACGAACCGAACGAGACCTTGTGCCATCAAGTTCAAGTCCCAGTCTAAGGTTCTCCATGAAGGCTGCCAAAGAGGACATGGCACACGTCTGCCTGGCTGGCCACTTCCCGGCCAGCAGCTAGGTGTGATGTGTCTACTTAGGGACTGATAAAAAGGTCCCTGTATTGGTCCCACCCTCCCCTCCCTATAGATTTTAGGCACTTCAGGGGCCACACCTGTTCTGCCCCCTCCTGTTCTTTGTTTGTCATTGTCTAGTATTCCTCCTTTGTAATAATTTGCCATTTGGAAAACCTGTGTTTTCTCTCACCTATGTGAAACAAAGTTGTCACAAAGTGCTTCTGCAAACACCCAGCCTGAAACCTGGCAGAGCACACATTAACAAGTTTATTCACAGCAGCTAGGTAAAACTCCTAATGGGTTGAACTTAGGAAAAAACCTAGAGAGGAACCAGGCTCTCAGGGGAGGCCAGTCCCCTTCTGGCAGTGCTGGGTGAACTAATTGTCTAATAATTGTTATACGCAGAGGCCAGGTCAAATGCATGACCAGTCTGAGAGGGACAACCGGGAGGGTTAAGGGCAAGGTAGATTGAAAGCCGAAGTGGGATGGCTAGTAGACCGGTGACAACGAAGAAGATGAAGCAGCTTCAGGGGAAGTCATGACACGCTTGCTGTTTCTAAAATATATTGTTAGCATATTTCGTTAAAATAATAGAATTGACGTGACATTCAGGGGAAAACACCTCAAAACACAAAGAACTGTCCCTGGGAAATGTATAAGAAAAATGTATAAGATTTCTGGACATCACAGATGGATGTGCCCACACAGATATAATAAAGCATAAACATTTCTGGTTTCCTGTCCTCAGCAGTCCTGCAACAGAACCAGACATCTGTAGTGGACTGTGTCAATGTTTCATCTACAGATAGCATTTGCACAGGAGCTGTGAAACTACTGCAGGTATTTAACGCTGACATACTGTTTAAAAATATATGTAAATTACCCCAAAATAGTTTTTTAAATCAAGTTCTCTGCTTCTCTCCTTACAGGGACATGTAGGTGGTCCTCTGATGTGTCAACAGGGCAGCTCATGGTTCCAGACTGCTGTGTTGACTCTTCCCAGCAACAGCAATAACAGCACTAACAGCACTAACAATGTGGCCAAACGTCGGCGTCGTGATGTCAGAGCTAATCCCATCCAAGCCTTCACCAAAACCTCCAACTTCAACACATTCTTGCTTGAAACTTTGGGGCCACTCCTATCCCCCCTCCGTATAACCAACCCTACTAACACTAGCAACCCAACTATCTCACCCAACAATATAACTGGATCACCTGTTGGCAACAGTGGAGTGTCTCAGGGCTACCCATCCACTCTCCTCCTCCTCTGGCTCTCCCCTGTCCTCGTGTTGAGTTGGTGGTGACACTCGGATACTCCACTGAAATGCCTTCAACAGTGACAGATGCTTGGATTCTCTTTTCTTCTTTTTAAATGCCAGCATTTCCTCAATCACCTCTCTAACCTTTTCAATACAACAGTCTATTGAGACTACATATGTAGTTGAGAACACAATTTTATTTAAATTACATCAAAGTAACATAAAAAATATATATATATTCGATACACATAAACAATGAAAAACTCTCGCTGTTAAGGTGAAACATATTTCAGCACAGCATGTGTTTATCGCTAACTAATCATATGTAAACTACATTTTTAAAGAATTCCCAGCTACCTAGAACAGTGCAGTTTTTATAATCATGTAGACACTAACAGATAAGAGTAACAAAAAGATATGAGTAAAATGTACCCAATGATACAGCCTACACACACAGTAGTGGTTAGTTGGCTAACTAGCGCGGTAACAATAGTTGTTTGAGTAAAATCTTCCCAAAGATGGAGCCTACACATACAGGAGTAGCTAACTTGCACGCTAACACACTAACATGCTAACCTTAGTTGTTTGAGTGTGAGCCTACACAAACAGGAGGTGCTAACTGGCGTGCTAGTGTTAGTTGTTTTGAGTGTAAACTGCCCAGAGATCGAGCCAACACATTCAACATACAGCAGTAGCTTTCTGTAACAAACAAACAGTGTTAGTTGAATAGATTTACGCATGGTCATACTCCACCAGCTATACTAACAAAACTATAAGTCCAGGCCAATGTTTTAATGTTTAATAGGCCTATGTTTCTGTAACATTAAAACTCTAGATGCTATTACAGTTTAAAAACTACTATCTAGTCACAAATTCCTAGAGGCTGGACTCGCAATGGCTGTCTATGGGGAGGCGCAAGTTGGGACATCACGTAAAGACTATTTATGTTACGGCTTAAATATTGATATTTGTAGTGACAGCACGAATAGCTGAACATTTTAATATGACATTTGTGTGTGGGGACTTGAAACTGTAGGATCAACGGCAGTTTACAAACTTTCTCATCATTTTCAGAGCAAGCAGCTCTTACACTCTATTCCTGAAAGTTCCATCAATGTATTTCAATGGGAATTAATTTGCAACAAGATCGTTACTATACAGATAATACAACATGGTAAATCCAGAAATGTATTATTATGAACCAACTGTTTGCCATTTCATGAAAATACTTGATTTTGAAATGTGTTTACGATATTTTGAATGCTGTGTTTCAACTTGCAGGAGATATAAGGGATTTTGCATTTTGTGTGTGGAATTTTCTGATTTGTGCGTACTGTGGCCAATGTGCAGTATGCCAAAAAAAATCTGAAAAGGTGTGTAAGCAGTTCAAAATAATTGTGTGTAGATTAATATGGAAAGAAATGTATGGAATCAATTCTAGAACAAGGCTGTATTAATAGAGGGAAAAGGTTAAGGCATCTAAATACTTCCTAAATGCACTGTCAGGCTAGGTTTCAAAATGCATCTAGCAAGTACATAAACCAGGGGGGCCAACCCACAGCTCGCGAGCCGCATGCAGCTCTTTGTCCGGTTCCATGTGGCTCTTACGTTCATATTGAAGTTAGTGATTTTTTAATGTCCGTGTTCGGTTCGCTTGCAGTCAAAAGCCATTTCAGAGCCAGTCTATAAGTTTGTGGTGTTTATTTTAAATACCATTTAAACCCAACACGTAACAACGAACGGAAATAAAACGACGACACTGTAATTACATCTAATTGCGCAGTGGTGACTTATAACATATAGCTGCCACTTGCCACTGCAATTGAGACTTCCTTGTTTAGTGCAGTGGTTAGAGTGTTCGGCTGTGGAGCCAGAGGACCCGGGTATGAACCCCCCGCCCAATTATTTTTTTGCCCTTTTGTACGATGTGGCTCTTTGCGGTAACACAGTAAACAATGTGGCTCTTAGTCTCTGACTGGTTGGCCACCCCTGACATAAACTGTCATGCTCAGATGTAATAAAGACTCTGAAACATTGGATGGATTTCCTGAAGAATAATTGTAAGGTCCGGGAAAAAAACATTAGAGATGTAACGATGCACTCGAAAGCGGTTGAAAATCGATGACAATGTGATGATTGAAGTCCGTGGAGATGTTAAACAAACCGCAATACATGTTTTGAACAGCAGGGGCCCTGAATCTGAATCCTGAACCTTGCTTTACAGGCACAATAGCAGCGGGCAGGTTCTTAACATTAGCAAACACGGCGGTGGCAATTTTTTCTTCATTCAAATCAAAGCTGTTGTGGCATTTGGCTTTCCAAAGGCTTTAAAACGAAAGTGGTGAGGTGGTAACAGACAAAAGCTATTCATATTTTTCTGTCATAGGAAATCAGTCAGATTAGTGAAAAAATGTATACAGAGCCAAAACAACCCTTTCTCTTAATATCTGTCCACTTAAGTGATGGTAAGAAAATGCCATGCTCTACACTTACTGCTCTCCAGTCTAGTCAAAGCAAACCTCTTCAAATCAACCACCTCTGTCACTACTGCAGAGGACATTGTGAATATGCAGAGATATGCAGATATGCTGATATTTCTATAAAAAAACATTACAGTAATCCAAACTAGGAAAGAGCACAGGCAAAGGCATTGTTTGTAAATATGAGTCACAAGTGTGGTCAGTTTTGGTTTTACACAGGAAGTCTGAGCGGGGTGAACTTCCTGTGTCTGGTGATTGTTTTGTTGTTAGCTCGACTGGGGCTGGTTAGCAATCACTGGGGCTAATAAACACTGTAGTTTGAGTTCCACCTTGTTGGTTATTAATTCAATGTCACATCAGTAATTCGGTGAGTGTTTGCAAGTCCAGGTCACTATATTTGTAATGTGTCACTAAGTCGATGGTCCAATTTCATTTATTAGTTTTCCGTTTAATGTTTGTTTGGTTTTGTTTTAATAAAACTCCATCAAACGTTATCTATGGCTCTGCGCCTGGCTTTTTTAACCTCACCACACTCTGGTTTGTGACACTATGTAGAGATTTATTTCATTCTTTTAATATTTTTTTTGGGATTTGTTTTAAAATGTAAATTTACTTTTGTAATTAAACATTAAAGATAAAAAACATTTTAGTAAGAAATGTGCAGCACTTGTCTGAGTGAGAAATAATCAAAGTACACAAATGTATCATTTGTTTTAAAATCTCATTTTGTAAGAAAATCGTATCGAGACATCAGTATCGTTAATCGTATTGCATCGTGACTTGAGTGAATCATTACATGGCTACAAATTATGCATCTTCAAAACGAATCACTTGTTACGTAAGAGCAAGAATAGCCAGAGCAAACTACATGCACACACTGCTATTGTCATGCCATGACCCAAGGGCGAGGCTAGCCCTTGCTCAGCACCCCTAAAATTAACTAAGAAATTTTGTTATTCTAACATTTTTGTTCGTCTTTGACAAGGTTAAATAATAGCCAAAACCTACTCCGTAGTTTGTCGTTTAAAATGTATGTGTTATGGATGAAAATGAAAACACCCCCGCTTAGCAAATGGTGTCATCCTCTCCTCTTCTACTTGCACCGCTCAGCACGAACGGCATCCAGCGTGAAATACACGCAGTGTGACAACCCGTTATGTAGTGTTGTCAATCAACTAAGTTGCTCTAAAGCTGTGTCTCACACTTCTTTCCTTTACCATATCGGTGAGTACTGAAGTCAGTATCCTGAATCACCATGGTACGCCTATAAAGTGTTTATTTTCGGACTATTTTAGTCCAGCGGGTCGCCGCCGCTCTGGAGTAGCACAGGACCTGGGTAGGTGACTCGTCCATAGTCATAAACGGAGAGAAGTAGTGCCGGTTATACTGTTCTTCCGTAAGACGCATGCAGTTCTGTTTATTAACTGCTAGAGCGTGAAACAAAAACAGCAGCGCGACAAATAAACTGCGTACCTGTGTTGTGCGTACCTGTGTAGCGCGTACCTGTGTAGTGGGTGCCAGGGGCGGACTGGCCATCTGTGTGATCTGGAGAATTACAGAACGGCCGGTACTCCAGGACGGCCGGTCCACCACCCGCCACACACGCAGTCATCACCTGTTTTTCTAATAGCGTTATGCCTGTTTGGAGTAGTGGTTAGAGCGATTGGCTGCGGAGCCTCAGGACCCAGGTTCTATTCCCCATGCCAAATGTATCAACTTTTTAAACTTTTATTTTCTATTTTTGCCCATGTGTATGATGTTGTTAAAACAGCTGAACTTTCAACAACTGAAAATTTCACATGCAGTAGCTAATATTAAGAAATATGTTGTGCTTTTACTTTTAAAAAGTATCCACGAGCCGTTTGTTTTGGGCTGGGCCTAGTCAAAGTCCAGGGCTGTTTTTTAGTCCCAGTCCGTCCCTGGTACGTACCTGTGTAGTGCGTACCTGTGTAGTGCGTACGTGTGTAGTGCGTACGTGTGTAGTGCGTACCTGTGTAGTGCGTACGTGTGTAGTGCGTACCTGTGTACTGTGTACCTGTGTAGAACGTACGTTTGTAGTGAAAGAAGGCAGTACCTAGAGCGTATTATGGCAGTAACCTGCTTCTTGGGGAAGCAAGGCATAGCACCTGATTACTGTGATTCTGTTACCACAAGTAACTCATTTGTTAGGTCATGATGAAACAGATGAGAGTCACAACAAAGGCAAATTCCTAGAGTGCATGTCACTTTTGACCAAATTTGATCCCTTCTTGCAGAGATACACAGCCCCTTTAAACACCATGTACCTCTCATCTGACAAAATGAGATGACAGAGGGCTGTTCACAAGAACTAACAGAAACAGGGGGCAGTCTGTGTGAACTCTCACAATTAAGATGGTGCTCTGAAAAGTTCTCAAAAAAAGAAGAAATCTGGATTTTTGAGTAAAATGAACCAATGTTAAAATGATTATGTTATTTTTCAATAGACATATTTTTTTTGTTTTTGTGTGAAAAGAGGGTGGGTGGTGGCAGTGGGGCTCATTGGGTGCTCAGAACCCCTAAAGCTCTGACCCTAGAATCGCCCCTGCCATGACCTAACCAAGTATAAACTGCCTGAAGCTAGTTGCCTGTCTGTAATGATTTGTAACAGCAATTTCAAATGATTCACTCCCTAGTTGGCTAAAAATAAAGCTGATTATAAGAACAATAGAAAAATACACGGGGAGGAGTGAAGGAAGTCAGGTGTATATAAAGAAATAAGAATGCAAAATAGACATATTGTCTATAATGATGGAATATTACAAAGCAATATGGTGGCTGACTGTCGTAGTGGCTCTTCTTTCACAAGGTAAGAGTCAAAATTCCCATTATTTTGCACTGATATCTTTTATTAACTGGTGACTCTTGAGTTTCAGACCAGGTCAAGTTATAGATCATACATACTAGTATTATAAAATAAAGACAAAATCAGTGGGATTTCATGTGGTTTGTGACACAGTAATGATTCAAGGTGATTCAGGGACACTCAATAGTTTAGACATTGCCTTTTTCATCCATCTGATCAGACAAACAACAATTTAGTGTTATATAAATGACCATTCATCAAATTGGCCAGCATTAGGGTTCTTTCAACATGGATGAAAAAACAATAGTGTGCTTGCTTATTGCTGGGTAGGAACATATTAATTGCAAATGTTGTTCCAAATGTAATTACACAGTCCAGTAAAATCCTACTGTAAGTTTTGAAATAACTTCCTGTTTTTACAGTGTAATAACTTACATAAATAAATCTCTATTGTACTGTAAATAAAAAGTTTCTTATATCTGTGAAATTAAAGTGAGCTTACACTAGTGACAAGAAGAATAAACAAACGTCTATGTAACACACACCGAACAAAAATGACTTTAACAGCAACACTAACCACACCCATGGATGTGGTGGAACTAGTATTTGACAGCTGTAGTTTCACTATTTTCACAATACACAAAGACAACTGTCAGGAAACACATCCTTAATATTCAGTCAGACAGTCTAAAGTGTCAACTTAAGGAAAAGTGTTAGCAAAAAGGTTATATTCGTATTCAATTCAATTAAATAGGCAAAATCCTGGAAGACAAATAACTAAGTTATATCCTGTCAAACATGTATTACTGCTTTGGAGGGATGTAGTCACCTTTGTAATGACGTACACACATTTTATCGCTACCATTAATCCATGAAAACTTGAAAAACCTGAATGTAAAGTTTAACTAAATTGCCTGTAAAATAGTGGCACTGTTTATAATCGTGTCTTTAAAAATAACAACTTGTCTCCTCCTCTCTACTATACCTTACAAGACTGTTTATCTATTAGCTAGTTCAGGCTGGTTTAGGGTTGCAAGGAAAGCACTTTAAGTGCCAAAGTGTGTATGAGGTGATTACAGGGAATAGCAAAATAAGAGATGGACTAACAAGTCTGTGTCACGCATTTGTGTTGGTGGAGAGGAATCAGGCGCAGGCATTTTCAGGTTCAATGGCAAGAACCTTAAACACTGAAAAACATAAAAACTGCTTGAAATTAAAGTGTGCTTACACTTGCTACAACATTAATAAAAAATGCCTATATGTAACACTCACCAAACAAAAATGACATTAACAGCAACATCAACAATGAACCACACCCAGGGATGTGGTGGAACGGGTATTTGACAGCTGCAGTTTTGCTATGCCACAACACAGTCAGGAAACATATTTTAATATTCAGTCTGACAGAACTTAAATATTGATGTAATAAAGTGCAAATTTACAAATGATTTAAAATTATTTGTCTTGATATTTCTTAGGGTCTCACTCTCAGTTGGATGGTAAGTCCCCTCCTTTTTAAATGTTATTCTTTTTATTCCAAACTGAATGATACAACCAGTGTGAGCTTCAATCTCTCCACTTCCTGTATGTGCTGTGTTTTAATATCCCACATCCATCTGTGTTGTTTTAGTGTGTGGTCTCCCCCCTCTCAACACAAGGATTGTTGGGGGTCAGACTGCAACTAGTGGAAGCTGGCCATGGCAGGTCAGTATACAATCATCCGGCAGCCATTTTTGCGGAGGTTCCCTGATCAACAATCAGTGGGTGCTGACTGCTGCTCACTGCTTCAGGTTAGGAACCATAAAGAACACTTCAACCAAATATGACTGAAATATTTTGTATTCGTATTGTATTATTTCCATAATAATATTATTATAAAATGTTGTTGTGATCACACAAAAAAATTTTTTTTATGTCATCAAATACTTTGTGAATTCACTTCCCAATACATCGTTTGCTTCCAGATTTGAAAATGTGAATACTGTTGTAAATTTTTATCCAGCTCGCCTCATCCCAGTCTGACGGTCGTCTTGGGCCTCCAGAACTTACAAGGCTCCAACCTAAACTCATTGACCCTGTCAGTATCTCAGATCATCGTCAACCCCAACTACAACAGCCAAACCAATGACAACGACTTGTGTCTGCTGCAGTTGTCATCCACAGTGACGTTTAACAACTTCATCCAGCCTGTCTGTTTAGCTGCATCAGACAGCACCTTCTATACAGGAACTACTAGCTGGGTCACTGGCTGGGGCACTACTAGCTTTGAAGGTAAGTTTATTATGACATATTAATGTAATTACTAATACATGCATTTATTTACCTGTTTTCCTTTATTGTGTGAATGTGTCTCCCATGTTCTCAGGGCCTCTCTCAAACTCACTACAGGAAGTGTCTGTACCAGTAGTGGGGAACAGGGAGTGTAACTGTGACTATGGAGTTGGATCAATCACTAACAACATGATCTGTGCTGGTCTGTCAGCTGGAGGAAAAGATTCATGTCAGGTAAAATATCTGTCTCATAACCAGTGGAGTTTTCTTTGTACCAGTACAACCAGTACAACCAGTACCAGAACAAATAAGTGAACAGCAATGGGCTCAATACCACCCTAAAATATGCTTTGGCTGACCAAGGCTGACGGCGGGTCTTCATCTGGGCAAATTTTTCAATGATATTGGGAATAAAGTCATGCAGCTGCTGGATCAATTGGCTTTTGATGGACTGCATTTCCAGTGCGTTGAGTCGCTGCTGTCCCACAGAATTGCTGGTGAAACCGTTGACCTCTTCAAGGTGAAAAATTATTTTCTGACTCACCTGTCGTCATAGTTGTAGTCATTATATTTTTTCAGCAGTGACGGTCTCAGCCAAAGCCTCCTCTAAGATGTTCTGGCGGATGGCCGTCTAACCAGTTTAAAACAATGTGGCGGTACAGAATGGTAAGCTCAGACTTTTTCGCAGTTAAGGAATTACAGGACAAATTGTGAGATAAGCAAGCTGTTAATCAGCTTTGCTGCGATCAGGTGGTCACTTTGGAAACCTATGTCAACCTGAGAGATGACTGTCTCATGCCTCCATCATTGGCACTGTGTTGGTTACTTATCTGCCTGGATCGTCTGTTCCATCATGAGTGATGGCTGCCAACTCACCAGTTTGCTGCCTCATATTTTGGACATTCCTCTTGAAACGCACTGCTAATTCCAAGGTGCATCAATGTTCAGTTTTTGTATAGTGTTTAAAAAAATTGGGCCATATTCTTCAACCGTTCTTAAGAAGAAATTTGTTCTTAAAACACACTTACACAGTTTCCACAAAGATTCTGACATTCACCAATGTTTACTTATCTGGAATTCGTTCTTAGGAAAGAACAGAATCTACGCACAGTGAAAAGCACTCTTACGCAGACTTGCACGCTGACATTTCATGACAAATCATTAGTCTCTGTGTTTTCATCAATTGTACAGTGCTTTAAATATTAAATGAAGAATAACACTATGAAGAATATTCAATTATTTCAAATATTTGCATATATTTACCACTTTTCTGTGGATGGCACACCCAAGATTGCGGGCACACCCGAGATTGCGGGCACACCCGAGATTGCGGTCATTCCGATTATGTCCCCGATGCGCTGGTACAGCTCAGTAAGGACAGTGCAATCCTTTCCCCTTTCTGTGGTCAGCATCTCTCGTTTGTTTTTGGCAATACTTTTTTTTGCCTAAAACTTCATGTCAAACCATTATTTTTTTATGTCATCAGTGGTGCGCCCTTCCCCTGACACAGCGTTCACAGAACGAGTGATTAAATCCCATGCATCCTTTTTGTATTTGATTTTGCAACCACTGACGCTGCTAAATATTACATCTTTTTGCTTGTTCACTTCTGAACTACAGAAGGTTTTTTTTTCTTTTGGCGTCTGATCTATTCTTTTTGGTCTATACTGTCTATACATTTTCGTTTCAGTATTTTTGCATTCTCCACGTTTTTACGATGAGGTTCCACTCCACCCTGCAGTTTAATGCCCTTTTATGGTAAATACAAGGGCGTTTACCTATGCTAATTAGGAACAACGGACACGCACTTTCAATTTACAAAGACGTTGTATTCATCATTATAGGAACATAGGTGCGAACAATTATGCAATTTAAGAACACGTTTGTGAATTTGAGTAAGACTTTTCTTAGGACCTTTCTAAATTAAGAAATAACTTAGGAAAACATTGAAGAATATGGCCCATTGTGTTGGAACATTTACTTATGGGATAAGCAAGGAAAATAATTCGAGCAGCTGCAGAAAGGCTCTGTTCTGTTTTTTGACAGCCCGCGTGCCTCACTTATGGTGGCCTCATCCCATCATGGTTACGTGCGTATGTCCTCCATACACTGGAGCTGCGCAGCACGGTTTTCCCAAACTACATTGACAGTTCTCCTTGGAAATTTCCATTACACGGCAGAATGAGTCACATGTGTTGCAAATAGCACACATGGAAAACAGAAGAGTGCCTTCTTTTGTATGGCAACTGCTTTTCGTTAAAAAAACACCCATAAATAACATCAAATTTGGTTGCACAGTTCTTTATGTTGACAGCAGGTGGGGCTGTTCCCCCACATATTACTAATCCTACTTCTTGCTTGGCAAGGCAGGATGGTCGTGCCTGAGAAATCCAACTCCCTCGTTTGCATCACAGATACATTTTTCATTGTTTATTGCCACTATTTAAGTTCCTCTTTTCCCAGTTTCTTATTGGTCTTTGTTTTGTGTAAAGCCTCAAGTAGCGTTTGCTTATGTCTTGTTTTTGTTTAGTGTATTTCCGTTAGAGTTACATTTTATTTACAGTTTTTCTCCATTAGTTTGGGTCATTTCTTGAAACAGAAATTACATTCTCAAAACTCGAAGTCTTACAGTTCAGCACAACACTATAGCTCACTTGCAAAAGCTCATATCTCTCCCAAAACTGTTCACTCATGCTTCAAAACTATAATACAATACAATACCCCCCCCGCCCATCACACACTGCACTCATACTGCTAAGGAAATTGTACCCTTTATCACTCATACACATAAAGTAACTTCCATACATCAGAGTAAAAATAAATGTATACAGCATAATATACTGGAATATAAAGACAAACAAAAAACACTGAAAATGATATGCACCCTACAGTGCTGTAAATACAGTAAAACTGGAGTTTCACAACTAACAATTCTTCACTGGTCACTGTCCTCACCCTCCTGGCCATCCACACGCTGCTGTCTGTCTGGCCACAGATTCATCAATACTGTGGAAAATAAACTATTCCACACACACACACACAAAATAAATAGGTAAATGTGTAAATAAATATGTCTTGCTCTATGCACAGTGTCCTGTCCTATAAAACATGTAATTCCATCATTGACTGACTACATGCCTGTTTTCCCTGCTAACGGTTTGGATGATGGAGCAGACTGTAGAGCGAGACACATTAGGCTGGACTCGGCGACCTGCCTCCACCATTGTGAGGCCATGGTTGATGACATGGTCTATAATTGAGGCCCGCATTTCATCCGGGACAGCATGGTGTCTTCGTGCTCCTCGGCCTCTTCCCCCTATTCCACCACCACGCACCTTTACTCCTCCTCCTCTTCTTCCTCTTCCTCGAGCAGGCAGTTGCCCTTGTTCATTTACTTGGCCAGGTGCCTCCATGTTTAGAAGATGTACTGGTCCTGCATGGTCAAGCTCTTCTTTACATACATGTTTGGCAGCATTCAGTCATGGACAGCACCTGTCAGCTAACTAAACATACTGTTTGATTGGTCATCTGAGATGTGTGACACTCCTACTTCAGTCAAGTTATAGTTTCAATCAATTGCTGTAATATGTAAATGTACCAAATGATCCAAGGGATTCATATATGGTATTCATGGTTTTATGTTCTTGACTACTTTTGACAATTAAACAGACTACTGTGCATGTGATGACTTACACAATGAAATGACGCTGACACGTTTTGGAGGGAAAAACCATTAGACTGAGAATCAACAATCAGTTTAGATCAACAAGATCTATTCACTTGGAAATTGTGCTAAATGTAGGCTACCTGTACATAATAATTTGCAAAGATGTACTGAGACATTGAGACATATACTTAGACATTTGCAATTTGATGAAATGAATGAGAAATTCAATTCTGTTTTGAACAATTGCCAAGTGGTTTGGAGGTTTGTCCATGTTGTTTTGAGAATGTAATTTCTGTTTAAAAAAATGAGCCAAACCAATGGAGAAAAACTGTAAAACATGTCCTTTGTACGACATGCACTTGTGTCCTGCCACACCAATCGTTACAGCTGGATTAAAAAGCATTTTGGATGCTCTTTTAAAAGTGCTTCCTTGTCTGTGAATCAATCTTATCAAGTAACCTGATCCATGATTTTTTTTAATTATAACAATAGTTGTAACAATTGAATCCACAATGTCATTATTTCTTTGCCATGGTCAACAGGCTCCCCAACCCCGCAAAGCAGATAGCACCTGAACTTTTGTCTAGTGCAAAATGTAATGAATTTGCTAGTTTCTTCAGTGTAAAAATCCAAAGTATTAGGCAGACCATCAAAACTACAGTCAGACATTGACTCTGTATTGCCACCACCACAGAAATAACTTGACTGTTATGTCACAATTTATTGAATTGAGGGTAGAATTAAGGGTTTTCCCAACATCACTAAAAACAGCTGCCATTAAACCGCTATTAAAAAAGAGAACACTGGATGCAACTATTTTCAACAACTATAGACCTGTCTCAAATCTACCTTTTATAGCCAAGATTATTGAGACGGTGGTTTGACACAGTATATCATATAACACTGCTGGACAGGAGTGGAATTCCCCAGGGATCAATTCTCGGACCACTTCTGTTCAATCTCTATATGCAGAATTTTACGGAACAACATAATTAACTACCATAGTTATGCAGATGAGGCTCTCGAACCATCTGACTGCAGCTCAATTGACTCACTGTATCAATGTATAGAGCACATAAATGACTGGATGAACCAAAATTGTCTACAATTAAACCAAAATAAAACAGAGATTATTTTGTTTGGCAGCAAAAATAAAAGAACTAATATAAGGAAATAACTCGATTCTCGAACCCTAAAAACCAGGGACCAAGTGCGTAATCTAGGTGTAATGATAGACCAGTCATATAGTTCACCAGTCATATCAAAACGGTTACCAAAACAGCATTGTATCAACTTAAAAATATAGCCAGAATCAAGGACCTGGTGTCGAAAAAAGACCAGGAGAGACTAATCCATGCATTTATCTCCAGTAGGGTTGACTACTGTAATGGGCTCTTAACTGGACTTCCAAAAAATAATGTAAAACAGCTGCAGCTCATTCAGAATGCTGCTGCTAGAATGTTAAGAAAAACTAGGAGAACAGAACACATCACCCCAGTTCTTAAATCTTTGCACTGGCTTCCAGTCAGTTACAGAATAGATTTGCTAGTAGTCTATAAATCTCTGAACGTCTGGGCCCTGAATACATTTCTGATTTTGAATATTATAAACCAAGCAGGGCACTCAGATCACTGAACTCAGGACAGCTAGTAGAGCCCAGAGCCAAAACTAAACATGAGGAAGCTGCATTCAGCAGTTACGCTGCATGTAACTGGAATGAACTACCAGAAGATCTTCGACGTGCCCCAAATGTATTCAAGCCAGGCTAAAAACATTTCTCTTTTCACAAGCATATTACTGAGCGCTTAAACTTTATCACACTGTTAAGTCTATTTTAATTTTATTCTGATGCATGGCATAAATGAAAACCTGTAATGTATACATAAAAGATCTGAAGTCTAAAGACTGCTAGGCCAGGTAATAAGCGAAGGGCGCTGGTTCGATTCCCCCCGCCAGACGCTACATTGGTATCAGAAGTGGGATTGGCAGTGAGGGCCATCGGAGAGGCGTGTCTCCGTGAGGGACTTTGGATAAGTGAAGCGTGAGGACATGCTTTCCCGTTTGGTGGGGGTAATGTAGAAACCCTGGTGGTAAACAGGTTTTTTGTAGATGGCTCTGCCCAGCGTTCTCCCACAGGGGGGGCCCTAGGTTGCATATGCCGCCACTTCAGCATTACAGGTTGTTATGAATATAAAATGCATGTATTTTATTATTGTATTATTATTTTCCTCTGTAAAGCACATTGAATTGCTTCTATGTATGAATTGTGCTATATAAATAAACTTGCTTGCTTGTGTAGGGGGATTCGGGAGGTCCGATGATGAGCAAACAGAGTGGTCGCTGGATCCAGTCTGGTATTGTGAGTTTTGGAAATAAATGTGCCCAGGCAAATAAACCAGGAGTTTATGCCAGAGTGTCCCAGTACCAGACTTGGATCAACAGCCTGATCAGCACAAACCAGCCAGGCTTTGTCCCCTTCTGCTCCAGTGGGACTGACTCTGACCTCAGCTTCACCTGTCTTGGTCTTCCAGCTGCTACACCCTCCACCAGCACCACCTGTACAAGTCAGAATCCACCTCATATGTCCAGCATCTATACTCTTGAGCTACAGTAATTGCCACACCTTATTGTGAATCTCTCTGCAATAAGTCTGACTCCAGTATTATTGAATCTGTCTCTATAGCTGTGGTGTGTGGAAACGCCCCATTGAACTCTGGTGTTGATGCTGGAACCTCATTGGCCACAGCAGGCTTATGGCCCTGGATAGCCAGTCTACAAACCAATGGCGTGCACGTGTGCGGGGGCACGTTGGTCTCATTGGATTCTGTCATGAGTGATGCTGGCTGTGTCTCCAGGTAGATTAACTTATAGCCATCTGCTACTAGCAAATGTGACCTAAAATATGTAATAAAATATATAATATGTTAAAAAAATTAATATTGGTTAAATAACATACTTGGTACTATATCGCTGTACGTACATGTTGTTCAGTTCGCAATTAAGATTATCTCTATCAAATAGAGTTGTCACATTCACTACCCTCATAAAACAGCTCATTCCTCACAAAAATCATCTCCTTCCATCTCTTCAGCCAGCCTAATGCCTCTCAGTGGACTGTGATTCTGGGTCGTCTGAATCAAAACGCCATCAACCCCAACGAAGTAAAACTGAATGTCATCAACATCACAATGAGCCACCAGACAGGCAACAACCTGGCCATTCTACGACTGACCACAAGACCCACATTATCTAACTACATCCAGCCAATCTGTTTGGATCAGGGAACCAACACCTTCAGTAGAGGGGCTCCTTGTTGGGTGGCTGGCTGGGCCACAGGACAGGGAGGTGAGTAAATAAAGTGAAATATATATCTGTATAAATTAGCTAAACCATGTAGTCCACCTAACCCCTTAAATACTTTATATATAAAGGTTCCTCAATAGCCTCTGACACCTTTCCAGAAGTCCTCCTGATTTCTGGAACGTGTGTTTAGTTGTTTGCGTTATCATGAGTAGATTATAAAGAGAATGCACATCACTACCCAGATTCAAACTAAACAAATCATACTGAATATTTCAATAAACTACATCAGAACGAATTCAAACTTTACTTTAAGGAAAAACTGCATATGAGGTATCTCACTACATGCAAATATCTACAAATCACACATGTTGTGAGCAAAAATATGGATACATAAGGATCTTGACCAAACCAGTCACTTCTCTTCTTGAGTACTGTAGGTCACAAAAGCCAGGCAAGTTCCTCAGAACAATGCCACAGGAAAACATGTTAGGTTAGATTCAAGTTTCAAGATTCAAAGTTTTATTTTTTATTTAGTGACTTGCATCAGACTGTACAATGAAATTCTTAAGACATGGCAATCAACAACTACGTAGTTAGAGAATAATAAAAATAAGGATAAAAAAACTACACACATAGATAAAATACACACATAATCACCAAATCCCATACCACCGTGATACTAATCAAACCAAATGTTAAACAGCTCTGACTGAATAAAGCAGACGAGCTCCAACACCCTCCTAGCCCACTAAATGTCCCTGGTGGACAAGGAATTGTGACAGGAAACAGATGTAAAATTCTTATACTTGGTTGCATATTTTGTCACAAAATGCAAAACAATGCAGGTGTATTTTGAAATGTTTTAACTAACTTAATTTAAGATGTGTGTGACCTAAATGAACTTATTTCCCACAAATTGAACAAAAAAAATAAGACATTTACATTTTGCGCATTTAGCAGACGCTCTTATCCAGAGCGACTTACAATAAGTGCAGGCATTTCACATATAGCTAAAACACACATCAAAAAGGTAATAAGTACATTGTTCCTGGGTGGGTGCAGGGGGTGCTAGAGATAGAAGTGCTAGAGATAGAAGGGGTGCTAGGAGAGGAGGAATGGGTGATAATCGTAGAAGAATGATTCGGTAGTGAAGTTTCGAACAGTCGAGAGTTGTGGAGCTCCATTCATGGAGCTACTGGAGGTACAGTTTGAAGAGGAATGTTTTTAGACGCTTTTTGAAGATTGGTAGAGAGTCCGATGATCTGATCTCCAGAGTGGAGTTGTTCCACCATTGCGGGGCAAGCACGGAGAACAATTTAGACTGAGCAGATCGAGAGTTGCCCTCCCGTAGGGATGGCACTTCCAAGAGGCCTGAGGTGGCAGAACGAAGTGCTCGCGTGGGTGTGTACGGCTTGATTAGTGACTGGATGTAGGAGGGGGCGGTTCCTCTTGCTGCCCCATAGGCTAGCACCATGGTTTTGCAGTGGATGCGTGCTTCGACCGGGAGCCAGTGTAGTGTGCGGAACAGCTGAGTGACGTGGGAGAACTTTGGTAGATTGAAGATCAGGCGGGCTGCTGCATTTTGAATGAGTTGCAGGGGTTTGATGGCGCACACTGGGAGACCAGCCAGAAGGGAGTTGCAGTAGTCGAGACGGGAGATGATAAGTGCCTGGATCAGCACTTGTGCGGCTTCCTGCGTAAGATACGGCCTTACTTTCCGAATGTTGTAAAGCATGTACCTGCAAGACCGGGACACCGCCTTGATGTGTGCAGAAAATGAGAGGGAGTTGTCAAGGGTCACGCCAAGGTTTTTCCCACATTGGGTAGCAGGGACTGTGACGTTGTCCACCGTAATGGACAGATCCTGGAGCGGGCAGGCTCTTCCTTTGAAGAAGAGCAGTTCAGTTTTACCTAGGTTGAGTTTCAGATGGTGTGCAGACATCCAGGCCGAGATGTCAGTCAGACATGCAGAGATACGGGATGCCACCTGGGTTTCAGACTGTGGGAATGAGAAAAATAGTTGGGTATCATCAGCATAGCAGTGATAGGAGAGGCCATGTGAGGATATGACAGAGCCAAGAGGGTGTATAAGGAGAAAAGGAGAGGGCCTAGGACCGATCCTTGGGGGACCCCAGTGACCAGGGGCTGCATGTTCGACGGCGAGCCTCGCCACCTGGTAAAAACGGTCCGACAAGTAAGAGGAAAACCAGGAATGCACCGCTCCAGAGATCCCCAGGTCAGAGAGGGTGGAGAGCAGGATCTGATGGTTTACTGTTTCGAAGGCAGCAGATAGGTCTAGTAGAATGAGAACAGAAGAGAGAGAGTTGGCTTGGGCCTTGCGTAGGGCTTCAGTTACACAGAGCAGCGCTGTTTCAGTTGAGTGGCCCGTCTTGAATCCTGACTGGTTAGGCTCCAGGAGATTGTTCTGTGAGAGGTAGGAGGACAGTTGGTCAGCTACGACGCGTTCAAGCGTTTTGGAAAGGAAGGACAACAGGGACACAGGTCTGTAGTTGTTGACATCCGACGGGTCGAGAGACGGTTTCTTGAGGAGCGGAGTCACTCTGGCCATCTTGAAGTCAGAAGGGACACATCCTGAGGTTAGAGAAGTGTTTATTAGAGATGTGAGATATGGAAGAAGGTCCGTGGAGATGGACTGGAGGAGTGGGGAAGGGATAGGGTCAAGCGGGCATGTTGTCGGACGGCTGGATTGGACCAGTTGCAGGGTGTCTTCCGGACTGAGCGTGGAAAAGGAACTCAGACCAGGGACAGAGTCAGTGTGAGGGGAAATAGCGATTTCTGCCGGATGGGTGAATGATGCTTGAATGTTGTCCACTTTCTGTTGAAAGTGGGTAAGAAAGTTGTCAGCTGAAAGGGACAAGATAAATAACAAACAAGTTTTTCTTAGTCTATATTTCTACGGGCGAACAATAAGTGCAACCATAACCAAGGTAGTACTCTCTCAATACAAAAATTTGCAAACTTTGTGTCATGGCAGCTGTAGCAATTTCTTTTTGGACATGCAACAATGCAGAAGCTGTTGAATTCTGATGAAAAAAAGCAGCCACACATCTCACCTGCCCGAGCCAACCAGTGACACGCGATACATCAAGGCTAGACTGGGTAGCAAGGTTTATCACTTTATGTCCGGCTCCAATCTTGCCTCACACATAGCCACTGCCATATGACGCTCACATAGTGCACATTAGCCGCTCTGTATATCACTTTTTTCTTACAGTACTTACATAATGTTTGTGTCTTGACTGTCACCCAAAATGCTGCCACACAAATTTTAAAAGTGGCGAGGGCATCTTCAGTGCTATTTTCACCCTCTCCCTCACTTGCTGATACCGCAAAACTGCTATTCACCTCTAAAAGAAATATTGTGTCATGGTTTGGGGGTGTGTCAGTGCCTTGGGTAACTTGCAAAAATATATGTACACATTCTGAAGCAACATATGCTGCCATCAAAATTTCATCTTTTCCAGGGACATCTCTGCATGTACCTGTCTCTGATTGAGAATGTGTGGCGCATTACAGTTTTTTTCTATTTGTTTGACTAATTTCTTGAAACAGAAATTACATTCTCAAAACTCTAAGATCATTTGGCAAAACAGTGTTACAGTTTAGCACAACACTATAGCTCACTTGCAAAATCTCATATCTCTCCCAAAACTGTTCACTCATGCTTCAAAACTAAATTCCTTTCCCATATAAAGAGTCAGTGCCACCAAAATAGCAGAGATCCTTCTCAATTGCTTTGGCTCATTTCTTGTCACAATCCGGACGTTCTCCACACTCTTGGTGCTTTTGCCAAAATAACGTGGATGGTTCGGCACAGCACCATGGTTCACCTGCAAAACCTCATACCTCTCCCAAAACAGTTCACTCATGTGTCAAAACTAAATTTCCTTCTCATTTAACCAGTCAGTGCCCCCAAAATGCTCCGTCCCTTTGGCATTGTGTAAGCACTGCAAGTCAAAATGTTTAGATGTTTTGTCACTATGGCAGCGGACCATTGAATTATCCCTCATGTCCACCTTTCAGTCTTAGCCCATTGATACTAGTTACTGTACTGTTTATTGTCTTGCTAACAGAATACAATTGTGTATAAAGCTGAAAAATAGAAATTGGATTTTATGGTAAGAGTAGCCTGCAAGGTTTGAAAACACACATTGCACTCATACTGCCAAGGAAATTGTAACCTTTATCATTCATACACATAGTTACATAAGTAACTTCCATACATCAGAGTAAAAAGAAAATGTATACGGCATATTATACTGTAATATAAACGCACAAACAAAAAAAACACTGAAAATGATATGCTGCCTACAGTGGTGTAAATGAAGCTGGAGTTTCACAACTAACAGTTCTTCACTGGTCACTGTCCTCACACTCACTCTCCTAGCCTCCGTCCTCACCCTCATTTTGGTGTCCTGTCCGATACAACATATCAGTCAACATCATTGACTGACTACATGCCTGTTTTCAGTCATGTAGTCAGTCCATTGACTGACTACATGCCTGTTTTCCCTGCTAACGGTTTGGATGATGGAGCAGACTGTAGAGCGAGACACATTAGGCTGGACTCGGCGACCTGCCTCCACCATTGTGAGGCCATGGTTGATGACATGGTCTATAATTGAGCCCCGAATTTCATCCAGGACAGCATGGTGTCTTCGTGCTCCTCGGCCTTTTCCCCCTATTCCACCACCACGCACCCTTACTCCTCCTCTACCTCTTCTTCCTCGAGCAGGCAGTTGCCCTTGTTCATTTACTTGGCCAGGTGCCTCCATGTTTAGAAGATGTACTGGTCCTGCATGATCAAGCTCTTTACATACATTTTTGGCAGCATTCACATTCATGAACAGCACCTGTCAGCTAACTAAACATACTGTTTGATTGGTCATCTGAGATGTGTGACACTCCTCCTTCAGTCAAGTTCTAGTTTCACCTGACTGTCAAATGCTGTAATATGCAAATGTATCAAATGTTCCAAGGGATTCATATATGGTATTATTTTCTTGACTACTTTTGACAATTGAACAGACTATTGTGCATGTGATGACTTACACAATGAAATGACGCTGACACGTTTTGGAGCGAACAACCATTAGACTGAGAATCAACAATCAGTTTAGATCAACAAGATCTATTCACTTGGAAATTGTGCTAATTGTAGGCTACCTGTACTTAATCATTTGCAAAGATGTACTGAGACATTGAGACATATACTTAGACATTTGCAATTTGATGCAATTAATGAGAAATTCAATTCTGTTGTGAACAATTGCCAAGTGGTTTGGTGGTTTGTCCATGTTGTTTTGAGAATGTAATTTCTGTTTCAAGAAATGAGACAAACCAATGGAGAAAAACTGTAAAAAGCACAAAATAAAGCAACGAACAGACCGTATAGTTGCACAGCTAGAGAAATGCATTATGAATGAATTGGGAAATATATGCTTGCTAAACTTAACCAACTAGTGTCTCCAGTGCCCAAACGCTTAATGTCTCAACTTTTTTTGAAGTGTGTTGCGGTCAACAGATATGAAATTAGTGTATATTTGCAAATTAAAATAAATGCACAAAGTAAAACATTGAATAATATGTTAATGGGATTGAACTTGCACTGGGACCCCTGTCACTGTGCTGGACAGAACAAGCAGGCGCAGAGCTACTTCTTAAATAACTGTCACAGATTGAGCGGCGTAGTGCGGTGGAAGCCATGTGCAGAGCCAGTTGATCCGTTTAGGTTTTATTTAACAATAAAAGTAAAACAAACCGTAAACGGCGACAAAAAGCTAAACTGTTGTAACTAGAAATGAAAATGCGCATATAGCGTCTTAACATAAAACATCCTAACAACAGCAGCAGAACAATGACAAAACACTCACCTCTAATTAAAGCGTGACATGGAACAATGCTAAGCAAAGCAGAATACTCGCTAGCAACCCTTTATAGCCCACTAATCAAATAAAGTGCTAACAGCTGTGAAGGAAACGTAAACAAGGAAGTGGTGCATCACAAATACAGAACCGTGTGGAAACATAAACGCACCACTCGTGACAATAACTTCTCAGATATGAGGAAACAAACAACAAAACAAACAAACAAACGGCAGACCTCACAATAGCAAATAAACTGCAAATAATGATCCACACAACCCAGTAAAAAGGAGGAACTTGAATACACTTACTAATGACATCAAACAAGGAACAGGTAAAAATAAGACTTGCAAAACAAGACAAAAGATGTGATTAACAGAAAATACTAAATGTTATTAATAGGATTGATGTGCCATTAGGTAAAAAAAACACAAATAACTGTCCCAGGGAAATGTCTCAGGTTTAGGGTTTCTGTTAACCCCACAGATATTATAACATAAAAAATACATTCCTGTCCTCAGCAGTCCTGCAACAGAACCAGACATCTGTAGTGGACTGTTTCAACGTTTCATCTACAAATAGCATTTGTACAGGAGCTGTGACACTACTGCAGGTATTTAATACTGACATACTGTATAATTATCTGTAAATTAAACCAAAATCTATTTTTTTCATAACCAAGTTATCTCTGCTTCTCTCCTTACAGGGGCATGTAGGTGGTCCTCTGATGTGTCAACAGGGCAGCTCATGGTTCCAGACTGCTGTGTTAACTCTTCCCAGCAACAGCAATAACAGCCCTAGTAGCACAAACAGCACTAACAGCAATAACAGCCCTAGTAGCACAAACAGCACTAGCAGCACTAACATCACTAGCAGCCCTAACATCACCAACATTGTGGCCAAACGACGGCGTCGTGATGTCAGAGCTAATACCATCCAAGTCTTCACCAAAATCTACAACTTCAACACATTTTTAATTGAAACTTTGGGGTCACTCCTATCCCCCCTCCCTAAAACCAACCCTACTAACCCTCCCAACACTACTACTGGATTCGTTGTTGGCACCAGTGGAGTAACCCATGGTTACCCATCCACTCTCCTCCTCTGGCTCTCCCCTGTACTCCTGTTGAGTTGGTTGTGACACTAGGATACTCCATGACAACCCCTGAAATGCCCTTTTTCCAGCTTTGACAGTTACTGTGGTGTGTGAATAATAGTGTTGTCTTCACTTCTTCCTAATTGCCAGCATTTACTCCATCACCTCTCCAACATTCTTATTTCTCTTTATTGAACACATCCATGAAACATTGACAGTGCTGGAGAAACTGTGGGTCACTGTGAATGTTTAATGAGTGTGTTCAATAAACACGTGAGAATTTTGAATTGTATGTTTTCAGCTTAAGCACATTCTGTTTATCGTCTATTTGTGTGAGTTTTCATGGGGATCAGATCACATTTTAGGGCCAATTACTGAAGGATATTCAGCAGCTAAATAGGCTTGGGAAATAAATTAAATAACATTTTGGACAGGCAAACTAGTTAGGTAATTGTCTGACAGAAAGCTTGCTTAACTTGTTTAATTTAAATTAAAGTTGAAGAGAAGCAGCCACTGCATTAAGAACATATATTATTGGAAATCAGCCTGTAGATCAATATACTGTTTAGCTACTTTTAATGAACTTTGTGCAGGCACCCCGAAGCTGATACACAGGTCTATGGTACTGTAAAACAATACTTAAAAAAAAAATATGAAATATATATTTTAACTAAATCTTCACCCAACACACTTTAATGACAAACAAAAACTGTTTTGTTTTTCTATGTACAAAAATGTATACAATAAACAGAAATAACTGCAATGTCTCAGCTGTGTTCAGGATCATTGTCGTGTATGAAGGGCAACCATCAACCCAGTCTGGGCTCTAGAGAGAGCAGGAGCATGTTTTTATAAAGGGATTGGTTATACTTCTGTGAAAGCACGTGTGGTCGTATCACTCTTACTCTGATACTCTTCTCTACGAGCAGCAGGTGCTACAGTGTTTGCCACCCTGTGCAAAAGCACTCAGAGGCCACCCAATACTTGCGCAGTAGTCCCTCCCATCTGCAGTCAGAGCAAGAGATGTTCACCTTTCGGCGCCCAGACTACAAATGAATTGCGCATGCATGAAGCCGCCGACGACTGATTTTGCCCAAACCCAACTTAAGGAAACTAAACAAAAAATATAACAAAAATATAACTCCGCCAAAGTATCTCTTTTGGGTCACTTTTGCCTGTACCAAGCCCGGATAAAGTAGTAGGGTTGGTGTTGTGACATTAAAAAAAACACTTGTAGTTCTAAACACACAGTATTTAGGGTGTTTTTCCTCACTTCTTGTCTCTCCCACAACGTAATTCCTCTCATACAGCGTCCATCAAAATTGAATTTAAAAGGGGGGATATGCAAATTAGGCGATGACGTCATCTAGCAACTTCTAGCGACTTTTAGAACAGCCTATATCTACTTTCCTTACTGAGTAGTTGGCAACACTGGATCCCAGGACCTAAGACATACTCGCAGACAAACACACACATACACACTCACACACAGTTTACTGAATGAAGAAGACACAGAATAAAACAATGAGGACATTTTCTGCAGGCCTGGGAATGAAGTGAGGCTCAGAAAGAAGTACAGTCCCAACAGCAATTGTAAAATGTACAAACTTTGTAAGATGACCTTATCCTTAATGGACAATTTGCATAATTGCTAGGGCCGGGAATCGAGTAAAAAAATTATAAATAAATCGCACAATTTGCTGTGATTAATTGCGATTAATCACATTTTCCCCAAGCTTGTTATCATCATGGAAAACACTGAAATAAATCAATTAACACAATGAAGTATAAGTATATTTTTTTCAGAAAATGTTATGACAGTCTCTCCTGAGAACTACAGAATAGTCATTCTTATCAAATATATGCATCAACTCAAAGTGTTGAAGTGTGAGTTATATATTTAAACCCTGAAGGTTATCAAAAATACTGGATCAGTTTAGAACTTCAGGCAATAGTTCAAATGAAAGAAATTAAAAAATTAAATAACATGTGTGCGAGGTGAAACCATCAATGTCAAGCAAGATTATTTCAGAATTTAAGCCTATAGGGCAAAATAATTGCATTGCTCACAGATGTCGGGTGAATAGTTGTCATTGCTCACAGAGGTCGGGTGAATAGTTGTCATTGCTCACAGATGTCTGGTGAATAGTTGTCATTGCTCACAGATGTCGGGTGAATAGTTGTCATTGATTACAGATGTCTGGTGAATAGTAGTCATTGATTACAGATGTCGGGTGAATAGTTGTCATTGCTCACAGATGTCGTGTGAATAGTTGTCATTGCTCACAGATGTCGGGTGAATAGTTGTCATTGCTCACAGATGTCGTGTGAATAGTTGTCATTGCTCACAGATGTCGGGTGAATAGTTGTCATTGCTCACAGATGTCGTTTGAATAGTTGTCATTGCTCACAGATGGCAGGTGAATAGTTGTCATTGCTCACAGATGTCGTGTGAATAGTTGTCATTGCTCACAGATGTCGTGTGAATAGTTGTCATTGCTCACAGATGTCTGGTGAATAGTTGTCATTGCTCACAGATGTCGTGTTAGGGTTAGAGTCTCCAGTGAGAGTGAGGTTCTCTCTTCTTTCTCCAGTATGTCCATCCACCCTCTCGCTGTCAGATTGTGTATTCTCAAAACAATCGTTTTTCTAGAGGGTAGATTGTATGATGGGTCGCCCGATGCAATTTGAACAATTTAATTTAGTCCCTCTGAGAGGAACAGAGGTTTGTCCTTCTCTATGCCGGGTCTGACACTTCCCCGATGTCAGCAGTGTGGACCCGATCAAGTTCACCTCAGTTTTAGCGCACCTGTGAGTAATGATGTAGGGGATAATGGGATCCTTGTGACCTGAGACCGAGGTATTGTTCTGAAAACTACTATTATTAAGTCTGCCCGTGTACCAGTTCCTAGCCCGCTATCTACTCCGTGTCTGCCTTACCCTTGTTCTGGGTCCGTTAGTGACTCCGGTGTTCTACTACCTGCCTGTTCTCCTGACTACATCCACGCCTGCTCCACCTGTACCTTGTTTGGACTCTGATCAACTGTTAACAACCCAAAACTGCCTGACCATTCTATTGTCTCCTGTCTTTGTATAAATAAATATACATCACTTTTCAGCGATTGGAACCATCTATCTGTGTCCGAGTGTATTCGTTACACCCTCGTCTTCTACTGTGTTTATTGGGCCGCAGTTTCTATCTATCTATTTAACTAAATCATCGGTTAACTCCTCAGTTACTAGTTTGATCAATGGACCGTCACTATTAGGCGATTAGACTGTATGCCGCCCTTAGTTAGAACATGAAGGCTAGGTTCCATTTTTCACTCCTGTTTAATGCAACGCCATCCATTTACATCTACACCGTAGAACACTTTAGTCTGCTGCATCTAAGCGAGGGGTTTGCTTCTTAACATTCTTAACTTAATGACATAATATCAAAAAGAAAACTTAACTTTTAAGAGAAATACTCTCTCGATCTCTTCATTCAGACGAGAACCGAAGTGCCATGATATAACTTAAACTTCTAGGAAATCAAAATCTTGATCAAATAAATGACAGTTATGTAAATAAATACATATTATTAGGGATGTCCCGATCCGATCCACGGCATCGGTATCGTGCCGATACTGGCCCAGAACGCTAGATCGGAGATCGGAGGGGAGAAAAAAATATGAGCCGATATCCAGTTAAGCGGCACAGCCTGTCACGTGATAACAGTAGTAGCCAATTATAGTCGCAGGAGTATGAGAGTTAGCTATCTTACAGAAGAGCCATGTCAGCAGTGTGGAATTATTTCAACCTTAAAGAGGAAAAAAGTCCAACGGTCGATTGCAAAATTTGCACTGCAAATGTTTCGAGGGGTGGTAGTGCAGTTGCTTGGTTTAACACCACTAACTTAATTAAGCATTTGGAAAAACACCACACAGAACAATATCAGGAATTTTTGCAAGCAACGACTGAAAAGAAGAGCAAAACGCCCCGACAGTAGACATTGCTGGAATCAATACAAAGTCGAGAGAAACTCCCCCCGTACAGCAACAAGGCGAAATTGATAAAGGAGAAACTAGTTCAGTTTATTGTCCTGGACGACCAACCCCTTTCGGTGGTAGAAAATATGTGGGGTTTTGACGCTTAATTGAGCATCTCGAGCCTCGCTACACTTTGCCCAGTCGGCATTATATAACGGGAAAGGTAATCCCTCAGATGTACAACGAAGTTTGCGATGTCCTCTCCAAACTCTTGGAGAATGTAAGTGCGATTAGTCTCACAACAGACATCTGGAGCTCAGACGTGAGTCCGATGTCCTTGTTGAGTCTGACCGCGCAATGGAAGCTGTGTTGCATGCGCAAGAGTTTTGTGGCTCGCACACAGGGGATTTTATTATGGCAGCAATTGAAGAGATGTTGCGTGAGTGGAAGATTAATAAAAACAAAGTCTATGTAGTTTTAAGGGACAATGCAAAAAACATGAAGAAGGCCATTGTTGTCGCAGCGCAGTGTAAGTGACGCATTGGCCAATGCGAGAAAACTTGTAGGCCACTTTAAACACTCACCGCTTGCCTATGCACGGTTAGAAGACATCCAAGTGGAGCTAAAAGCGTCTGCAGCAGGACGTTCGAACTAGATGGAACAGCACCCAGTACATGATTGAAAGCCTCATTGCGCAGAAACGGACACTATCTGCAAAGACAGCTGAATACGACCTGCCAGTGTTGTACCCCTGAAAAGGGGAGAAGATTAATTCACACAAAAACTCGTACAGTTTCTCCACTGAAATCTTTATGTAGAATCGTAATCAAAATGACTCATTTGCATAATTGAATTACACATTTCTATTACAAATTACCCTCATTGACATCGTATCAGTTTTCAGACATTTTTACTATATACGTATATAATTGCATGAGTACACTCTTTTATAAATGGCCACTTAATACTCATGACACAATACAGCATACACAGAACAACGATAAAGCATTCAAAGATTTCCTGAGACTCAACTCTTCCAAATTGTACTCTTTTGTAGTCATCTATGCATATCAACTCTATGGCAAATCAGTTGTAAGCATGCCTATTTACACTTTCAGCTATGTGTTTTAGCCTGAACATCTATTTATACCTCCACATATTTAACCAAGTCAACACATCGGCACCATAACAGAATTACACATGAAATGCGCAACTTGAACATGCACAAGCTTCTCGCCATTATATAGACCTCCCTTACCAACATGCATGAAATGGAGTCCTGAGCTCGCATATTTCTAAACTACGCATATCAACGATTTCGTACACACAATCAATATAACAACTGCGTCTCTATACGCTCAAACATATTATTAATCCTATTAAAGTATTTTAGCTGATAATCACGCTTAATACGCTGAAAAGGGGAGAAGATTAATTCACACAAAAACTCGCACAGTTTCTCCACCGGTATCTTTATGCAGAATGGAGAAAACCCGCGAGCTCTCCCCCTATGGTCGACGCAGACCAGAACAATCGATCGTCCAATTTATCGTGCCCATAAACTGATCACAGATTAACTAAGTGCGACTATAAAGAAACATATCTATATTTTATAGCCTTTCTACGTATTGTCAATAGTGTATATATCCATATATATTTATATATCCCAGTGTACAGTCTTATGCATTTAAATGTACATGTTCATTTTCAATCCGTCACACCAGCCACACTGACAGCAAATCAGTGGGAGCTGTTGGAGAAGGCTTCCACGGTTCTGGCCCCTTTTGAGGAGATGACAAGGGCGGTGAGTGTCTCCTCCGCATCTGTAGCTGATGTCATCCGCGTTGTGTGTGTCCTGAAATGTGTTCTCAGTCGGGAAAACGAGGACTTTATTTTTATTTATACATTTTTTTGTAGTGTTTGAATAAGGGGTGGCAATCTATCATCAACTGTTGTTGTGGACTATGTACTTGTGGCAGGCAGTGATACTGGTGTGTTGTTAACAAGAAAAACACTGACAACGCCACCCAGGGAATACGATTCGACTAAACTAATCGTTAAATTACCGCAGTAAGGAGAGCACACAGGTTTGATTCATGCATGGAGCCAAAGACATGGTTCTTGTAACAGTACTTTTATTTATCTAATTCTAAAAACAAACAAGTATAAAACAGAAATGCTAAAAAAGGCCTAAGATGTGGGAGATCAGGGTCCAGGAGTGTGAGCTCTCTACATAAAATCACCTTAAACACACAAACAATAACACACACAGAGATCAAAAGGAAACTCAAAAATAAACCAACAGTGCAAAACACGGCAAACAAGAGGACAACACCACTGGGGGACCCCACACCACCACCTTCAGCACTCTGCGATTGGGAGACAAAGAACGGGTGATTGATTAGGAAAAATAAGTAGTAAATCAAAAAAACTGAAATCGATTAAACAACTCTGAAATAAACAATTGGAAATGAATCACAAGTCGGTCCTCGTAACAATATTTGTCAACACATATATTAATAATTCCAAGCAACGACTGGAAAGTACAGCTCGTCTCAGTGTCACAATCGATATCAGAAATCAGCAGAGACAAAACAGCAGCGTGGCGGGGAAGGGAGAGGCTAGTGCACTCCAAAACCAACAACAGGGTTTACTGCTCCAGAGCCTGCAATAAAATGGCCAATTATTATGTATTCCGTCAGATCGGTATTCAAGTAACCTACCCAACCTACCAGCAGCCAACTCAACCCGGTTCCGTTACCGGACAGCTTGAATTTGGAGACAGGGAGACACTGCAACAGACAATGCATGATGTAGTGGCCATACCAACATGAACGGCACCGACGTTACAGCAAATTAGCCATACTACATTACCTTTCATCCTAACATGACTCCGCATCCGCAGCGCTACAACCCACAGAAGTGAAAACATGAGGGCAAACCCACTACCTATAAAGCATGCCATTACTTTCTGATTGGTCCAAATAGGGTTATTGTAATTAAAATAATTAAGGCCAATCAACCTGCTACACATGGTATTCTACAGGAAGTTAAAGATTATTATATATATACAGGGGTACGTTTTAAAGAAGTTGTTACGTCCCCAGAGTTCTGGGTTCGTTTGTAACCATTGTTTTGTTTCTGGTATTGTTGGTGGGTGTGGTGTTTGTGTTTTATTGCAGGCAAGAAAGCTTTTGGGACTGTTCCGGCAGCTTCTTCTTCTTCTTCTTCTTTTGCTGTTCCGGCAGCTGATTGGGTAATCAATGGCTGATTGGGACTTGGGACTCCGCCCATTCATCAGTGGCTGCAGCTGGCTGGGCTCTTTAAAAAGCCCAGGGTTGGATCAGTTCGTGCTCTCTGTTTCCTGCTGACGGTTTGTACCCTATGTAGGGATTCTATAGGAATTTGAGGCAACTTCCCTAACTGGTTGTTTAGAACCTTTTCACCTTGTGTTTTCCAGTGGGAACTTGTTCAGCAGGAGGGAGAATTTATCTGTTTTGTGTATATATATACTTTGTAATAATTCTTTCTTTTTGTTGTTCACAGGGAGTTGGGGAGTAGATTTAGAGCTACCCCGGGGTATACATCACCCGTAGAAATACTTCTCTGTGTAGAAACACCAGCTAGACCTGGCCCGACCACCAGCTGTAAGTTTGGTTAGGGCACCTTGGTCGTGTGCCAGATAGGGTTTGTATTGGGTTATTCATTTATTTGAGTTGGGGATTAGTATAGGTCAGGGGTGGGGTTTCTTTGTTTATTTCTTTACTTTGGTCTGTCCAGCCCTCCCAATTTCCCAGAAAAGTGTTATTGTTTTACTTATTGCCGTGGCTAAATAAAAGCTTTGTATCATTTGGTTTTTAAGTCCTTGTCTCGCACCACGACTCCATACCTCCTTTGCTGGCATCGGTGGGCTCGAGCAATGGGTTGTCTGGTTTCCCTCCCTTTGGGAGCTAGAACGTAACAGAGGTGCTTTGTAAATAAAAATTAGAGGATGTTTCTCACGTCTCACAGAAAGAGGCCCAACCCACATGTTGATATAGTAAACAGTGATGAGTTTTCTAACTATAAACCGGTGATAAACCTGAGTGAACCATGGTAAATAGCATCTAGGGGTTTTGAAGTGGTTGCTGAAAATAGTCACCATTAGAAAATAAATTCTGAACTGTACTCTGAATTGCCTCAGTTCTCAAAAATGTTGTCGTCCTGAGAGCTCGCAGAGCTGCCCTGATTTATCGCCATTGGCAAACCTTGAATCTTTTGCACCTGTGTCTCTTGAAACATTTACAAAATTATAAGTATTTCAAAGTCAACCAACTGTCAACTAGACCCAATTCCAACTAAATTACTCAAAGAGTTACTTCCTGTGCTTGGTCCATCAATGTTGAACATAATAAATTGCTCCCTATCCTCTGGATCAGTGCCAACCTCACTAAAAAAATGCAGAAATTAAGCCTCTGCTAAAAAAATGTAACCTAGATCCAGACATAAAGAACTACTGACCAATATTGAACCTTCCACAAAAATCTGTCTCACTAAAACTTACTGCCTTTCTGAAGACAAATAATATATGTGAAAAACTCCAGTCCGGTTTTAGACCTCATCATGGCACAGACTGCACTTGTCAAGGTGGTAAAGAACCTTTTATTGGCCTCGGACCAAGATTATGCATCTCTCTTATTACTTATTTTTATTCTTCTAACTACGTAGTAGTTGCCTGCCATGTCACAAGAATTTCATTGTGCAGTTTGATGCAAGTCACTCTGTACACATGACAATAAAACTTTGAATCCTGAATCTTGGAAAGATTGGAGACCCATGTTGGGCTACGAGGACATGTTCTCGACTGGTTTAGATCTTATTTATCAATGCGGCTGACGGAACAGCTGATGCTACCAGAGTTTCGTCCTCCAATCTATCGTACCCATCAACCCTACCGTTCGTCCTGGACTATTTGATTTTTAAGATACTCGCACATTGCTTGCTTGCACTGTATATTTTAACTGTAATAAACTCACCCAGCACAGCCAGAAGTAGACTGGTCACCCCTCAAAGCCTGGTTCCTCTCTAGGTTTCCTGAATTTGACCTTCAATAATGATAATTAAAGAGAGAGTGGTCAGGAGGAAATGAATAAACAAAACTGGTTGAGGGTAGATCAGAAAGCAATACTGGTTGATGTTTTGGCAGGCTGGTGGTCGAGGACAAACAGTCGGTGCAGTTTTGGAGACATGGAAAAAAAGAGAGCAGTCAAAAAATAACACTAGAAAGTACTACACAGGGAATAAAGCAAGAGTTTACTTGGTCTAGTCGTGAATAGCTACCACTGTCACGGAAGCAATGATCTGATGAGGAGTGGCTGGAAAACCGGGGTAGATATAGGGTTGGTTGATGAGTTGATGGGTGGCAGGTGTGCAGGAAGGAATCCAAGCAGGGAATAAAAACTTTTATTTTTACACACATCAAACCTACAAAGAAATGTTACATTCTCTTCTGTCACATCCCAGGTGAGGTGTGTAAAGAGGTTGGACGAAGACAGGTTTAGTGAAGCATTATTCATTTTTTTTTCTTTGTGTCGCAATAAAAACTGCTAAATCATAAATGTGCCAACTTGTACATAACTAAATAAAAGAAGGTGCGGCGTAGCGCAGACAGCACTTCTATAAGGAAGACACAATTAACAAACACAACTTCTCACAGTTCGGACATGTAACACTGAACAAATCCACACAAAGACACGACCAAACACAGGGAACTGTATTAATCAGAGAATTGGACACCCGTCCCGTGTGCAATAACGGGACGAGACAATTATGTGACATAGAGGGTACAGTGGAGCTAGAAGACCTGTGAGAGTGACCGCCGAAGCCTGCCCGCAGGTGGCGGTAGACTGGCCTCGGAGGAAGCTCTGACAAGTTCTTTATATGCAGGATAGATCAATATACATTAAGATACAGTCTATCTGCAGCTAAGATGGATTATAAACCCTTACAGCTATTAATAAACAAATGGCTCTTGACTCATCAAAGAGAATGCATTAAGATTATTGATTGCTTTCACAGACAACAGGTTTTTTTAAGAGGAAGTAGTGAGAAAAGGTTAGTATCAGGTAGATGGGGGCAGTCTTAAAGGACTATGAGTAATGCTGCATGTATTACATAGCGTGTGCTGGAAATTCCACAGTTGCAACATTGTTGTAACTGCATGGTGCATTCCATTTGATTGGCTATTGGTCCTCAAACCTGTTCAACCATCAACAAAAAAGAGATTAGTCATTCCTGTCAACAAATGTCCACATTTTACAGATGTGGATCTTTAAATATATACATTCGCTGGTTGGCTACTAACAGGTCAGGTGTATATAAAGGTATACGAAAACAAGATAAGCATGATGTTAAAACGATGGAATATTACATAGCGATATGCTGGCTGACTCTCCTAGTGGCTCTTCTTTCTAAAGGTAATTGTCTTATATTAACTGATGACTCTGGAGATTAGGAGCAGGACAAGTTATAGACCATACATACTAGAATTATAAAGCAGTCAAAAGTCAACAGGATTTAATTTGCCTTGTGACACAGGATAATTACTTGTTGGACCAGACCGGTGATCCGTAGCGGACTGGCCAACGGGAGCACCGGGACAATTCCCGGTGGGCCGAAACACTTCTGGGCTGGAGGGCCGCTTGCCTTTTGCCTATTTTTTTACCACTGGTAAAATGTCAGCAGAATATTGAGTGACACGGTTGGCCGGCCCACCTTTCCCCAGGCCCGTTGGTCTGTTCCAAATGAACGGCAATGCTATAACGATGGAAAACCAGGCTAAGAAACGCAAGGGTGGGGCTGAAAAAAAGGTGAAAAGTTGAAAGTTAAATTCAATTAATTGTAAAAAACTAACCAAATTATTTGGTAGTATTTGTACTTCTACAAGTAGCAGTGCCACCGACAATAATGTTGAAGTGCTAGACCGTCACCGGCAGGAGGAAGACCCGTTTCGCGGGTGAAATAGTAGATAGAGAGGACAGCGAGGACAGCGTAGTGAGGTGCAGCGGAGGAAAGGACGGAGTCAGACACAGCAGCGAATAGCGTTCAAGTTGTCTTTTACTGTAGACCAACTTAGATAGAACGCCGTAGCACATAACAAACAGAAGTCCGTCCACTCATAGATGCGATGCAGCGCACACAGAATTACCGTAACCGTCTATACACGACGATTGAGAATAAGGCTCCTTTAGAGAGCTTACAATGCACTACACATAACATTTAACAATTCCACACAAAGACAAACCGACACACAGGGAACTTAAATAGTCCTCTAATGAGGTAATGGACACCAGGTGTAGTGATGACGAGACTGAGCAAGGTGTGCAGGGAGAGGAGATAGCAATGATGGCTCAGAAGGCTGGGGAGGACGCCCGCCGAAGCCTGCCCGCAGGTGGCAGTAGACTGGCTTCTGAGGGAGTTCTCACAGCGAACTGAGTGAAGGGAAAGATGTGAAGAGGCAGATATATGTGCCTAAATGTGTTACAAATACAACATGTTATTTCTGAATTTATGAGTGAAATTCATAAACTATTGGTCAGTACCAGTAAGAAAGAATTATTAAGGTAGCAATATCGTCATATAAAGTTACTGCCGCTTGGTCAAGTCCCACAGACTGACCTGAGGTTCACAGCCCACTAGGGCTGTCAGTTTTTATTCGATATTCGAATATGCATTCGAACATGACGTGAAATATCCGTATTCGAACTATAAATAAACTATCCGGTTTTTAAAATGCCATGTGTAGCCTGTATAGTTAACACTGGGAAGTCAACACTAGACAATTTGTTGTATACTTGGCCACTTGGCCACTGTTGTATACTTGGCCACTGGATTGACATGTTTAAATTGATGTCTACTTTGGAGGAACCTGCCATTGCTGCAGGCCGCTATATTTTATTTTATGACTCATATAGACATTTCCACCACAGGATTCAAAGAACTGGTTGTGCCACTCATATAAGGGCAGTCGTGACACATGCTTAGCTTTATGGAATGCAAAGAGAAAAATATTATACAGAGCATAAACACTGTTATAACTGTACGGTGCATTCCCATGTCTTAGATTTGATTGGCTAATGGTCATCAAGCCAGTTCAACTATCAACCAATAAGAGATTAGTCATGCCTGACTATTATTGTTTTCATCAACCACATTTACAGAAGTGGTTCTTTAGACATATTCACTCGCTGGTTGGCTACTAACAGAGGTGATTTATAAGCAAGTTAGAAAAATACAAGGGGAGGAGTTTAGGCCGTAAGGTGTATAAGAAAGCAAAATAGACAGGTTAGTCTAAAACGATGGCTGATTACAAAGCAATATGGTGGCTGACTCTCCTAGTGGCTCTTTATTCACAAGGTAAGAGTCAAAATTCCAATTATTGCACTAATATATTTTATAAACTGGTGACTCTTGAGTTTAGGAGAGGGTCAAGTTATTGACCGTACATACTAGCATTATAAAATAAAGACAAAATCAATGGGATTTAATGTGGTTTGTGACACAGGATAATTACTTGTTAGACCAAACTGGTGATCCCATTATTTCAGACATTTTTATAAAAAAAAATACAAATAACTATCTGATCAATTGGATGGAAAAAGGCAAACCACTATTTAATGCATTAGAAATGAGCATTCACCAAAGTGGCTGGTATACAGGTTTTTTTTTTTACATTGATGAAAGAAACAATACTCTGGTGTGTGGATTTTTATGAGTTCCTTACTCCAAGGTAGGTACATATTAATTACAAATGTTATTAAAAATGTAATTAAACAGTTTGAGTAAAATCCTACTGGAGATTTTGTAAATACCACAAGTGTATTAACCGACCTGAATAAATCTGTATTGTACTGTAAATAAAGTTGTTAAAATATATTCACAAATGAATTACATGGTGGTAAGTGTCAACTTAAGAGAATGTGTTACCATATTTTGTAAAGAGAAAGCACAGTTTAAGAGATATGTTTATTTGAGGCAGTCAGAGCAGAACACTAATGGTGCTAGCTAAATCTATAATTAGAAATTAGAAAATATTTAGAAATATTTTATCCTGGCATGGTGGCCCAAATCTCACTGTGACATTTTCATGTACTGTAACATAATACCCATGGTAAGCCTTACTGGACAAAGGTGACATTGACAGCACTTTTTTTTTTAAATAGTGCAAACCCTGTAAATAAAATAAAACATTATAACAGTGTTTCACTTATTAAATTCTCTACATTATTACAACTATTATAACTGCATATAGTGAAGTAACTCAGTGATAATACTGTTGCGCACATTCACTCTGTCGCCATGGAGACGCATCAACAAACTTCCGCGTCAGCTACTACAGGAAACGTGCTGCCGGGAGAGGCTTGTCAACGGTGAAGTTACGTCTCCACGCCCAGGCGGTCTTGTTCATAAGTGACACA
>CM055736.1:7418294-7510794 GCA_029465975.1 Dallia pectoralis
GTATAAATATATATGTAAATTACCCAAATATTGTTTTTATGCGCATGTTCTCTGCTTCTCTCCTTACAGGGGGATGTAGGTGGTCCTCTGGTGTGTCAACAGGGCAGCTCATGGTTCCAGACTGCTGTGTTGACTCTTCCCAGCAACAGCCCTAGTAGCACAAACATCACTAGCAGCAATAACAACACTAACATTGTGGCCAAACGTCGGCGTCGTGATGTCAGAGCTAATCCCATCCAAGTCTTCACCAAGACCTCCAACTTCAACACATTCTTGCTTAAGATTTTGGGGGCACTCCTATCTCCTATCCGTATAACCAACCCTACCAACGCTAGTAACCCTACTAGCTCTACTAACTCATCCAACACTATAACTGCATCACCCATGGGCGTAATTTGCACGGGGGTTACGGGGGTCATGACCCCCTCAAAAATCAGATCCAGCTAATATAACCCCCCCAATATCAGCACATCATTGAGATGAAAATAAATATGAAATATTCTGAATGAATACTTTTGTTCATTTTCTTTATTAATTTCATTTGCCAGCAAGATAGTATCATATTTTAAATAATCTGTAATGTACCCCCCGCCCACCGCACCGACTACTTGGTATTACCCAACCAACCGCTTTCTCTACCAATATTGTTTAGTTCACTATTTTGCGCTGCCGCATCGCTGGGATGAATGAGCTGACGTGCATGTGGAAAGATCGGGAAAGATGAAAAGGACACTGAAGAAAGGCAGCCAGACAACAACAATATTTCATTGTTGGTCGACAACAGCTAAAAGGAGAAAAGATCCTGACCAAACGGAGGTACAGTTAGCTGTTAAGTCCTATGAGGTAAAGAGGGTGCCAGGGACTGTAGAACCGAACCAATGTCTCTGAATTGTAACTTAAGTTGCTGTTTCCTCTAATACAGTCACACATTTTGGGGGGCATTGCATAATTTACTTGTGACTAGAGTAGAGATGTCATGATCAGTTGACAGCAAGCTGCTATGGGCTAGCTCAGAGGTTACGCAACTCCTTTTGAACGCGCACGCCTGTACACACATACAATAAAGTAACTTCAGTCATTTGCATTTAGCGTGCTAAAATCTGACACCAGACACCAGAAATGAGTCATGACTGACCCAAAGGGAAACTTATAATAAAAGAGAGACACGTTGAACTTTAAAGTCTATAATGTTGGTTTGGCAGTTAGGCCCCTAATTGATTCACTCATCTGCCAAACTTGTTTTTAACCCTTGTACTGTGTTACGGGTCAATTTGATCCGTTTCCACTTTTGCGACGTCTGAAATACAAGTTAACTTCTATTTTTTACCATGAAATTAAATGACTTTTCCTCATTTAGGGTCATGAACCTAACTGGAAAATATGGACACACTGATGTGTAGTGGAATGTCTGTGTAGAGTTTGTATACAAACATGATGTTGTGGGTCGTTTTGACCCGGAGGCTTTCATGTGTATATATATTTACAGAAGTGGAAAATAATAAGTGTCTTTGATTGATTTTGTTTTGACTGGTCCTGGTCCTGGTTGCACTTTGAGAATTTTTATTGATTGACAGCCCTTTATATAAATATTATTATTTTGTAGCAATCCTAATGTGCTAGTAAGTGGGCAAAGGGTGTTTAAAATGCTTTCCAACTTTTTGGTGAAGGAACATGCATTCTCCAAAACTGATTAGGATATACCGCCTCTCTCACACCATTTGAACATTTACTGAATTTTTTATATATATCAGGAAGAGGGAAATGGCCAAGGAGGCGATAAGAGAGAGACAGGTGACCAGAGAGAGAGAGAAGGAGGCGACAGAGGAGATACAAGAATTGAAGAAGGAGAGAAAGAAAGTGATGACAGAGGAGGTACAGAAATTGAAGGGGAGAGAGAAGGTGGTGACAGAGGAGGTACAGCAATTGAAGAAGGAGAAAGAGGAGGTGACAGAGGGTCAGGTGACCAAAGTGAGGGAGAGAGAGCACAGAGACAGGCAGCGCAGGAAGCATAGATGACCAGGTAAGAGACCTTAAACAAAATTGTGCATGCAAACATACACTGTCAGAACACTGACGTTCTGTGAACAGCGTGTGAGTGGTGTCAAGTATCTTATAAAACTCTGTAGTATTGCATAAGAGTTTTAGGACTGAAACCACTTTCCACTATAGCACTTGGGGTGGTTGTCGAACTCTTGGCATTGTTATGGGTTTTAAGTCTAAACAATTCACAACTGTAGATTCCCCTTTTAAAAAGTCTTGACTTATCTTGACATTGCTCATTGTGCCTAGTATTTTGTTTTGAATGAGAGTATTTGTGTAAAGCAAGTAATTTGGTTCCTGTGGTTTCCTCACAGAGGGTCACATGATGAGGGCAGCAGTCATGCAAATGAGCAGGTGAGAACACAACATAATTTAGCTGTGAATAGTGTTATTGATATGTATAATACATTCATTTGATGGGATTGTTATTTCAGAGTAATAACAATCATGTTCAAACACAGGATATTGAGCCCCATGTCAGGGACCAGTCGAACACCGACAACAGGGACAGAGAGGGATTTGATGTTTCAGACATCATCACCTGCACAAAGCCTGCACAACCTGATCCTAAGTTTATAGTTGTGCAGAAGCGAGCTAACTGTGTGTTATCTTTTCAACAAAAATGGTTCACAACTTTTCCTTGGTTGCATTACAGTGACACTTTACAAGGCGTCATATGTTTCCACTGTGCCAAGTTTTTTTTGAATCAGTCAACATTTGCAAGCAAGTGTGACCCTGCCTTTGTAAGTGTAGGCTTTAGAAATTGGAAAAAGGCTATCCAGAAGTTCTCAGAACATTCAAAAACTCAGTTGCATATCCATGCCATGAACATCTGTGCACAAAAAGGTAACACTGTGGCTTCACAGCTTTCTTCAGCTGTTGCCAGACAACAGGAGGAAGCAAGGTATGGATTGATGAAGATTGTAGGCTCCATCAAATACTTAGCTAGGCAAGGTTTAGCTCTACGAGGTCATGTGGAAGAGAAGGGTAATCTATCCCAACATCTAAAAGAAAAGGCAGAAGATGACCCTGCTTTTCAGAAGTGGTTAGGGACACACAAGCAGGATTACACAAGTCCTCTCATTCAAAATGAAATACTAGGCATAATGAGCAATGACATTATAAGAGGAATAGCTGACACTATTCGATGCCTCCCAGTCACACAGTTTGCCTTGATTGTTGATGGGACACAAGACACATCAGGTCAGGAACAAGAATCTGTATGTCTTCGTTATGTGGATCATGACTTAAATCCTCATGAGGAATTCATTGGGATGTATTCAGTGCCTGAGACCACAGGAGAATATCTTGCAAATGTAGCATTAGATGTAATCTGCAGACTAAATTTGCCATTGTCAGCACTGCGTGGGCAGACATACGATGGTGCGGCGAATATGTCTGGGAAATATTCAGGAACACAGGCTCACATTAGGAAGAAACAACCACTTGCTTTATATGTGCACTGTGGAGCACACTGTGTTAATTTGATAGCACAGAAGGCATGCACAGCTTCTATAGTTGTGCGAGATGCCCTTGACTGGGTTCATCAATTAGGAGTTTTGTGTGGACAGTCGGGCAAATTCAAACAGATGTTTCATCAGATTGCGATATCTGACCATGGAACCTCAAGTGCCCTGAAACCACTCTGTGAAACTAGGTGGACTGTTAGACACGGTGCCATCCATTCTGCTTTAACACAGTATGACTCTATCCTCACTGCCTTAGAGGAAATGGCAGGGACTAACTCTCCCACTGCAGCCACTGCAAACGGTCTCTTTCAGCAGTTTATGAGAGGCAGTACTGTACTTGGTCTTGTGATGGCACAAGCAGTTATTGGAGAGCTAGAGTGTCTCAACAGGTCTCTTCAGAGAAGGACACAGACTGTTTCTGGCATGCAGGCTGCTGTTTGTAAAGTTCAGTCTACCCTCAATGGCAAGAGGAGTGATGATGCCTTCCAACACCTTTTTGAGAGGGCATCTACAGTTGTGAATTCTTTAGACTTAGAACCCATAACAATGCCAAGAGTTCGACAACCACCCAAGCGCTATAGTGGAGAATCAAGTGGTTTCAGTCCTAACACTCCTATGGAATACTACAGAGTTGAGTTTTATAAGGTACTTGACACCATTCACACACAGTTCACTGAACGTTTCCAGCAGGGTGGTCTTCTTACCCTACAAAAACTGGAGAACATCTTGCTTTCTGGAAAGATTGATCCGGTGGTTCATGACTACCCAGAAATTAATGCCAAGCTGCTGGAAATCCAGCTACCTATGTTCCAACATAATTACATGTACAGTTCCTGTGGAGAGGCTAAAAACATTCTCAAAGATTTGCCAGTAGAGGTGCGAGGCTTATTTACTGAAGTTGAAACTCTGATCAGATTACTCCTTGTGGTACCAGTCTCGTCCTCTGAGGCAGAGAGGAGCTTTAGTGCTCTTAGACGATTAAAGACTTGGTTACGCACAACTATGACACAGCAGAGGCTGAACCATGTTGCAGTGTGTCACATCCATCAGGACAAATTGGACCTCTTAACTAAGAAGTCAGTGTGTGCACAGTTTATTTCTTTTACACCGAGACGTAAACAGGTGTTTGGTGCTTTTAACTGAATGGTTTAGGCTATGTGTTAAGTTGCAGCCTAATATGTTGTAACATACCTTAAAATGTGATTTACAGATCGTATTTAAGATTTTGTTATTGGAAGGTGAATTTTGGTGATGCCCACCAATATGTGAAATCTGTTAAGAATAAAGATGCAAGCTGCACTCCAGTGTGCCACCCTGTATTGTGTAATGTATTGAGAGTTTAATTGTGCATAATACATTGGCTGCATGTAGGTGCCAATACAGTGATGCAATTGATTAATCTTTAAGTTATTTCTTTTTTATAAGATATTGAACACACACACAACAAAAAATTAGGTGGAAGCTGCCACTGCTGCCTAGTGCTTAAACACTTAATTTAACTACTCTGTCATTATGTCATAAATAGTCAAGTGAACAGCTGTATTTACGTTAAGTAGCCTAAATCAGTAAAAGTATCAGTATTACAATGTATTTCTAATACAGGAACGGAAAATTAGCGTTTTACCTTTTACACAAGAAAATTATTCAATAAATAAATAAATTCGTAAATATGCCGCGAGTTTAACCCCCCCAATGATAGACCCAAAGTTACGCCCTTGGCATCACCTGTTGGAAACAGTGGAGTAACTCATGGTTACCCCTCCACTCTCCTCCTCGTTCTCCTCTGGTTCTCCCCTGTCCTCCTGTTGAGTTGGTGGTGACACTAGGACACTCCACTGAAATGCCCTTTTACTATCTTCGACAGTGACAGATGCTAAAGATTCTCTTTCCTTCTTCTTACAGTTTTTTCCTATTTTGCCTACACACTTTTTGCAAAATTTGGCTCATTATTGCAAAACTCTACACACAAGCCAATCAGACTTGGAGATTAAAAACTCACATATGGGGCAAAACTTACAGTTTTTGCCCGTTGCTTGAACACATTTTGCAAAACTTCGCTCATTGTGCCAAAACTCTACACACAAGTAAACATGACACAACACTGGGAAATATACCATTCACATCTGTGTCAAATTGAAACTCTACTATCAAAACCTAACATTCCTTTGTCAAAATGTAACTCTGATGACAAAATGACACATTGCATCATATGCATACACTTTCAGATCAGGGGGAACACACTAGTCTACTTTATATAAAACACTGCAGTCTTTGATCTTCAGTCTTTATTCAGAAGGCATATTTTCAGGAGGCACATTTTCAAACGACCAATTAAGCAAATAGGCCTACTCAATATTGTACATTGCAGCACTGCACATTGCTGTAACATGAATTCAGATAAAGCCAAAAAATAAATCTCATCTCATCTCCAACCGCTTATCCGGGGTCGGGTCGCGGGGGTAGCAGCTCTAGCAGGGGACCCCAAACTTCCCTTTCCCTGGCAACATTAGCCAGCTCTGACTGGGGAATCCCGAGGCGTTCCCAGGCCAGTGTGGAGATATAATCTCTCCACCTAGTCCTGGGTCTTCCCCGAGGTCTCCTCCCAGCTGGACGTGCCTGGAACACCTCTCTAGGGAGGCGCCCAGGTGGCATTCGTACAAGATGCCCGAACCACCTCAACTGGCTCCTTTCTAAGCAAAGGAGCAGCGGCTCTACTCCGAGTTCCTCTCGGATGACTGAGCTTCTCACCCTATCCCTAAGGGAGAGGCCAGCCACCTTTCTGAGAAAACCCATTTCGGCCGCAAAAAATAAATAAATAGAAGAAAGACTATACTGTAAACACAGAAAATCATGGCAAATGTGCATATGTGGGCTCATGGATCCCGCCGTCTGTTGGGGTCTGGCCACAGGACCTCATTGACATCGCAAGCAATGTCTTCTCCCTCTAGGCACCAGGGAAAATATCCCCTTGCATGTCGAAACCATCTATGGATTGTTGTCACCTGAATGTCGTCGCAGGCCTGTTCCATTGCCTGCAGAAGAGGCATGCGGACATGTGGTTGGCGATCATATACACGCCATCTCCAAGCCGAAAATAATTCCTCTATAGGGTTTAAAAATGGTGAGTAAGGGGGCAAGTATACCACTTCAAATTGATTGTGGTTGGTGAACCAGGCCTGGACCAGAGCAGCCCGATGGAAACGGACATTATCCCATACCACCACAAACCTGGGCTGATCTGGTCTGTTCTATACAACTGTATTATGGGGAGCATCTGCAAATGTGAGTATTTGTTGGCTATTGTATGGACCTAGTTTTGCATGATGATGCAGAAGCCCTCGAAGGCTTATGGCGGCACACAATGTGATATTACCCCATCGCTGCACCGGGACGTGCATAATTGCCTTGTGGCCAATTACATTACGACCCCATCGTCTTGTTCTTCATCAATGAAAATTAATTCATGAGGCTGTGCAGCTCCATCCATGGCCAAGACTCTGTAACAAAAAAAACATAGTACTGTACTACAGTGCTACACATACCGAGCCCTCACCCCATCACACAGGTACCTGTGTAGCTCTCTGAATGGATCCATGTGGTACTGATATGGTACATATTCAGCTGCTACTGGATTTCACCAATACTGTATTGTAAATGTAAAGGACAGTTATTCGTACATATTCAGCTCGAAGTCTTTTGACCGGACACTGTTCCTCTCAAATGGGACCCTGTAGAGCTGCTTCATGGTGATTTCCCAAGATGCGTCTGATGGTGGTGATGCTCACATGGTTTATGTTGTTGAACAATTGCCTGTCTGCAAGTATTTTCTGTCGTAGCTGGTGGAGACGAATGGCATTGTCTGCCATCACTAGGTCCACAACGGCAAGTTCCTGCTGTTGTGTGAATGGGCGCTGGGGTCCTCCCCCAGAAGGTCTTCTAGTCATTCTAGAGAAATACAACCACCAATTGTCACCGGTTTGCTTCTTTTTCTTGCAGTACTTTAATTTATATACTGTATCATCCACTGCAAAAAGGAGCATTAGCACCCTGCATTAGCACCCTGCAATACCCTGTACACGTGATGTGGTAATGTGATATACTGTAGTACATTGCTGTAAATACCATCTGAGCAGAGTAAAAGGTAGAGAGGTGAAGACATACCTGTTTTCTGGCCTAAATGTTCTTATTACAGATGTCACTGTAAAACGGCTTAGATGTGGGTGGACTCTCTGCCCAGCTTCCTTCATTGTCAGGCCATGGTTGATGACATGGTCCACCAAAGTTGCTCTTATATCATCAGAACATTTATTTGGCTAAACTGGAGAGCAGTAAGTGTAAAGCCTGTCATTCTCTTACCACTACCTGAGTGAACAGACAATGACAGGCGTTACACTTACTGCTCTCCAGTTTAGCCAAATACATTTTCTCCAAACAAGCCGCCTCTGTCCCTAGTCCTTTTTTACTTAGCAGGGGACATTGTGAATATGCAGAGATCTCAGAGTTTGCTGGAAAATGGATATGCTGATCTTTCGATAAAAAACATGTAAAAAATAAGTCCAGACTAGAGAAGAGCACAGGCAAAGGCTTCGTTTGTTAATGTGTCACAAGTGTTGTGAGTTTTGGTTCTACACGGGAAGTCTGAGCGGGGTGCGCTTTCTGTGTCTGGTGATTGTTTTGTTGTTAGCTCGGCTGGGGCTGGTTAGAAATCACTTGTGCTAATAAACACTGTAGTTTGGGTTCCACCTTGTCGTTTATTATTTCACTCACAACAGTATTTCGATGTAGTGTTTGCAAGTCCATGTCACTATGTTTGCAATGTGTCAGTAAGTCGCTTGATGATGCAATTTTACTTAATAGTATAGTGTATGTGTGCAATCTGTTCAGTGTTTGTTTGGTTTTATAAAACCCCATCGAACGTGATCTACGGCTCTGCATCGTGACTTGAGTGAATCGTTACAAGCCTAAATTGTACATCTTAACAACTAATCACTTGTTATGTCAGAGCAATAATAGCCAGAGCAAACTAAACACACATACTATTATTGTCATGCCTATTACTTAACCAAAAATAAACTGCCTGAGGCTAGTTGGCTCACAGTAGTGATTAGTATCAACAATTACAACAATGATTCACTCCCTTTAGTTGGCTAAAAACAAACAGAAGACAAATACATAGGGAGGAGTGGAGGCAGTCAGGTGTATATAAGGGTATAAGAAAGCAAGATAAACAGGTTGTTAAAACGATGGAAAATTTCAAAGCAATTTGCTGGCTGACTCTCCTAGTGGCTCTTCTTTTACAAGGTAAGAGTCAAAATTCCCATTATTGCATTGAAATCTTTTATTAACTGGTGACTCTGGAGTTAAGGAGCGGGTCAACACAGGACAATTACTCATTAGACCAAACTGGTGATCAAGGGACACTCAATATTTCACACATTGCCTTTTTCATCCATCTGATCAGACAAACAACAAGAAGAATAAAAAAAATGCTTTATGTAACACTCACCAAACAAGAATGAAATTAACAGCAACAATATACCACACCTCGGGAACTAGTATTTGACAGCTGCAGTTTCGCTATTCCACATCCCAAATATATTAAGTCAGACAGTATAAAGTGTCAACTTAAGAGAAAGTGTTAGCAAAAAGGTTGTGTAAGGGGGAAGCACTAATGGCGCAAGGTTTATATTTTATCCTGGTATGATGATACTGGTAGGGAGCAAACTGACAATGAATTTTGCAACTACTTGCCTTACAATTGTATGTTGAATTAACTTCATGGTATTGTGTCACATAAATATATTATAGCCAGTTCTATCAACATATCAACACTTATTGAAGCAGTAGAACCCTAAATTATATTAAGTAGAATTTTATGTATCTAATCCAATTAAATAGGCAAAATCCTGACAGACTTAAATAGCTTAACTAACAAAGTTATCCTGTGACAAATGTAATACTGCTTCAGCTGTTTGTAGGGATAAAGTCACCATTGTGTAATGACCGTACATACATTTTATTGTTAACATTTATCCAGGCAAATTTGAAAAACCTCAATGTAAAGTTTGACTAAATTGCCTTTAAAATCAACACAACAAGTAGTCTCCTTTTGAAGTTTGAAGTCTTTAGAAATAACACAACTTGTCTCCTCCTCTCTCCCATACCTTACAAGACTGTTTAGTTATTAGCTAGTTCAGGCTGGTTTAGGGTTGCAAGGAAAGCACTTTAAGTGCCAAAGTGTGTATGAGGTGATTACAGGGAATTGCAAAATAACAGACGGACTGTAAAGTCTGTCACGCATTTGTGTTGGCGGAGAGGTTCGACAGCATTTAATAAAGGAACTTAAACACTGAAAAACATAGAGACTGCTTTATTATTTAATTTAAAGTGTGCTTACACTAGCGACAACAAGAATAAAAGATTGGCTATATGTAAAACTCACCAAACAAAAATGACATTAACAGCAACATCAACAATGAACCACACCCAGGGATGTGGTGGAACTGGTATTTGACAGCTGCTGTTTTGCTATGCCATGACACCGTACACAAAGATAACTGTCAGGAAACACATTATTAATATTCAGTTAGACAGAACTATTAATACAGAGTTAATAAAGCACATATTTACAAAGAATGACAAAACAAAACTTTTTTTCTTTATATTTCTTAGGGTCTCACTCTCAGTTGGATGGTAAGTCCCCTCCTTTTTAAATGTTATCCTTTATATTCCAAACTGAATGATACAACCAGTGTGAGTATCAATCTCTCCACTTCCTGTATGTGCTGTGTTTTAATATCAGACATCCATCTGTGTTGTTTTAGTGTGTGGTCTCCCCCCTCTCAACACAAAGATTGTTGGGGGTCAGACTGCAACTAGTGGAAGCTGGCCATGGCAGGTCAGTCTACAATCATCCGGCAGACTTTTTTGTGGAGGTTCCCTCATCAACAATCAGTGGGTGCTGACTGCTGCTCACTGCTTCAGGTAAGGAACCATAAAGAACAAATGGTTTAATTCAATCTATAAATAAGTAGTGTAGTATTTTTCTATTCATATTGTAGTATTTCCATAATAACAATGACATTTTAATAAATAAAATAATAATAATCTGAAAACCATTTTTGGTACAAAAAAAATACTTTTAGCCTGAGCAACCTTCTCATACCAATTCTCCAGTTTAGAAATGAGAAGTTGATTGTAAAGAATAGTTAGATGTCATTTGTAAAAAAAATAGAATGCATCCAACATGTGGTGATTTAATACAGTAACTTTTTTTTCCAGGACGATTCCTCCAAGTCTGACGGTCGTCTTGGGCCTCCAGAACCTGCAAGGCTCCAACCCAAACTCATTGACCCTGTCAGTATCTCAGATCATCGTCAACCCCAACTACAACAGCCAAACCAATGACAACGACTTGTGTCTGCTGAAGTTGTCCTCCACAGTGACGTTTAACAACTTCATCCAGCCTGTCTGTTTAGCTGCATCAGACAGCACCTTCTATACAGGAACTACTAGCTGGGTCACTGGCTGGGGCACTACTAGCAGTGGAGGTCAGTCTTTTATGAATTGAATGCAATGTCATTACTATTACATGTATTTATTTATCTGTTTTCCTTTATTGTGTGAATGTGTCTCCCATGTTCTCAGGGTCTATCTCAAACTCACTACAGGAAGTGTCTGTACCAGTAGTGGGGAACAGGGAGTGTAACTGTGACTATGGAGTTGGATCAATCACTAACAACATGATCTGTGCTGGTCTGTCAGCTGGAGGAAAAGATTCATGTCAGGTAAAATATCTGGATTATAACCGTTTATTACAGTGTATTAAATACTCATGGGTACAGGTGTATACATATCATTATTCTTAGCTAGTCATGGACTAAAAAAGTGATTCCTTGTCTGAGAATCATTTTAATATAGTAAACTGATCCATGATCATTCATAATTAGAACAATTGAATCCATGATGTCATTATTTCTATGCGTAGGGGGACTCAGGAGGTCCGATGGTGAGCAAACAGGGTGGTCGCTGGATCCAGTCTGGTATTGTGAGTTTTGGAAATGGATGTGCCCAGCCAAATGAACCAGGAGTTTACGCCAGAGTGTCCCAGTACCAGACTTGGATCAACAGCATGATCAGCACAAACCAGCCAGGCTTTGTCCCCTTCTGCTCCAGTGGGACTGACTCTGACCTCAGCTTCACCTGCACTGGTCTTCCAGCTGCTACACCCTCCACCAGCGCCACCTGTACAAGTCAGACTCCACCTCATATGTCCAGTATCTATACTCTTGAGCTCAGTACCACCAGTACAAGTGCTAGTAATGGCCACCAGTACACCTTATTGTTCAGAATCTCTTAAGCTGCAACAAATCTGACTCTAGTATTATTGAATCTGTCTCTATAGCTGTGGTGTGTGGAAACGCCCCATTGAACTCAGGCCCTGGTGCTGGAACCTCATTGGCCACAGCAGGCTTATGGCCCTGGATAGCCAGTCTACAGACCAATGGCGTGCACGTGTGCGGGGGCACGTTGGTCTCATTGGATTCTGTCATGAGCGATGCTGGCTGTGTCTCCAGGTAGATTAACTTTAATAAAGTCAGTCTACAACTGGAAACTGACCTACAATAATGCAATATTGGTTAAATAATATATTTGGTCATATCTCTGAAATGGAATTGTATGGCGGATTGGTTATTATGATTTTACCCACAAAATTCTATACAATTAATAATATTATATTATATATATTATACACATTTAATAAACATTTATAAACATATAATTTGGTTACTACTCTGACAATTGTATATTTCTAATTACAAATTTTACAATGAAACTCTCTAAGATCATCCCCCAACATATGCGCTAAACTCTGACCATTAAAATGACCAGTGGAGGCAAACATTCTTGGAGGAATGTTTCTAAATTCTCACTTCAAATTATTCAAGACATTCCCAAGACTGTTTATATGGACAGATACACTCATGCATATCATTTTAATTATTGTAGTTTCTGAAAAAACATTTACTAACTGATTAGTTCATTCTCTAAAGCATTTTCAACAATGGAAATTGAGTCCCCATAAAACAGCTCAAAAAAATTATCTCCTTCCATCTCTTCAGCCAGCCCAATGCCTCCCAGTGGACTGTGATTCTGGGTCGTCTGAATCAAAATGGCACCAACCCCAACGAAGTAAAACTGAATGTCATCAACATCACAATGAGCAACCAGACGGGCCATTCAGACGTGGCCATTCTACGACTGACCACAAGACCCACATTATCTAACTACATCCAGCCAATCTGTTTGGATCAGGGAACCAACACCTTCAGTATTGGGACTACTTGTTGGGTGGCTGGCTGGGCCACAGGACAGGGAGGTGAGTAAATTAAGTAAAAGGTACTGGTTTATCTGTATAAATTAGCTAAACCATATAGTTCATCTAACCCCTTATATACTCTTAAAAATTAAGGTTTCTTCAATAGCCTGTCTGACGTGCTCCTGATTTCTGGAACGTGTGTTTAGATGTTCACGGTATAATTGTTGTACCACTGGATACCCACATTCAAATTAAACAAATCATACTCAATATTTTGCTAAACCACATTGGTACAAAAAACAAACTTTATTTAAAGAAAAACTGTTTGAGACATCTCTCGACATGCAAATAGCTACAAATCACAGATGTTTTGTGAACAAATATTGGGGTTACATATTGATTTTGACCAGATCACCGCTCTTCTTGAGAATAGGTCACATAAACCAGACTATTGCCTCAATACAATGCCACTGGAAACAATGTTTAGATAATTGAAAAACAGGCAATTGGATGGTTGTTTAAGAGCAAAATAAATTGTTACCGGTAACTGCCAAAACTCCTTTGCGTTCATTAATGTTCATTTTTTTGGGCTTCACAAAGTGAATGAAGCTTGAAAACACTGTACCATTGAATATATTAGTAGTTTAAGACGGTGTCATCATCAATATATTTTCTCCCATGGGCAGCATAGTGTTGTTGTTGTGGAACCGCGGTAAAGATTTATATTCACACATTCGCCAGCTCCGGGGATACGGCATCGCCAGCTCCAGGGATACGGCACCGCAGTCTTTCTTCGGGCTGACTGCGGAGTCGGAAAAACGGATAGAAAATACTGTAGCGCTCGGTAAACAGAGTAGTTAGGGACCAACGTAAATGTGCAACACCCAGAGCTGCACTAACTATAACATAGATTACAGATAGTTTTTTTTAAGATATCTGTTTAAATCCCAAAATGCATCAATACACTCTCCATAGTGTACTCCATATTATACATTTTTTATTCAACGTTTTGTTGAAAAAAATCGTCTTTATTCTCAATAAGAATAAATAAGAATAAATAAGTCTTTATTCTTAAGTGATTATTAGTGTTACATTTTATCTTGCAAATAGAGGTTAAAAACCAGCACATAACGGCCAAATATCAGCCTAAATAAAACGTCTATAATAATCGGCCATCGGCCGACCTGGATTTCAAAAGATCGGCATCGGCCTGAGAACCATAATCGGTCGACCTCTAATTCTGAGTATGAATTATCAAATGCAGTAAGACAGAACAATTTGCAAGCACTGTTAAAGGTTTTGCCTCACACTCAACTGACTGGCTGACCTTCTGTATGATTTCACATGTGTCTTCAGACCCTATAACTGTGCATAATCTATGCATGAGCTTCTATCTTTAATTGAAGCTGTGTGTGAGCCAACTGAACTTATTTCAAAATTGAGCGTAAAAAATAAAACAGTATAAATAACAAAAATATACCACACTAATCTTTTCTTAGTCAAATAAGTGCAATCATATTCAAAGTAGTACTCTCTCAATACTTGGACATCAACACTGCAGTAGCTGTTAAACTCTGATGAATAAAACAGCCAGACATCTCACCCGCCCGATCAAACGAGTGACTTGTGATACACCAGGCCAGCCTGTGTAGCAAAATGTATCACTTGAACATTACGCGCACATAGTGATTGTGTTAGCCGTGGTATACATCATGTGTGTGTGGGTAGCGAGTGTTGGTAGGAGGACGCAGACCTGAAGGAAACACGCTTCTCTTGCCCGGTAGATTATAAGTAGAAAATTCTAACACAGCGCATGTAGTACGTCCAAACTCCATTCATACTACCCGGATTCATACGATATAGAACGTACTTTTTAACGGTCGCAAAGTACGTTCTTATTTAAATGTAGTACATACTCAACATAGTACACGATTTCGGACGCAACCTGTGTGTCGCCGCGTCGCGTAGAAGATTACGTCACAGCATTTTCCTGCCGCGTCGCTATGACGACCGTGTACAATTGCGCAGGTACTATCTGCAATGGAGAACGGAGCGAAAGCGAGCGGAGCCGAGTCGGGCCAAGTCGAGTCGGATCTTTGTAGTGGATGTTTGTTAGTTTTTCAGCTTTTTCCATTTGGCCCCAACTTTTCTTAAAATTGGGGTTATATTTGCACTGGAAGCCATTGTCACAGTGCTGGATAGAAGATGGAGGCGCAGAGCTTCTTCTAAAGTACCAAATAATGATTTTAATAAAGGAAACAAACCGCAGACTTCACGACGGCAAAGAAACTGCAAATAATGGTCCACACAACCTATTGAGAAACTTAAATACACACATCAAACAAGAAACAAGTGAAAATGATCATTGCTAAACAAGATTAAAGAAGTGTGTGTGTTAAACAGAAAATACAAAATGGAGGACAGAGATGCCCTACTAGCCCTTATAGTCATCACACCGTTTGCTGTTTCTCAAAGAACAGTTACCTAGTTAGGATTGAAATTCGGTAAAACACAAAGAACTGTTCCAGGGAAATGCAGGTTTAAGGTTTCTGTTAACCCCACAGATATAACTTATAAAAATGTCTGATTTCCTGTCTTCCGCAGTCCTGCAACAGAACCAGACCTCTGTCGTGGACTGTGTCAATGTCTCATCAACAAATAGCATTTGCACAGGAGCTGTGACACTACTGCAGGTATTTAATACTGACATACTGTATAATTATCTGTAAATTAAACCAAAATCAAGTTTTTTTATAACCAAGTTATCTCTGCTTCTCTCCTCACAGGGGGATGTAGGTGGTCCTCTGATGTGTCAACAGGGCAGCTCATGGTTCCAAACTGCTGTGTTAACTCTTCCCCGCAACAGCAATAACATCACTAGCAGCCCTAACATCACTAGCAGCCCTAACATCACTAGCAGCCCTAACATCACTAGCAGCACTAACATCACCAACATCACTAGCAGCACTAACATCACTAGCAGCACTAACATCACTAGCAGCCCTAACATCACCAACATCACTAGCAGCCCTAACATCACTAGCAGCCCTAACATCACTAGCAGCCCTAACATCACTAGCAGCCCTAACATCACTAGCAGCACTAACATCACCAACATCACTAGCAGCACTAACATCACTAGCAGCACTAACATCACTAGCAGCCCTAACATCACCAACATCACTAGCAGCCCTAACATCACTAACATCACTAGCAGCCCTAACATCACTAACATCACTAGCAGCACTAACATCACTAGCAGCACTAACATCACTAGCAGCACTAACATCACCAACATCACTAGCAGCCCTAACATCACTAGCAGCACTAATATCATGGCCAAACGTCGGCGTCGTGATGTCAGAGCTAATCCCATCCAAGTCTTCACCAAGACCTCCAACTTCAACACATTCTTGCTTAAGACTTTGGGGGCACTCCTATCCCCCCTCCATATAACCAACCCTACCAACGCTAGTAACCCTGCCACTCATGGTTACCCCTCCACTCTCCTCCTCCTCCTCTGGCTCTCCCCTGTCCTCCTGTTGAGTTGGTGGTGACAGTAGGATACATCCCCTAAAATGTCCTTTTTCCAGCTTTGACAGTAACTGTGGTGTGTGAATAATAGTATTGTCTTCTTCTTACTAATTGCCAGCATTTACTTCATTCACCCTTTAAACTTCTTATTTCTTGTGTCTTTATTGAACACACCCATCAAACATTCACAGTCTCGACTAGTGAAAGACCAGCAAATTTTGAATCGTTAGTATGTTTTCAGCTTAAGCACAATGTGTTTGTCTATTGGTGTGACTTTCATGGAGATCTATCACATTTTAGGGTAACTTTTTGCAAACCAGTTAGTTCCAAGGGGTTCACTGTTTCTTGTCACTGGATGTTCAACCTTACATCCACACAATCGTTTTAAGCTTTTCAGCAGCTAAATAGGCCTGGGAAATAAATAAACATATTTTTTTAAACACACACTGAGTGGTACATTGTTTCCCCATCAAGACCCAATCTTGGAAGCCGAATTGTTAAAACAGCTTCCCATTAAAATTTGAACGAACAAAAACAGAAGTTAAGATGCTATTTTTTTTAAGAGTACTGGAAACTGATGCACTAATACAATAATGCATTTTGTGGAAGTTTATTTTAAGCGGCGTCGATACTTAGTGTAAAACAAAGAGGTTGTTTTGGACTAGACTCTCCACAACTACATATAGCAAAACACTGGCTATTTAAAGATAAATAACAGCCTCAAACTCCTGATAAAATTGGATGTGGTTTACCACAATTTTTTGTTACTAGTGCCCTATACAACACCCACCACTGCAACATTTACGCATTAGTCGGCTGGCCGTCGTTAAAAACCCATGTTTAATTCACTGGTACCAACTCACAAGTCTTTGCTAGGCAAAGTCCCGCTGTACCTAAGCTCTCTAGTCACCATTGCTCTACCCACCCGCAGTCTACTCCCACGCAGGTACATTGCCTTAGTCACCCCAAACGTCTGCACCAAACCCAGTTACACAAAAATACAAAAGTGCAAATAGCAGTTGGATTTAACATAGAATAATTAAAGAATGTAAACAAGCATTACAGCAGTACAGGTGAAAATTATCCACTGTGCAAATTGAGCATTTCAAATGTAAAAAAGAGTGTGCATGAAAACCAGACGACAGTTAACACCTCATTTGAAGGCAATAGGTGAGAATTATAGTTTTTTTAATTAGTTCCTTTCATTGGTAGCTGAAAACTGGAAGGAGGTGACCAACTAGATGTATAATAGAAGTGTGCCTGTTTGGTGTTCCTTCCACCTGCCTTAAACCTCAAGAACAAAATGTGTAAAATTAGAAACTTATTGCATAGGAAAAAAGCAATGCACTATTATCAGATTAATTGAATAAACTGTGTTTATTACCATGTTTCAATCAAAAAAACATTATGAACAAGAATGTTATCAATAACAGTTTCACAATACTGAATGAGGGTTTTGAGAGCTAAGGCTGTCAGTGTCCAGCCATGACACCAGTAGTCAAGTCAGCCCTTTACAAGGCACACCCAGCTGCAGTCTTTATAGAAATAAATAAGATGACATTCAGAATATCACAAAGGCATCTCTTTGACCATACATCAGAACTCAACACCAAGTAAAAAGCAACAGACGCATACTAAAAAAAGTCATATGATACACATGACCATGTTCTCATCTAGTATTTGAATTGTAATTGTAAATAATATGCAACACAAACATGCAAATAAATGCAGCCCTAGTAAACACACATCACACCATCATATTTTTTCCAGCACCCAAACTGTCCCACAACAAAAAGGAAAGAGTCATGCATTCTATACTCAATTTTCAAGCTCTCACAAACTATTTGAATACACATTCAAGACAGGAGGGGTCCACCCTCTGCCATACAACAGACAAATCTGTGCTAGACTTTTTCTAAGGGCGCTATCCTGGAACAGACACAGAATGCTTAAAATGTGGAGTCAATCTAGAATACCTTAAATTAAAATGCAGGATTATTTTAATTTGATGTGTGAATATTGAATTCATTGTATTTGAAATATTACAATATTTATTACCAAAAAATTCTAAAAGAAGAGTATTTGCAAATGCCATAGAAAATACAAAATGTGGTGTGCAGTTCACAAAACATGAATGTACTTTTAGAAATGTAATGACTTCTTCAATTTGCACATGGATTGGAGAGAGGTTGTGGTAACCAATATCTATGGCAAAATCTTCAGAAGTTTCACCAACAAACCTTGATGGGTTCGTATTTCTGAGTGTAAGGTCCTCTATGCCATTCTGCTGGAAAAAATCTCAAGAATAAATAAATGATTGCATCAGTCTCCAAATATCCACAGAATGTTCACACCCGATAGGCCCAGATTTACTCTCCTGAAAAAGACAGAGATAACTTAGAATTTACATGCAATTTTAAATAACTTTAAATGAAGTAAACATTTATGTGGTCTTGACTAGTGCTCTACAGTGAATTCGGAATGCATTTGCTTTTTCCACACGTTGTTACGTTACAGGGAGCCGAGAAGCATCCCGTAATACCAAATCTGTTTCTTAAACAAATTGGGCCCAGTCTGAGCTCTATGGATCAGTCAGTTGCCCTCATGCAGATTTTGACATGCTCTGTGTACATGTGTTTTTTTACGTGTTCAGATGACTTAAAACCCGTTTTACTTCATCAGTATGTGGAATTGTGTGGAGATTAATGAGAAAGTATGCAATCCATTTTAGAACAAGGCCGTACAAATTCCCGAAAAGGGTTGAGGCATCTAAATCCTTCCTGAATGCACTGTCAGTGGCTTGGTTTTAAAACGAATATAGCAAGTACATCAACTGTCATTATCAGAATGTAATAAAGATGGTATCTGAAACATTTAATGGATGTCCAGGAGTAGAACTGTACGGTCAGATGCATAATCAAATTATGCATCTGGGGAAATAATTAGGGATGCACCGAAATGAAAATTCTTGGCCGAAACCGAAAACCGAAAAAGAGGAAACCAAGACCGAAAACCGAAAACCCGAAATAAATTATGCCAATTATTAGTACCATTGCATTTATGGATATGAGGCACCAAGGGCGTAGGTTTGGTCTCAGCTTCGGTGGGGACATCTCTCCCCCCTCATCCGGCAAGTGAACTTTTACTGAGAATAATGTGATTATTTTTGCGTTTAGTTGAGACAATAGCCTGTTGCTTTTAGATGGTAATGCTGTTTGTCAGATTCAATATATTGTAGCGACCCTGGTGGTGCCACTACTCCGCCCCTACTAATGGGATATCCCAAATAGGCCACATTGCATAAGCAAAATATACACAGGAAACATTTCCACTGTTTATCGTGACTGTAAGATTCTAACATATGGGGTATGTATTAACAGAAAGCACTGGTAACTTTACCGTTGTCTTCAGTCACTCTCCTGTGTACTTATAGCGTGTCAGATAACTCCCCTCCCCTAGGTTTTTTAGCCAATCAAATTACGGCGTTTCTAGTACCGTCCTCCTGGCGCTGCGGTCGGAATTGACCCAAATCGCTTCACAAACTCATAACGGAGTTCGCTAAAATATTAGTGGGGACAATTTAGTCATGTTAAAATGTTGTTGGGGACATGTCCCCAGCGTCCCCCCCCCTAAACCTACGCCCATGTGAGGCATTTTCTTGCAGGATTTCACTGAACATATCAGACAACGAGGGTGCATGCCCCTCATCTAGTGCAGAGACAAGTCTTTTTTTCTGCGCTCTGATCTCCGTGCGCAGGCTGCTCCGTGCGCTGCTGCTCCGTGCCCTACTGCTCGGTGCGCATCCATCGCCGCCTGGATCATTTCTCGTGCGCGCTGCTTTATTTCTGCATCCAAGTAATGGTCTTTATAACGCGGATCAAGTACAGTCGCGATGAAGTGCAGAGGATCCGAATAGATCACAACATATTTCGGCCGTATTGTTTCGGTGATAAAAGTGTTTCGGCCGAAAACCGAAAATGCCCTTTTGGGCCATTTTCGGCCGAAAATTTTCGGTGGCCGAATATTCGGTGCATCCCTAGAAATAATCCTGGTAATTTGTTGCATTTATTCTGAAAAAATGTCAACTGATCACTTATGTAAGAGCAACAGTAGCCAGAGCACACTAATTGCACATTATAGTATTGTCAATGACATTGGATAATAAATCAAACAGCGTTAAGCCAAACCCAAACATTAAGTGCCTGAAGCTATATCATCAGTTAAGTACTCACCCCAGCATGCCCGACTCCTTGGTTTTGATGACAAAGAGGAACATAAGAACCGTGTGGAACAGGTTATTCCTTCCCTGTGAGCACAATCAGAAGAAACACGAATAGAGATCATTCATACAGAAAACTGCTAAAGAAAGACCTTAACATTGCTTTTTTTTTTTTAAGAATAACAACCAACATTAGTCGCAGCGCGGTTATCACTACAATACATTGTGATCTGTAGACAATCATACCTTGGGTAGGCTGTAGACGTGGCCCTGGTAGATGAGTTGGTAGTGCGGGGGATTGGTGCTACTTTGGTGAATGCAGAAGAAGTTTTCATTTGTCACGTCTTTTGAGGGGACACAAAAACAGTGTATCAAAAAAGAATACAACACGATAAGCATTTGGTGAGCAGCACTGAACAGAAGGCTCACATTTTCAGACCAAGTAGGTCCTCTAATCCGAAAAAAAGCTTACAAGTGCATAGAAAATCCCCAACCATAGGAGATGCTATCTCAGGGATTATCCTCCCAACTAAAAACTACTGTCAAAAGAGACTCTAAAGGTATCTTTCAATGTGTTTAATAAAATGCCCAAAGGAGATACTCGCTATAGAACTCAACTAAGGTGGTCCCAAAAGCAAAATGTTATAAAGTAATTGAATAATGGTCATTACAATGGAAAATGTTCATGGTGAGCAAATTCACTGCTATTTTAATATATAATAGATTTTTTTAACTTCTCAAAACCTTTAATGTTCATAATCTTCTTTTTTTAATTAAACTGTCCATGATATATATATTTACACATGGTAAAACAAAAAAACAAGATGGAAAAAGCGCTACCACTTAGCAGTGGTGTTAGCGATCTAGACTAGGCCTTACCAGGTTTGTTTGGCGTCTGGGTAAAGTGCTGTGAGGTGAACGTCTTTCCGTCTGGATACTTGGGGTGAGGTGGGAGCCGGGAGTCCAGGTACGTACAAAGCAGGTGCATGAGGATCTGATGAAAACACCACACGCTCCACATTCACTCCATGATCATATGTCTTCACTCGGTGTCTTCACAACGTGTCTTAGGGATGGTAGCAGGGTCATAGGTCAACCAATCCCCAGAGACTCACCGCGCAGTCTGAAGGAAGGTCCGTATCCCACTTCCTGGCTTTGAGGTCCCCGCCTCCGTTCCACCGGAAAGAGCTCATGCAGCCACTGTGGGCCAGTTCTGTCAAAGGAGTGAGGGAATGCATTGTCAAAAATGACTGCGTCGATCAAGACATAACTTTGATTCTAATAAAATAAGAATAGTCAATCAGTTGTTTTGGACAAGCATAAAATCTTAAAACAGTAAATAGGCAAAGATTCAAACACTGCCTTTACCTTTGATCCTCTCCACTAAATACTCCTGGTTAGGGGATATATCCAGGTACTGTACAATAGCAGGCATGGTGGGGATGGCTGAGGCTTTTACCACAGCCGCCTGTTTAAGGCTGGCTATGCTGGCTTCTGTTCAATGGGGTGAGAAAGGCAGGGTCAGTGCAACTACATTTCCCATGATGCTCCATATAGTATGTATGTATTGTACAGTGATTAGAACGGTGTATCGCTCCCAATATAGGGACTACACATTTCAATGTTGTCCATGTCCATATTCTTCTACTAGACCTGCCACCATGGGAACTGTTATTTCAACAGGTGGCTATATGGAAGCAGTTGCCATCTGCATTCATGGAATGCTTCCTCGAGTAATTATTTTTCCAAGAGACCCAAATAAGGTGACACATACACATACAAATAAGTCTGCACTTCCCACTGACCCAGTCAAAACGGTTGCCAACTGGCATTTAGGTTGTAGTGTCCTGTATTCAATGATATGTTGCTACATTAGGCCTGTGCAATTAATAGAATTCAATTTCGATTATGGCCAACAATAAACAAACAAAGTAATTGCGCTAAAACTATTGTTATGCCACATTCAGTTTTGTCTTTTTAAAATTAGTTACTGATTGGAATATGTTGTATTTAGGGCTGCAACTAACGATTATTTCTATTATCGATGAATCTGTCGATTATTTTTTCGATTAATCGATGAATCGGATTTTAAAAAAGCATTAATATCCAGCCCTTTACTGAAAAACAGAACTGACAGTGCAATTCACAGTGCAAAAAAATTTATAATGTGCACACAGGTTGCTCCTTGAACATCCCGGAGCTAATTAATAATAAAAAGTGCATAACAATATTTATATTTATAAAGGACCTAACCTGTCAAAACAATAAATAATTTAGAAAAATAATTTTTAAAAATACAATTCAGAAAACTTCAAAAGATTTGTTTGAACCTCAGAACTTATTCTCTACACTCACAGACGTACATAGTCACAAAACTCTCACTCACAGACGCACACACAAACTCTCCGCATCAAGGACTCCAACGTGTTTCCGTTTAAGGTACTGTATCATCACTGTGGTGCTCCCTGTCATGTCGCTTTTGCATATCTTGCAATTAACACACTTTTTTGATGTATTTACTTGAAATGAAATGCTCCCACACTTTGGATGACTTCGGTCGAACTGATTTTGCCAACTCCGCCATCAAAACAACGTTACGGCTCCACACCGCACTCAACTCAATTGCTTTTATCTCCGGGACTGAGTGGCGTGTCGAGCGACACAACGTGTCGATAATGAAATTCCTTGAAAACTTTTTTAATTATCGATTTGATCGATTCGTTGTTGCAGCCCTAGTTATATTTAGGCCTAGTGTAACAAATTGTTCAATATAAAGACGTTTTCGGCAGTGCACTACAACATACATGATATAATAATTTAATAATAATAATAATGATTTCTTTTTTTTTATCATTTTAATAAATGGTATAAATGTTTAATGGTTTTCAGTTGGTTGTGGAAGTGCACATAGTGGATGTGATTTATTTTAATTATTCACGTTTTTTTTCAGTTAAATTATATTAAAGTACAAATCAGTTAAATCCACTATTAAAAGTTATTTTAAAAATAAATAAATTGCATGGTGTTTCCAATGTCAATTAGTTATTGTGTTTAATAATTGTGATCTCAATTATGACCACCATAATAGATGATATGATTTTTGCCATAACCGAGCAGCTCTAAACTACATACCTCCGATCTGTAGTTCAGAACAGCCCATTCTCCTCAGCTGGCCGTTCACAGAGTCCATCTCCTTCACCAGTGGTACGAGGATAGTGTCATTTATCCACTGAGAAGAGAATCCACAAAGCGCAACTCAACCACTGTCTAACTTTATAAAACAATTCAGCTTTAACCAGTCATGGAACATAGGCCTTAGAAGACAGTTTTTTAAACTTACATTTCTAAGCTTGGCAGTCCAGCTGTCTATGCTGTCCACCACGAGACGACTGGTTGTGATTCTGCCCCACACCTTGCAGATAAAAAAAAGATTACAGAAAACCTGTTAGGTAAACATAATTGCATAACATAGATTCATTCATTAAAATTGAATTATTTATCGGTTGACTGGTGCCACTGACCTCCTCCGCAGCCTGTTTGGACCCGAGGTCGGTGTCGTCTTTGCTGGCAGAGGGGGCCAGGGAGCGGCTGGCCGGCTGATACTGGAACTTCCTCAGGCTCTGGGCGTAGTCCCCCACTGTACGGCTGTAGTTCCAGAAGGTAGGGCTGTGTGAGGGCGAAACGGACTCTGGGCTCCCTGACAAACAGGAAAAAATGGTGCATTACTTTTTTATGGCTTTACTTTACTTTAAGGCCACATAAGCAATATAATTTTTTATACATCCTTTTTATGCATTTTCTAGAAAAAGATACATGATTCTTTATATAATAGTTGTGATCAATGTTATTTAACCCCAGTGAGCCACAGTTCTTTTTTTAAGAATGTGCGGTTATGTGATCCTCTGTTCATGTAGAATAAACAAAAACAATCTCAATAGTACCCAAGTGACTGCGGTGGTTCCTCTCCTCTTCAGTGCGAAGGAACCTGTCCAGGGTTTTAAGATCCTCCATGTAGTCCTCCTTGCCCCCGGAGGAGTTGAACACAGAGGGCGAGGTACGGTATCGAGCTCTCAGACCGGTGCCTTCCACTGGACCAATACTGCTTGGGTAGGACGATGGGGAGCTGCTGGAAGGGCTGTAGTTCAACTGAAAACCACAGATCGCTTTTGAATGTGGAAACGGCAGATTGCAGGGTAATGCAGGAAATATGTATAAGAGAGCATTAGCTGAAGGACCCCGTTTAGATTTATGGACAGACCTTGCCAAAGGCCAGAGAAGGGGAAAAGTGTCCCCCAGTGCCCTGGGTTGGGGCGCTGGTCAGGAGAGGGGTGTAACCAGGCACGCAGCTGGGGGAAAACTTGGGGCTTGTGCTGGCCGGCCTGGAAGGACTAAAGCTGAGCACACTCTGTCCCTGCAGGGGAGACGACAGTGTCGGCGCTGGAGACTCCTTCTTCTCCTGTTTCAGAGGTGGTGATGCTTGGATACCTGAGTGAGGGTGGACAAAATAAAACATTTGAAAGGGGCAACGGCTACATTTAGGTTATGTTCACCTAAACCACCCTGGAGTCAATCACTCACCTGAGTTTTAGGTTAGACTCACCTGAATCAATCTAGAGACAATCACTCACCTGAGTGTCGAAGGCCAAGAAGACGATGTTGGTCAGGGGTCACAGCAATTGTGGATGGAGTCATGGTGTACTTGAAGTACTTCCAAAAATCAAATAGAGCATTCAGGCTGAAGACAGAGGCAAAGGCCAGCTCTGTTGGGTAAAAATTTAAATATATATTGAAACATGACCTAATAGTTGCTGCTTATCTGTTATCAGTAAATAAGTAACAAACCTGGCCACCAGAGATTCAAATTAGTCCCACCCAAAACACTTGTTTTGTCAAAAGGATGACCGACTGCATAGCAATATAAGAACTCACCAATATACCAGATAGGCCAGTAAGATATGTTGAAATACAAGCTCAGCAGTTTGCCTGACCTAAAAAAAATCAACACATAGAATCGACTCAAATTGCGAAATAACAACGTGATTTACGATCGCATTACTATTCACAAAAACATATCACCTACATTTCTGTGTAAATCATGCCAGCCAGCGACACGTTGAGGACCGCCCAGGCGAGGACAACCTGGCGCGCCTGCTCCTCTCTCCTCATTCTCATGGTCCTGTCGATGAGGGTAGACATGCCCTCTTGCTTTGTTGGAGTCATGTCCGCCTAACGTCCCCAGACCGCAGGGAAATGGATACAGACAGAACGGTGGTGTAAATAAACCACAGCTTGCAACACTCAGTTGTTGGCTAGCATTCAATGCTAGGCTGCCCAGCTAAAGTAAACATTAAACGGCGGGCAAACTAACGTTATTTTGTTGTTTTATCAACTAGTCTATAATGTCGCTGTATTTTATTTAGTCAGTCACACCACCAATATGTGCACAAATACGTATAAGTCAATGCAACTACATTTATAAATGTCCTACCCCGTTGAACCACACCAGGCTGTAAGGCGGGTGAGACTCCGGTGGATTTTTGTATTTCAACCGGAAGTGTAACTTCCGAGAAGCCAGTGTACTTCCGTTCCATTCAGCAAATGAGATACTTTTCCAAACAAGCTCAGTTCCGAGCCTAGTTAGTGAAGCCGAGTGGGCAAAACGTACCTGGTGGATCTGGAGAGAGAATCCCGGTGGCCGAGTAGTTCAAGCCTGGGGAAGTGAGTGGAAGAGAAGGCTGCAATAAATAAATAAAATAAATATTACTGGTACTCAAGCAGAATAAATATTCATATTAAAACGTATTACAAGCCACTTCAAAAATAGAAAACAAGTAATATAGAAGTAATATTCAATTACTATAAAATGTAGGGGGTAAAATGACACATTACATAAAGAAATTACAAAGGAATTGCGAATGATTATGAACTAAAGTGGTTTTTTGTTTGTAGAACATTTTGATCGTTCAATTTCCATTTGTAAAATAGATGTACATTTTTGAATGCTAATTTTGGCTTTGTTTCATGTATTTGACCAGCAATGTTTGCCTCATAAAAAGCATTCTGTGTGTCAACCACCAGAGGGAGACATTGCCCCACCATTCATCTGGAAACGCTTAACAAGCGGTGTCTGTGATGGCTAAATTATCTATTATTTTATTTTAAACTATTGATATACACCCATATATGTGTCTTACTGCGCCAGAACCCAACATAGCATGATTCACTCTTTTGTAGGTTTTGAGAAACTGTATTACCTCAAAACATGGTTCAAACTGAAATAGGGCAGATGTTTAGTCTTTCAGCCAAGAAAGGTAGCTTTACCTTTTACAGTACAGTACTGACAGCTTTATAATGTCAGGATATGTGGGTTTCACTGATCAACTGAATTCCATAAAAAATGTACTTCCAATTGTTATTGTCAGTAAAGATTCTCATTAGCATACTCTTCTAATCTCCAACTCAAAACCCATTGAAGGAAGATGCCAGAGGTCCCTCCCCTCAGACCTGTACTGGATACTGTGTTCTCGACAGAGGTTGCAATGTGGCATCAAAATAAATCTGGCGGCCATAGATTTTGTAAGCTTTAATACGTGGTAAAACAACAAAAACTCCAGACCATAAACATTTGGAGTGTTGAAGTGTTTAGCTTCAGATAAAGCACATAGAGGATTTTTTTATAGAGGATTTTTTATTTAGAAATTGTTCACAATACACAGAGTGAAAAGTTTATTAGGTACTGGGTCTGACACCATACCTCCAGAACAGCCTGAATTCTTCCGGGTCTGCATCCTACTAACAGATTGAATATTCTCCACAGGCGATGCTGGTCCAGATTGACACTGTAACGTCACACGGTTCCTGCAGATTGGATGACTGTACATTGACGCTGAGAACAGCCGTTCAATTTAATCTGAAATACGCCCCATCGAGATGGGTCTGGTCAGTTGTCCAGCAAGGACATGGAATTGTTTGGTGACAGAAATCGCTTCATGATTTTAAATGAGTGTAGTGGAAGCCAGTGTGGTTGTCCGTTATAATATCCCTGTCAAGGACTTGCTTTATATTGTAAACCATGGCTACATAACCCACCAAAATAAAATCAAATTCTTATGAAAAAATTGTTTATTATTTGATACAAATTAATAATTTTGGTAATGCTGAGTTAATCAGTCCAAATTCAAATATAAACCAATTTATATTTACATTTTATCATAAAACCAATGAGCTTCAAATATACAACTTTGTTTAGCCAGACCAGAAGCACAGGTCTCGTAGTAGCCCAGGGACCTGACGCACGTCTTTTTCTTTTCCAGTAGCCTATAATCTGGTTTCCATAAAGAACACCTTGCACATGTCCTTGTATGCAAAGAGTAATATCTCAATGTTGGGAGTGTTTTTAGTTATTCAAAAAAAGCAGAGGATAGTGTAAAGTGTGCTTTGACCTTGTGCTTTGTTCCCCTGTGCTTACATCAAGACACTCGTATAGCCTAAAAGTGATATGCATTAAAATAAATTAAACATTATTGTATCACAACTCATTTTGATTTTGTGGTAGAATAAACCAATATCATATTATGTACCTACGCTATAGTCAGACTGATAAAGATGAAAAGAAATATTAGATTTGTAGAATTTCAATTCAAGTTAAACTGTGTGTAGCGTTTTTATTTGTTGTTGTATCTTTGCTTCATAATTGTGATGTGTGGAATCAGGACTGTTTGATTAAGAATGGTGATTCAGCGCCATCAAAAAGTAAGTGAATACCCCAAGATGCAAAAGAAAACAGGATTTATTTTTAAAAGTGAGACAAAACCAAAAACAGAACTTTAATATTACGTTCAAAATCTTAAAAGAAACTAACATTTGACAATAAACAGAAAAGTTAGCTAGCCAATCACATGTGTACCTCACAATGGCTCTTGCTGAAGTTTGTGTCTTTACTGATCTTCTCCCAGCTGGACTTCTGCTTTCCAGCCCGTCTCCTCTGATCTGCCTGCAGACATCCAACAGCCTTTTGCCAGTCTGTGAGCTGTCAAAGTACCACTGGAATCAAACACCCAGCCATCCCCATCCCCGTGCTCTGCTATGATCAAAGAGGCACAGGTAAGCCAGACATGAAGCCACATACAATTGCCATCTTGCCATCTAAAAAGGGTGAACATTTTCATTTTTAAACATTTTTCTTTTGTGTAACTTGACTAGCGTGAGTTGACATGGGTCGTGGCGGTCAGAATCAATGACAAAAAATGAACTGTTTTGAAGATGAGAGACATGAGTTGATCTTGATCTGTCTCTGGAAAAAACTTTTGGACAAAGAATTCTGCACTGCAGTTAGTTAGATGTAGGTGAATATTGTGAAGGATTGAAAGAATATTTATCACCTGTCTAAAGGTCATGTATACGTAATAATTGAAATACACACTGTCACTTTCTTATTCATTTTAATATATGGCTAGTATGCCTGCTAATATATACAATGTACTTTCTATCATCTGTAATTTAGTACAGAGAAACATTCAATCCAAAATATGGACCGATAACACACACAAAAACAATTTTCCTCGAGACTTGACCTAAACACTGACCCCAATCCTATTCCTGTAGCTTTAACTACAATGCACTCCAGAATGATTGGCACCATGGATAAATGTGTACAAAACGGCAGAGAATCAGATCTTATTGTCAATACAGCATTTAAAACGTAACTTTTTTAAGTGACAATTGTCATCAATACGTATTAATATTATCAAAACATATGTGTCCCACAATCATTCGCTACGGGTCGTCTTTGTAAATGTTTGATGAGGTGGGAGAACACAACATCCCTCTTTTTTCGTCACATTCACTTCTGGTGTTTGTGGCATCAAAGCTCCAGTTGTTTTACATGACTTATTTATAGTGCCAATAGAGGAGATTTATTTTAGGTGTGTATCTATATTTTCATAGACATTGCCTGATTTGTGAAGGTCAACTTATTTTAGTCAAATGTTGTTTCTCTGTTCTCAGGCCTTTCCCATGTCGATGGAAGATTAGTTTAGCGTTTGTCGCCTCATATTTATACCCCAGTGACACAGGGTGTCAAGGATGACATTTTAAGATTCGGTTTGTAAGATTTCCTAGGGGTTCCAATGCTGACTACTTTCTAGATTACTCTGTTTTTGCTTTTTCACCCGATTAATGATAAGATACAGACATATTAAACTAGGGTACTTTAAGGGCACTGAGTCTCCACTGTGTAAAAACAGTTAAAAAGTTAATTGTTATTGTCTTCTCGGGACAGAGGCGATCTAGACACATAGGAACATAACAAGTTAGAAAGTCACATTTTAATACGAAAGGGTCTCTTCCATGTTTGGTGAATTTCCGACTGGACAATCAGACTTTAATGACGACACTTATGTTCTCAGAAAGCAAAAGAGCCAGTCCATATGAAACAAGTGGGCAGCATTATCCACCTCACCATCCAACCAAAGAGCTTCTCTGACCACCGAGACGCCTGCTGCCCCTTTCAGAGCTGGGTGACCTTTCACCTCAGCTGGGCATTGAAGCAGACACAAGTCTCGGAGTGCCTGCATTCGACCGTCTGGCCAGCGTGTGTGTGCGGCGTGCGATATGTGTATGTACGGTCCACGTAACAGCCAATGCCACAGGCCTCTCTTATCCTCTCTGGTCCCCTCAGACGAGACTGAGGCTTGATTAACCACTTAGTTCCTCCTCTCAGACAGAAGATTGCAAGCCGAAAGCAGAGTAATGAAGTGCTTCTGAATTTGCATTCCTGAGTGCTTCTCCGACACCTTGAGTTTTTGGGAGGGTTCAACGCTGTTTGTTCCTTGTGGACAATCTGAAGATGTAACTTTTCCACCGAAAACAAGGGTCCATCCATGTCTCTCATCAGCTGGCGTGTTCCACCGAAAACAAGGGTCCATCCATGTCTCTCATCAGCTGGCGTGAATAAACATAATCAATCTAGTACATGTTAAAGAGGGAATTGGAGGCTTTTTCTCTCAAATCAGTTCAAATGGGCTGTTCAACTCTCTCATTATGCAGATTATACTCTATGCGTGTGCCTCGGATATTTTCCTAAAGCTGTGGAACAGAGTGGGGTGTTTTTTTCTTTGTACTTGATAGAATACTGTCCGAGTTCGGCAAAGGTGACACATTATGCTCTCCTGTGCGCTTCTAGTCTAAAGAAGGACTGAGGATTAAGGAGTAGAGCTTTAGGCCTGGATTCACACCCAACGCAAGTTGTCGGCTTTGCTGCTTGTGTTGTATTACGATGTGCCGCAATGCCACATTCATATAGAATCCTGGCTTCAGTTAAAAGGAAAGTAACTGATGTCAGTATTTCTCTGCCATGATATTTAAATTGTCCTATATTTTAGGATGAAAGCCACAGCAACAACTGAAAAGCCACCTCTTAAAACCGAAACAGCTCCCACTTCTCTGTCCTAGCCAAGAAGGTCTCTTCAAAAACACACCATACAGTTGGACAACACGCGTTTCTCATTATGCAACTTAAGAGGATGACTTGTCAAAATTGCTGGGTGATTATTTCTGTCTAAGACATGTCCAACCAAGGACTTGACGTAGGAACTTCCCTCTTCCCTTTGCACTTTGGTCTATTAGAAACAAAAGAGGAAGCAAGCATTGGTTTAATAAATATGGCCCATTTGCCCATCCAGGGTTGATGCCCAATGCTATCAGCAAATCAACTGCACCTCCTGCTTCTTCAAACACAGGTAGGCTATTCAATTATTAATCTATACAGATAATGACCTGGAACTTCAGAATGTTTCACATTTCAGGATTGTTTAATGTTTGACCTGTTTAGATTACTATAGGATTACACAACCCTATCCCTAACTCAAAGCTAAATTAAGAGTGTAATGGAATATCTGATCACAAATTAGTTTAAACTTCTACCTATTCTCATCCCCTAACAATCCACCAGCAACATTCAAACACACACTTAATCAGCCGACCACAATTGGATAAATGAATGATGTTGAATTAATATTCTCAGGTATTAAAATATTTTAACCATATATTTTAAATTAATGTGACAATTTATAAAATAAACAAATAATCAAATAATCCAAGTCTGTAAATCAATTTTCTGGTGATCAGACAGCACTGGAACAGCTCTGTAGAACCATTTGATATGTGAATCTCTCCGTCGCTTTAGAAAGTTTATCGTAAAACGTACACAAAGCTCACAATTGCTCTGAGCTGAAGAGGCTATCGCGTCCAGAGAGAAACCATCTTGTGTGATTGTTTTTGTTTTCGCTTCTTTCATGCACACAATGACATTGCAGGAAAGCCTTCCTTATTCCCCTCTTTTATGAATTTCCTCTTTTTTTCCGTCACCAGATATTATGTTCAAAATCTTTAGAAAACTCTCTCAGACTTCTGTAATTTGACGTGTGATCACGAGGATTTCATTTTAGCAGGTTGGTTTAAGCATCCTGTTTGGACGGGAAGTTTGCTGTTAAGTCCTTTTGCGGGGCCCTGAGTTGGCCTTTAAGGGGCAAATGAGTCACAGTGACAATGGTCTATAAAAGAAAATAGAGGATGTGTGTACATTATAATAATATGTGATAATAGGTGCATGCTGTTTCCAGCTCATGATTACTAAGCACTATAGGGAGGTTAAACTGAGAAATAGGATATTTGTGTTGTGTGTGTGTTGTAATTTCTGTGGGAGTCAAAGTTGTGAGTCAACGTCAACATTTATATAAAAAATCACATTTCTAAACTTGACCTTCTCTAGCTGGACCAAAGGTTATGTGTAGTTACAACATAAGGAACTTGCATCCCTGTAAGACCATTAAAGAAAGTACTGGGAGATATACAGAAAACGCTGGATACACCGCCCTCTTGTGGTTCTTAAGAGAATTGCAGCAAGGGCATTTGAATTACATCAGCCTTTGCGTGCACGCATCAACCAGACGCTGTGATTTGCAAACCACAAATTCACAGTTGAGCTGAGTTTGATATGTTAATGGCAGTGGATAAAATAACATTGCCAAAGGATGACTTTGGTTTGAGATGACACTCATATCAAGTGTTATGTCTGATGATGGGAGAGCCCTAGAGACACTCACTGTTCTGTAGTGGGAAAGAGAGTGGACCCTTCACTGTACCAACCACACACTTACAATTAAAGTAGGGTTGAATAGAGAGAAAACCGTTGAGATTAACAGAGAGAGGGAGACCAAGATGTAGACAGAGAGAGAAGTAGAGACAAAGAGAGAGAGAAACGTGTAAACATTGGATCAATGTATGGTCTAACAGTTCAGTTCAAAGTGGAGGCCGTGCTTATGACCTCATCTCTGTGGGGAGCATCACTGAGTTCAATGAATGTATACGCTGCTGCCCTGACCTGACTAACCAGAGATGACACGGTTTGACATAAAGACCTTGTCTCCTTTAACTCCCTTCCCTCCCAAAGACCATTCCACTGTTACTGAGGCTGGGTGCTTTTGTCTTTGAAGAAATGAAAGGGATCTAATTGACTAGCGAGGCAGATAGGCAGACAAACAGACAGACAGAAATGTTTTATATCCCTCATGCTAATTTTGTAATCGCGCGGCAGACATTTGGAGCTCTGTCACTTGGAGCTACGCATTTGTAAAGAGACAGTTCTCACCTGCCAGGAATGCGTTCAACAGTGTTTGATGAATCAAACAGTGTTATATCTTGATTGCAGACACACGCTATATCAAAACAAAAAGCCAAAATGAGAGCATGTTTCTCACGACCACAAAAGGATCCATTGCCATCAACTTTTTTATATTAATTATTTTAATTTATTCTTTAAAAATTACGACAGATTCTTTCCATCATATATTGATTGAATTATAGCATATACAATGATGAACACTGGCATTTTGGTAAGACGTAGGAGTATTCAAAGTATTCTAAAATCTCACAATGATTGCGTTATAGAATTATTATGCTCTCATATACACACATTTTCAATATCTCGTGTCTCATAGATGTTCTTCATTTGAATATATACACTGGATACTTATGTGAGCATTAACACATCAATATTTAGGCAGAAAACCGAACTCTTACTCAGTCTAGGACTTTCAGCCCACCCTGGCACGGCCTAGTCTACCTCATCACGTACTCTTGTTGTCAACGCCTCTTATATACCTTAACATGTTAAAAAAGGATAACATCTAAATATCTGTCTCTCACTGGCCAATACACACTATAGATTATGTGATTAATCTAACGAGCAAACGAGCAAATTTTTTTGTGCAGCGAAAGCTATTTCCTCCAGAATAGCAACATGGTGCCGCGATGGTAGCCTGAATCTCTGGATCTCTCCTGGGTCTATAGCCTCATCATTACCGCAGCTCAGTGACTCACCTCCTGAGTAAACAAAGCAGTCTCTCATGGCTGCCTTGTTCAGCACTCCATGGGAGGTGTACAGGGACAATGACAGAGAATTATCTGTGAAAAGAGCAAATAAAAAGGTGCTTGCAACTTGAAAGGTCCGTCACAAAGCCCCAGAAGCCCACTAGATGACAACAGGACAGGCGAGAAGAAACATGTTTTTTCCCTCACGGTCTTATGAAAATAAAGAGGTGAAGCTTAAAGCGAAGCAGAGACTAAGTGGAGGATAGGAGGTGAGGGAAGAGGGCCTGTGTCTATGGAAAGGGTTTTAATGAGGAGGTGAGGAGGAGGTGAAGAGCAGGAGAGGTGGAGGGGGTTTAGGGGGAGGGAGCTTTGCTCATCAGACTGTGACAGAGACACACAGAACCTCCTCAAGACGATGAACTGACATCCTCACTCCCTGGGGTGAGATGGTGTGTGTGTGTGTATGTGTGTGTGTGTGTGTATATGTGTGTAGGCGCATGTAGAGTTGGGCCAAGGAGGGGCAGAAGGACAACGTGGAGAGGTTCACAGCTTTACAAGAGACACCAAGATGGTGGCCTGAAGCCTGCTTTAAACAGAGCGAGACACGGACACATTTGCATGTTGTCCTCGAAAGAGCCCAATTAAAAAGCCCTGAGGCCATTGAATCAGGAAGTAACTGTGATCTGATTGACCCACTGACTGGCTCAAGTGGTCATCATTATAACGGCTCTTATTGACCTGTTTTGGAGAACATCTAACAAGTTTTATAATTAATTTAGGCATAGTTTTTTTTAAAATAAACTTTAACAGTTATTGGTGATATAAATGTCACATCCCACTGGCCAACCCATTGGTTCCAGGACTAGCTTCCCATTATCTACCCGGTAACATGCCCAACAATGACAGCTGAGGTGAATGTTGTGATTATAATGCGTTTTGATGAGCATTTTACAAGATATAATACTAAGCATTGAATGCAATAAGCTTCGTAACATGTTTAACCAGCCTGTGCACGTACTGTTGAGGCAAGGTTTTCCGACAGACTGGAGATTTTTTATTAATAAATATTAGCGTGAAGGAAGTGTTTCTTTTAAGACCCACTTTCAGGCTTAACTGGTTACAGACTGGATATTGGTTATACCATTTAAGACGTGACGACACATTATATTTGGTATTTGATCCAATATCGCTAGCATGCCATGACGTCATCCAGCTTGTGACTGGATATTGGTTTTACCATCAAGACGTGACGACACATTATATTTGGTATTTGATCCAATATCGCTGGCATGCCATGACGTCATCCAGCTTGTGACTGGATATTGGTTTTACCATCAAGACGTGACGACACATTATATTTGGTACTTCATCCAATATCGCTGGCATGCCATGACGTCATCCAGCTTGTGACTGGATATTGGTTTTACCATCAAGACGTGACGACACATTATATTTGGTATTTGATCCAATATCGCTGGCATGCCATGACGTCATCCAGCTTGTGACTGGATATTGGTTTTACCATCAAGACGTGACGACACATTATATTTGGTACTTCATCCAATATCGCTGGCATGCCATGACGTCATCCAGCTTGTGACTGGATATTGGTTTTACCATCAAGACGTGACGACACATTATATTTGGTACTTCATCCAATATCGCTAGCATGCCATGACGTCATCCAGCTTTTGAATGTAACATATGGTTGATGGATTTTCTGTTTGTTAGGGTTTCACATTATTTTGTATCCCTAGAAATGAGTTGTACATATGTATATTAGGTCAATTAAGTTTTTTGTTACTTTCGTTGTAAATTAAAATAGTACATGTGTCTAAACATGAATACAAATAATCCTAAATAATTAGTAATAATGAGAAATGTAAAGAACCATGTTTCATACTTATGTACAAGGCAATTTACCTTAATTACCTTAACCTTAATTATCTTGCTGTAATTGAAAACGGATTGTCTTTTATATGCACTTGGTAAAATACACGTTAAAACAAAACATTAACAATGTGATCAAGTCATTGCCTTGCGTATAGCTGTGAAGAACAGAGGTTTGTACTCCTCTATGATCGAGGGAGTGTCTCTCAGAGAGAGGGAGCAATCAAGTTTGATTGAGTTCACCTGAGTTCTGACACACCTGGTCCTCATCAGGTAGTAGAGTTCCCTGTGTCCTGAGACCTGTGCGAGGTTGTTCTTTTCCGACTTGCTGAGTGTTTCTGATAGTGGTTACAATTCTAGGTCTGCCCGTGTACCAGTTCCTAGCCTGCATTTCTACTCCGTGTCTGCCTAACCCCTGTTTTGTGATTGATAGTGACTCCCGTGTTCCACGACCTGCCTGTTCTCTGGATTAGGACCACGCCTGCCCCTCTGTACCTTATTGAACTCTGATCAAGCCTGCATGACCATTCTATTCGCTTGCCGTTCTTGCTTATAAATCGACATCGCTCTTCGCGATTGGAACCAGCTCCCCTTGTCTGAGGTCTATTCATTACAATAGCAGTATACCTTAGAATGGTTGACACTTTTTTTATATATGAGCCATTTACATGATGGTAAATTTCCAGACTCTGTTATCCAACAGAAATGAAGTTTTAACCGCTTTGCTTAATGACAGAACATGTTTTTCACTGTGTAGATTTTATATCACTTACAAATCAGGTCTGAATATTTAACCCCACAATATGCCGGCCACACATATATATTTAAGAACAGGCATGTAATGTGGGGAAGAATGCACTGAAATAAGTTTTATTCTAATAAATGTTTGTAGGCCTCATTCATTACAACTCTCTATCCACTCTCAGCATAGGTGTCAACTGTTTTAGGGAATACAGAAAAAGATGTCCCTAAATTACTTGGTGCCAATTGACCTCTAAATAAGGCCAAATAGTGGAATGGGTGCAACCGGCAACAAAAGCCTAGTTTACTGATATTACCTTCTGTATTACTACATTACCACTGCCAAAATGGGTTCCTTGTTTCGGAGAGCAAAATGCCTTCTACCTAACAGAACGACATACACACAGACAGACACAGACTCAAGTCAAGGGCAGACTAGGCCAATTGTTTCCAATGGACAGTCTAAAACAGGCATCACCCGTGGAATGCAGATTGGCTGGAACAATTCTATTTCGTTGCCCGTTACCCAGTGTCATCCAACACATTTGTCCACTGTCCGAACGGGCAATTATCTAGGACCAGTTATGCAATGCCCGCTGTGGAAATGAAATAGTGGGAGGAATCAGAGAAAACAGAGACAGTCAGTGAGAGAGACGGAGGAAACAGAGGAAGCCAGAAGCTTTCCAATTACCTCTTCATGAAAGAATGGATGAAGAACAGGTTCATTGCTTAGTGCCCAGTCACCTCCCCTCCCCAACCGCTTCTCCTCAGAGCCCTATTAGAGGCTCTTCTCTTCTAGTCTGGTCTCTGTTTATTTCTCCAAGCTGCCTGCGAGAGTTTCCCTGACTGACCTCCAACAGAAAACAGACATTGTAAAAGGGACACCCTGACATTCAGGTGGCCGGTAAACAGAAGCCGGTTGATTTACAAAGTAAAGCCTGTGACCTCACATCTACACAAAACCGCACAAAGAGGATGACAACTTGTTCTAATGGCTTACGGGAAATGATTTGACCAATACATAACATTGGCAATGAAGAAAGGAGAAAGTAAATCAAGATTTAGGCAATACTGGGATTTTTTGGATAGATGGTCACAGTATGTTATGTCAGGACATGTTCTGTTGGATGTCTGTTGTTATATACTAATAACATTGGTTTGTTTGGAAGACTTGTTCACCCAATTAAATTGCCGAAATTGATTTTGTTTATGTACTGTATCAACTAAATTCACTGTACGGTTGTCATTTAGATGGTTTACCCAGAAGACGAGGTTCCCTGTTAATACAGTGACACTTTTGTTATCTAGATTTTCAAAATAGCTTGAGGAAGAAAAATACTTTAACACTATAAGGAGATTACCTGAATAGGAAACCAATGTTGTAATCAGATAAGAGGCAATTCCAATGATACACTGTAATACAGAATGTTCAACAGGCCGAGGGAGTTCCTCTGAAAAATGCTTTGATATAATATGACTCACATGTGGTATCAATAATGGGTGCACATTGAATTATTATCAGGAGATGTAAGGTTGTAGGACACTGGCTCTATCAGTCATATTAACATACCAATGTTATGTCAGTCATATTGACGTTTCAATGTTATGTCAGTCATATTAACATACCAATGTTATGTCAGTCATATTAACATATCAATGTTATGTCAGTCATATTAACATATCAATGTTATGTCAGTCATATTAATGTATCAATGTTATGTCAGTCATATTAACGTATCAACGTTATGTCAGTCATATTAACGTATCAACGTTATGTCAGTCATATTAACGTATCAACGTTATGTCAGTCATATTAACATATCAATGTTATGTCAGTCATATTAACGTATCAATGTTATGTCAGTCATATTAACGTATCAATGTTATGTCAGTCATATTAACATATCAATGTTATGTCAGTCATATTAACATATCAATGTTATGTCAGTCATATTAACATATCAACGTTATGTCAGTCATATTTGCATTTCAACATTACTAAGGGGGCAATTTCCCGTAACGTCTTGTATGGTCTTTCTCTCTCTGATCATTTCTGGACAGCCATGTTCCATTCCCAGACTGACCTGCCTGTTGTGCAACTGGGTTTTGGCCAGCCTGATTGGATGAAGCAGGAATACTGGAGCCCGTCCGGACCACATCCTCACCCACATTCCTGGCCCGAGCAACACTGGACCTATTCCCACCCCCCTCCTCCAGCTCACCCTGCCAGTACAACCCGGTCTGCTCATCTTCCATGCCCATATATGGGGCCCCAGTACACACAGCAACCGCCAGCAGGGTATCAACCCAGCAACACATGGCAGGTACAGAATACTCTCTTCTTCAATGTAACTGCCTGGTGACTGGTCATTATTTATAACAACTTCATGGTGACTTGTACCCAATATTGTTTATTTGCTGTTTATTTTTGGGAGAAAGTTTACATGACACAGTACATACAGAGCAATGATACACTGTTCAAACGCCAGGGGTCCACTCACATACATGTCAGGGATCTTTCACACTATTCTGTTGTTGGGCTTTTTCGAATCATTCCTGCCCGCCAGGTAACACACCTTTAGAACATGTGTAATTAATTAGATGGAAGGAAACAGATTTCCCTTATTTTCGTTAAAAAATAATTCATACAATTCATACTTGTCAGCTGGTCAAATAATGATCAAAAGTACCACAACAGTTACTGTCACTCAAATATGCTCACCTTTATTCAGGCACCCTGAAAATAAAAAAGTAGATAACACATGTGTACATGTTGTCTGACCAAGATACTTTTTCAACTGCAAATATTGTCACAACAGTTTAAAATAAATAAAATGTACATAACACGTAAATGACCAGAACACACTATCAACAGCATACCTTTGTAAAGCGCAACACATTTTGACCTTCATCCTGAAGCGGAAGGCTTATTGATCACTGACAATGTTGTTTACCTGGTAACTAACGTGAACTCTTTATCAAACACATGCTTTTGCTGGGGAAATAGAGTTGTTGTGATGCCAGCATGGTATGGGCAATTTGAATTAAATTCACATTGAGACATTGCTCAATGTGGAAGTGACTGTGGGGAAAGTGTGCCAGGTTACCTCAGGAAATGACACGCAACAATTCACATTTTCTTCTGTTTACACTGTAACAATTCTCCAATGTAAATCTGGCAACAAGTTGAATCTAACGTGGTGTAAAAAATCTAAAAGTGTCTCACAGGAACCACACAAATGGGGCACCTAGCTGTGTTTAAGAGCAGCCAAAACAAACAAATCAAAACAGACCTCGTGGTTATTTGATGGGCATGGTGGGCACAGCCCAGCTCACACAAATCCCGACCTAACACTATCTTACTCAGGCACACCAAGCTCAAAGCTAACTAACAATAGTGCTTACTTCTAACCTCTGTACGGAGACAATCCCTTTTTATTTGTATTTCTAATTAGGCTTCCCAGTCATTCGTCAGCTACCAACATATTCCAGACTCAAACCCATGCTGTGCTGGTTCTACCTCGCATTGGGTCTGCCACATCGTGCCAATGTTCACATGTTAGCTGATAATGGGGTTTCTTCAGGACAAGTCAGGGCAGCCATCACTGGAAAGGCTATAAAATGGCCACACTGTGGGAATATCTGTGGGTTATATCTGTGGGAATATCTGTGGGAATATATGTGGGAATATCTGTGGGAATATCTGTGGAAATATCTGTGGCAATATCTGTGTGAATATCTGTGTGAATATCGGTGGGATTATCTGTGGGATTATCTGTGGGAATATCTGTGGGAATATCTATGGGAATATCTGTGGGATTATCTGTGGGAATATCTGTGGGAATATCTATGGGAATATCTTCAGGTAGAACAAAGAGAATATGAGCCAAGGCACAATTACCTAATGTGGGCACCCAACCATTGGAAAATAATTGAGCCCACGTTTTACCGACGTGGACCTGTTTGCTAGGGTGTTTTTACTGTCACTGGCCTAGTGGTGTTGGAATTAGCATTTTTATGAGATTAGATGAACTTCGTCAAACAAACCTTTGAGAGGATAGCAATAAATTAATGTGTGAAGCCTGACTGAATGCGTGTAAGCGAGTGTCTGTCCGTGCATACTGACCGCCTATGCTCTGTCATCGACAATTAATCTCATAATGCGATTACAAACGCATACCGATGTCCGCACATTTGAGCCAGGAACCACCCAAAAAGGGCCAGTGTGTTTCAAGGGTCATTTCTCTGCATTTCTGTCCAACAGGATTTGACCCATATTGTGCCTGACAATAAGTCCTCGTCGCAAAGTGCTGATGGACCACTGAGCCAAGACATGTCATTATAATTATAGCTTTGCGGTTCACGTGAGTGTGTTTGCTTTGATTGTACACTGTAGAGAGTTTTTACTCTGTGTTTTTTCCTTTTCATTGGGGCCCCGTCGCCTGGCTTCAATGCAACAGATTCCTAGTTAGGGGAGGTTAACGCAATTGTATTTAATGCAGAATAACTGCCAGTCGAATTACAGTTGGCCCAGAAGGCTATCCCAAAGCAAGTAATGAATCCGACTTGCAGCCAGTATTGGGGAAAACTCAGGAAAACTTCAAAGACGCTGTGGTGTTTTCTCTGGTCTGCAGGGGGCCTTTCATGTGTTAAAGTGTGTCTGGTTCAGAGGAGCTACTACTCTAGATGTGTAATGGTGTGTGTGTGTGAGCGTGTGAGCGTGTGTGCCAGTAAGAATGTGTCTGTGTGTGTTTGTGTGTGAGCATGTGTGCCAGGAGAAATGTGTCTGTGTCTGTGTGTGAGTGTGCGTGCCAATGAGAATGTGTTTGTGTGAGTGAGAAACATAAAAAGTGTATATTATTGTGTGTGTGTGAGCGTGTGTGTACACACCCGTGCAAGTATTTGTGTGTCTTCCCATATGTGTGTGTGTGTCTGTATGAGGGATATCAAGAGGGCCCTTCCTTTCAGAGGCAGGGTCTACCAGGGGTATGGATGGATGGAAGGGAATTTATATGTATGTATGTATGTACAAACAGCCCGGGTTGTGAGCGTCCTGATATCTGATGTCGACTGTGTGTCTCTGGGCAGGTGGAGGGTTTAGAACAGAGAGTTTCACGTCCAGGATCCAGGGACCCTGTTAAGACAGCCCTGTAGACCTGACTGATGGCCTGGGGCTTGGGGCTGTCGTAGGGGGTCGGATGGGGGAACGGCGGGGGTAGTTCAGGGGGATGGCTAGGCTCCTGACAGGCTAAGCCACAAGGATTCAGGCAGTGACTCGACCAGACCACCCATCTGGGCTGGCTCGGTGCCTGGGGGGGTCACGGTGGGGCCCAGCAGGCTTGCAGACAGTCAGTTCCAGGGTTTAGTGAATCAACCAAACGTTTATAGTAAATTTTAAGATGTTGCAGCAAAATGATTATGTCCTAGTTCCCTCAACAATGCAGAAGTCAATGTACACCTGGGAGTTTGTCAAACCAAGAGGGTTCAGTACTACCCAGGTCTCCCGGGACAAAGTGAGAGGTGGGCTAAACGAGACATAACCAGGACCTCCGTGGTTCAACAGAAACGTTTTGTGTGAAAGCCAAACACTGGATCTGCCTGGGGGACTTAATGGTTATGGAAAAGCACTATTACAGTACTATGCCAATATTGATATACCGAACACGGGCCAATGAGCTTTTCTCTCTTATTTACCATAAAACACAAGTGTTTCCTATCAAACCCATTTGCTTACTTTGTATAGAAACAAATGGCTTTGGTGCTTTTGACTGCTTTCCAAAACTAAAATAACTGTGCCATTGCCACAGAGAACTTGTATTCAAGCAACAATTTATATAATTGTATTTTAATAACAAATCTTTGCCTGGCATAACAAAATAGAGCAAGTAAATTTAAGGGGAATCAGGTTCATGAAACTTGAAATAATTAATTATTTCCTGCCTAAATATAAATGTAACTGTGTGTTTTCCCCAAGAACAAAATAGCCATCATTATCATTATTGTTAAATGATGGGAAAACGTGATATTTTACCCACTGTTTGTAATTAGAAGTCTGTATAATGAAATAATAGCAGTATAGTGAATAAACAATGTAGGCTGTCTTAGGTCATGGTAGAAATAAAAATCAAACCCTGGCATAGTAACTAATTCAATTTCTGTGGATGACGATGGCCTTAGCTGAACTGTCTCTACCAGCTGGCTCTCTATTGCTCTCCTTGTGTTAAAAAATAGCAACATATATGAGAAGAGAACAAGAGATTTATAGAATTATAGCAAATATCATATAATAAGGCACTATTTATGCACAAAATATCATATAATTATGGCCTATGTAGAGTGGATAGCTCTATGTAGCGTGGTTAGCTCTATGTAGCGTGGATAGCTCTATGTAGAGTGGATAGCTCTATGTAGCGTGGTTAGCTCTATGAAGCGTGGTTAGCTCTATGTAGAGTGGATAGCTCTATGTAGCGTGGTTAGCTCTATGTAGAGTGGATAGCTCTATGTAGCGTGGTTAGCTCTATGTAGAGTGGATAGCTCTATGTAGCGTGGTTAGCTCTATGAAGCGTGGTTAGCTCTATGTAGAGTGGATAGCTCTATGTAGCGTGGTTAGCTCTATGTAGAGTGGATAGCTCTATGTAGCGTGGTTAGCTCTATGTAGAGTGGATAGCTCTATGTAGCGTGGTTAGCTCTATGTAGCGTGGTTAGCTCTATGTAGAGTGGATAGCTCTATGTAGCGTGGTTAGCTCTATGTAGAGTGGATAGCTCTATGTAGTGTGGTTAGCTCTATGTAGAGTGGATAGCTCTATGTAGCGTGGTTAGCTCTATGTAGAGTGGATAGCTCTATGTAGCGTGGTTAGCTCTATGTAGAGTGGTTAGCTCTATGTAGAGTGGATAGCTCTATGTAGCGTGGTTAGCTCTATGTAGCGTGGTTAGCTCTATGTAGAGTGGATAGCTCTATGTAGCGTGGTTAGCTCTATGTAGAGTGGATAGCTCTATGTAGCGTGGTTAGCTCTATGTAGAGTGGATAGCTCTATGTAGCGTGGTTAGCTCTATGTAGAGTGGATAGCTCTATGTAGCGTGGTTAGCTCTATGTAGAGTGGATAGCTCTATGTAGAGGGGTTAGCTCTATGTAGAGTGGATAGCTCTATGTAGAGTGGATAGCTCTATGTAGCGTGGTTAGCTCTATGTATAGTGGATAGCTCTATGTAGCGGGGTTAGCTCTATGAGCCGGCTGTTCACTGGTGGAAATTTGATTATTCGTCATTGCTTCCAAAATGTACCACTAAGTTTAATAATGTTTAATAATACATGCTTAATTCGAGTACTGCAGCAACTCCAAAGCCAACCAACATTGTTATCCAGTAGCAGCTAGCAAGAAACAGAGTCGACTGAGGATGTAATGTAACGTTATATAATTGGGCTTTGACACAGATAGATCTGTTAGCATAGATCACTAGCTTTTTAAGTTAAAAGTTAACACCAAACGGTAAATTGCATTCTATAACTGAGCCAACTATTGGCCATTATCCTGATTGATTGTAATTGTTTATTTAAAAAAAAAACAGCTTCAGTAGCTATGTTATTGTATAAAACCACTTTTTCTTCTTTGATCTCCTATCTCCAGCGTTGACTTAGTAGGTAAATCATGCACATGCTGCCAAGAATTGATTCAACATTTGTATCTTAATACAAGTATAACAATTTAAATATATAAACATTCCTAAAAATCATACCACAATCAATATCTAAAAGGAATTTTGTTAGCGTTCTAACTGATCCTTTAATATGTTTGGCTAAACTTTGCTATATTGGCGTTACATAAAAATGTTAGTGCACAAAACTAAATAACATAGCTGAATTACCATGTTAGCCAGTTATGTGTTCCTTGCATTTGATTGGTCATCTTGAGACAAGGTGGGATCCTTTTTGAGAAATGAAATGAACATGTGTTTGTTGTTCCCTAAACCGATTCATCCCGTCGTCTGTTGTAATGAAATGTCCTTGCTCGCTAAAGGATACATCAGAAGGGGATCTTTCTGTCACCCCTTTGATCTGGCAGAACTGTCACACCATGTTAAGCATATTAGCCCATATTTTATTTCGCTGTTTTGTATCTCTACACATCCAGGATTCGCGACACCCCCCTCGTACACCCTGACCTCCACATGCCACCTTAACCCCTACGCTACCCCAACGGCTGTAACACTGTCTGCTCTGATCTGTTTACTGACTTATCGCTAGCCATAAACATGTCAAATCCATTACCCACTCATCCAACAAACGTCACTCACACATGAAAATGTAACACGCATAAACCAAAGAAGAATAGCTGGCTAGAAGGACAAACAGATCTAACGTGCTGATGAACAACATACTATGACATACACTTTGGTAATAATGCTCCCCCAATGCCTCACGTTCCCTGCCCTCCACTAAAGAATAACACAATTTTAAGCCCGTTGCTTGTGCTCTGACTGCTGTGTTAATACGTGGTTTCACCTAACATATAAGACCTGTACGTTGTCGCAGAGAGATTGTTTCACCGAAAAATGTAAGATGTTCCTTGGGTTTTGTTTCCAGAGCCAACAGCTGACTGCTCTGTGTCTTTTCAAAGATTCAAGGTTCAAAGTTTTATTGTCATGTGCACAGAGTGACTTGCATCAAACTGCACAATGAAATTCTTATGACATGGCAACAACTACGTAGTTAGAAGAATAAAAATAAAAACAGAATTACAACAATATACATCGCTACAAAATATGCATAATGAGTGAGAATATGGACATTATGTAAACCGTAGATACAAAAAATACTGTAATTAAAGTGATCTAGTGCCAGTAGTGGGTACCAGTAGTGAATATACAGAATATACTAGTTACAAAATATACATAAGGAAATGCATATGGACAGTCTGCAGACCTTAAATACTTAAATACTGTAATAAAAGTGATCTAGTGCCAGTAATGGGTACCAGTATAATAGATAGAATATACGGAATACTAGTTACAAGATATACATAATGACGTGAATATGGCCAGTATGCAAACCTTAGGTGCTAAATTACAGCAATGAAAGTGATCTGGTGCCAGTGGTAGATACATGGAGGTAGGATCAGTGTGACTGGTTGAGGAGCCTTATGGTCTGAGGATAGAAGCTGTTCTTCAGTCTGGAAGTGCGTGTACCAATGCTGCGGTAACGTCGACCAGATGGGAGCAGTGTGAACAGGCGATGGCCTGGATGGCTATTGTCCTTGATAATGTTTCTGGCTTTTCTGAGGCATCGTGATTGGTAGATGCTATGCAGAGAAGGGAGGTGGCAGCCAATGATGCGCTCTGCAGTCTTTACCACCCTTTGGAGGGCCATGCGGTCAGCCTTGTCAAATAAGTTGCTATGGCTACTTAGAGCCATGCACGGAGTGAATGCAGAGATTTTTTTCTCTTACACGAGGGCTTCTTGGCAGACTCAAATGCCCAGAATCTGCCTCAGTGTGTGTGCCAACTCCCAGAACCCAGCCCCCTGTACCCAGAGACACGTAAAGCCTACTGCAAACTGGCATTGATGGCCCCCATTAACAAGTGACCCACACATTCTAGACTTTATAGGATTAATACAGTGCATGTAGCAGGTGTCTGCCAAGATTCCATTCCCATTTAAACCTCCCAGGCCATACCAGCGGTTTAATCCTATTAAGACTAATTGAGTGAAATCGGTAGTCTTTTTCAGTTAAACCAAGTTCAGCTGCTAATAGGATTTAAAAGCAAAATGTACAATGCATGGAAACGAATAAGCAGTGACTAGCTGGCCTTAGTAGAGTTGACCCCCTCCAGCCAACAACCCTGATGATTTAGGATCTGTTTTATAAAGAGAGAGGCCTGAGGTCAAGGGTCTCTCAAGGCTAGAGGTGCTAGAGGGGATCAGGATTAAGTTGTGAGGTAGTGGTGGTTGTGGGTTCAGGGGCCTCTGTGGTGAGGTTTGAGGTGTGAAGCTTTTAGAGGCTGGCGTGGAGATGTTTGAGGCATGGGGCTTTTGGAGGCTGTTGTGGTGAGGTTTGAGGTGTGGAGCTTTTAGAGGCTGGCGTGGAGATGTTTGAGGTGTGGAGCTTTTAGAGGCTGGTGTGCAGATGTTTGAGGCAGGGGGCTTTTGGAGGCTGTTGTGGTGAGGTTTGAGGTGTGGAGCTTTTAGAGGCTGGTGTGGAGATGTTTGAGGTGTGAAGCTTTTAGAGGCTGGTGTGCTGATGTTTGAGGCATGGGGCTTTTGGAGGCTGGTGTGGTGAGGTTTGAGGTGTGGAGCTTTTAGAGGCTGGTGTGCAGATGTTTGAGGCATGGGGCTTTTGGAGGCTGGTGTGGTGAGGTTTTAGGTGTGGAGCTTTTAGAGGCTGGTGTGGAGATGTTTGAGATGTGTGGCTTTTGGAGGTCGGCGTGGTGAGGTGTTTTTTTAATTTACGTCACATTTACGTTAGTTTCATGCTTACCATACTTCAGAGGGATTTAGAAGGATTTCTGGTGCAAAGCCAGTTAACATTTCACCACTTTGGTACGTTCTACTAGACAAAGCAGACACATAGATCCTAATGGTTCTCAACAGTAGGGGAGCTGATCTGGTAGGCGATTTGTTAACACCGTGAGATCAAATGGATCAATTGCCTGATGAAAGACTTGTAGCGTGATCCTATCTTGTCCCCATAGTCACCTCTGACCTTCTTCTATCAGACAGAGGCGGAGAAGGGGGGGGGGAGAAACAACTCCCTCACATAGACTCACTGTGTCCGGCTCATTCCTCCCCCTTCATCCCTCCAACACCCCTGTATCCAGACAACAAGTGAACTGCTCCAAACTGGGACACACCTATTAACCAGTGGCGTCAGGCCAGACAGCCCCAGGATCTAACCTTCGGAGACAAGTTAGAGACAAGTCTTAGCCATACGTGTTGGGCATTAGAGCTCACTTTCAAGTGGTAACAAGGCATGCAGTGATTTGGGATAGAAGCAGAACATATTTCTATTTTATACGCTTCGCTCAAAGACGGTTAAGCGACAATCATGTGTACGGGCAGTGTTGACGGAATTCACCCCCCACTCCCAAGGGTGCAATGAAATACAAATGGGCCTGTCCTGTCTGCTGCTTGCTGGCTGTAAGCGCTATGGACTCACTAATTTAAGGTCCCCATTCTGTGTTACCACTAAGAAAGACATAGCTATTAGTAGTTTCAGCTGGATAATATATATCCAATTATGTGTATTATACTGCCATTTTTCACTAAACAGGCAGTAGTCAGTACGACAGTCAATTTCGAATTAGGTTTTAAGTTAGGGTATATCTCCAAAAATATTGAAATTGATTGAAAGTTACATTTAACTTTATTGCCTATGTGCATAGAAACATATTGTTATGCACAACTCTTCGTACATAAAAAAAATATTTCCACTTCACCCTCTTTGTATTTAAAAGAATGCAACACCCCCCTGATCGGAATTTTACAGAAGAATTTATGAAGTAAGTTTTAACAGAATGGTTCCTCCATTAGGGCGCAAACGAGTGAGCTTAGCAAAACACACCACGGCATTCCTTCATAATGTTCTAACTGTTTGAGCTGTGTGGAGTAAACTTGTGGCCTATGTTTTTACTTTAATACCAACCATACTTTCACCAGGTAACGGCACAGCTGCAATATTCCCTTACTGTAGGTCCAATTGGTTTGGTGTTGCCAACAACACCAAAACAACTCCAAAGAGTCAAAGACATCAGCTCTGCAGCAGTTAGGAGTAAATTAATTAATGCAATTCTTATAGGTGTCACAACCTTTGTTGATTACTTAAAAACCTGATGCCTTTAAAAAAGTGTTGTTGGAAAAGAGGGTTATTACACCCTCTTTAGAATTATTTGGACAGTTTTGTATGGTAGGAAGTAGTATATTGCTAACATAATGGCGAAAGACTAAAGAGAAAACTTTGAGCTTCATGTGTAACAGGTTGAGTGATAAAATAAGGGAAAACGGTTTGCCTGGGGCATGAATCTGTGCCAGAAGACCTCTGAAGACAGGAAGAAGGTATTATGGACCCATAAATCAAAAGTAGGAATCTTTGGTTCCTCGCGCAGGGTTTTTGTACACCGACAAGTAGGTAAAAGGATGGTTTCATAGACATGACTTGCACAGAGTGAGTGGCACCCTGAGCCAAAACGGCAAACACAAGAGTTTTTCAGCGCCATGCAATACACTCTGATGCAATACACTCTGATGCAATACACTCTGATGCAATACACTCTGATGCAATACACTCTGATGCAATACACTCTGGTGCAATACACTCTGATGCAATACACTCTGATGCAATACACTCTGATGCAATACACTCTGATGCAATACACTCTGATGCAATACACTCTGATGCAATACACTCTGTTGCAATACACTCTGATGCAATACACTCTGATGCAATACACTCTGATGCAATACACTCTGATGCAATACACTCTGATGCAATACACTCTGATGCAATACACTCTGATGCAATACACTCTGATGCAATACACTCTGATGCAATACACTCTGATGCAATACACTCTGATGCAATACACTCTGATGCCGCCTAATCGGTCAGGGTTCCAACCTACAGCAAGATAATGATCCAAAACATACCTCCAGGTTATATCAGAAGGACCATAGAAGAAATGAACAAGGGTTCAAATCACGGAATGGCCTGCACCGTCTCCAGACTCAGATCTCGTCAAGCTGGTTTGGAATAAACTGGGCAGAAGGGTGAAAGCAAAGCAACGTATGCAACTTAAACGCATCACATTTGTAGGAACTTCCTTGATGTGGTTGAGATATCCGAAATCCGCTATCCGAAAAAACTATTTATATCCATTGTAAAAGAATAACACAAGTGTGTTTAGCAGTTGTGTTTGGAAAAGATGGATCTGAGTGAATATATATATACATACATATATATGACAGTTTGGTCCAGACCCCATCTCGATGTTTGGGCGTACTTCAGATTAAATAGAACGGGCTGTTCTCAGCATCAATGTACAGTCATCCAATCTGCAGGAACCGTGTGACGTTACAGCGTCAACCTAGACCAGCATCGCCTGTGGAGAATGTTCAATCTGTTAGTAGAATCCAGACCCGGAAGAACATTTTGTTAAAAAACAAGAAAATACTAAAGTCAGACTCAATCAATTTCGTAGGAAATCAGAACCGAAAAGGGCAGAGGCCATTAAATGCTTTTCTTAACAGCAATGGCTCTGCTGCTTAATGTCACGATTGGTGTGGTGGCGTTGCTACACGGACATATTTCGGTGATGCACTTCCTTGTTTACGTTTGTCTCACGGCTGTTTGTAATTATAATCATATGGGATATAAGAGGGTCGCGAGCAGTGCACTCATTGCTTCGCATTGTTACCAGTTCACGTTAGTTTATATGGTGAGTGTTTGTCGTTAGAGTTTACTGTATTTGAATGTCTGTTTTAAGTCGCTTTGTGTAAGCGCATTTTATTTCATTACAGTATATGTTTTCCGTTCGTGTTACGTGGTTGTTTAGTTTTGTGTAAAATAAACGCCAGTACGAAGGAAGTATCAAGCTCTGCAATTGGCTTCAACCGCACTACACCACTGCAATTCGTGACAGAATGCGAAGCCAACAAAGAAGCCCGCAGAGCCGGACGGTGAGTGGATTCCTCGGAGGGGCAAGCTATAGCGCTCCGAGGTATGAAGCTCACCGTCAACCCACGGAGCAGTGGGACTGGGGTAAGCCGGAGACGCCCGAAGAGGAGTATAGGCGCCTCCGTGCTTACTTCGGGTATGAGCCACCTATGCAGCTATCAGGGCTGGTTACATCGGGTCCGCGGTCCTTCCCGGAGGAAAGCAAGAGGGCACCCCGAAGGCGTCCCAAGAAGGTTTTTGGGGGGGAGCTAAGGAGGTGTTCCGGGAGGACCGCGGAGAGTACACCCACGGTCCTGGTGCTGCAGGAACGGCCACCCACTGCTCCGGGGCTGCAGACAGGGGGAGGAAAACCCCTGGAGCTACAGCCACTACCCCCGCCGTGGGAAGACCCTTTTCTGCCGCCGACTTCAGGGACAGAGAAACCCCCGGAGGGGTTGGATGACCAGCCCACGGCCATTATTAGGACGTGGTGGAGGACATGGCTGGATTTACAGGAGCCAGCGCCTGAGATGGCTGCCGTCGTCCCGCCGGCGCTCAAGATGGCTGTTGCCGTCACGCCAGCGCCCACGATGGTTCCCGCCGTCACGCCAGCGTCCAAGATGGCTGCCGTCGTCCCGCCAGCGCCCAAGATGGCTGCCGCCGTCACGCCAGCGCCCACGATGGCTCCCGCCGTCACGCCAGCGTTCACGATGGTTCCTGCCGTCCCGCCAGCGCCCAAGATGGCTACCGTCGTCCCGCCAGCGCTCAAGATGGCTACCGTCGTCCCGCCAGCGCCCAAGATGGCTGCCGCCGTCACGCCAGCGTCCACGATGGCTCCCGCCGTCACGCCAGCGCTCAAGATGGCTGTTGCTGTCACGCCAGCGCTCAAGATGGCTGTTGCTGTCACGCCAGCGCTCAAGATGGCTGCCGTCGTCCCGCCGGCGCTCAAGATGGCTGCCGTCGTCCCGCCGGCGCTCAAGATGGCTGTTGCCGTCACGCCGCGCCCACGATGGCTCCCGCCGTCACGCCAGCGTCCAAGATGGTTACCGTCGTTCCGCCAGCGCCCAAGATGGCTGTTGCCGTCACGCCAGCGCCCACGATGGCTCCCGCCGTCACGCCAGCGCTCAAGATGGCTGTGGCTGTCACGCCAGCGCCCAAGATGGCTGCCACCGTCATGCCAGTGCCCACAATGGCTGCAGCACAATGGCGCCGCCCCACAATGGCTGCCGCATGCGCCGCCCACAATGGCTGCCGCATCGCCGCCCACAATGGCTGCCGCATCGCCGCCCACAATGGCTGCCGCATCGCCGCCCACAATGGCTGCCGCATCGCCGCCCACAATGGCTGCCGCATCGCCGCCCACAATGGCTGCCGCCACGCCGCCCACAATGGCTGCCGCACGACGCCGCCCAAGATGGCTGCCGCCATGGCGCCGCCCACAATGGCTGCCGCACGCCGCCCACGATGGCCGCGCCACGACGACGCCCACGATGGCCGCCGCCACGACGACGCTCACGATGGCCGCCGCCACGACGACGCTCACGATGGCCGCCGCCACGACGCCGCCACGACGACGCACGATGGCCGCCACCACGACGCCACGATGGCCGCCGCCACGACGCTCACGATGGCCGCCGCCACGACTCGATGGCCGCCGCCACGACGACGCTCACGATGGCCGCCGCCACGACGACGCTCACGATGGCCGCCGCCACGACTACGCCAACGATGGCCGCCGCCACGTCGCCCACGATGGCCGCCGCTACAACGCACTCTCAGCCGCACAAGATGGCGGTTTCTCAGCCGCACTAGATGGCGGCCTCTCAGGCCACCGAGGCCTATTCAGGGCTGGACCTGCGGTCCTGGACTGACCCTTTTTTGGGTTTGACTGTGGGTTCTCTCCCTGTTGCTCCCTTGTTTTGTTTTTGTGTTTCCGTTCGGCTATCTGGGGAGCTAGCCTTTTAGTGGGGGATACTGTCACGATTGGTGTGGTGGCGTTGCTACACGGACATATTTCGGTGATGCACTTCCTTGTTTACGTTTGTCTCACGGCTGTTTGTAATTATAATCATATGGGATATAAGAGGGTCGCGAGCAGTGCACTCATTGCTTCGCATTGTTACCAGTTCACGTTAGTTTATATGGTGAGTGTTTGTCGTTAGAGTTTACTGTATTTGAATGTCTGTTTTAAGTCGCTTTGTGTAAGCGCATTTTATTTCATTACAGTATATGTTTTCCGTTCGTGTTACGTGGTTGTTTAGTTTTGTGTAAAATAAACGCCAGTACGAAGGAAGTATCAAGCTCTGCAATTGGCTTCAACCGCACTACACCACTGCAATTCGTGACACTTAAACTGTTTTAAGAAGTGCATTCCAGAACTGTGTCCATTTTGCAGTATATTAAATCACCGTTTGTTTCCATTGATGAAAGCTCCGTCACTCGTAATTTCTTGGTCTGTTGCAGAACTGTTGAAGGGAGATGTACGGGGAGAAGTGAAGGGTTTAGGGCAAGATGACTTTATCTACAGAATCGGCCATTGACACTTTACTTTCCACACCCATCATCTGCAAACCGGGACATGACATTTAAATAGACATGCTTTGAGATGGAGAGAGCAATAATGTGGCCAAACTGACAATAAAATAATTATTTGCTCTGTTTTCGAACCAATTACATTGACACAGACAAACATTTTCATCGACTATTCTTAATCTATAGTGTAAATCAAGTGTGGAGTTCCCAACAGGTTGTTAAACTGGCTTCAACAATGACAGAGATGAAGGCAATTAACGCTTTCGATAGCAATTGAAAAGAACATGGGTAGGGCATATCAGATAGCACATCATTCAGGGACAACGAGTCTATGAGGGTTTGTGGTTTCTTTAACACTTTTTTGTGCAGGCCTACATAGTTCACTTTTCACATCGCTATAAAACACTTTGAGATACATAACATATTGAATTACTTGAATTTGTTCTCAATCAGCCTACCTACCTAAATAAAGATTAAATGTAAAAAATACAAACACTTCAACAAAAACAAGTTGAAAAAAGTTTGACATTGAACACCTTTCACTCTCACCCAAGCATTTTGAAGGTTGCTGGTGACTCTACTGACACCTCTTTTAGGGTTGTTTTTTCACAGCTCCGGTTATTTGTCTGTCATCAACTGCTGCAGTTTTAGTTGGCAGACTTGGCTGTTGCCAATTGCTAAAGACACACGTGTTTTCTTTTCTTTTACAGGACATTTAAACTCTTGATGCCCAACTTTTGTGCTGTAAGATATTGAGTTTCGGTTTTTGTTAGTATCCAAATTGCTTGCGTTTGTTCCCTGTGCATCTATCTAGTCTTCATCTCTAGTCTTCATCTCTAGTCTTCCTCTCGAGTCTTCATCTCGAGTCTTAATCTCGAGTCTTAATCTCGAGTCTTCATCTCAAGTCTTCATCTCGAGTCTGAACCTCGAGTCTTCATCTCAAGTCTTAATCTCTAGTCTTAATCTCTAGTCTTCATCTCTAGTCATCATCTCTAGTCTTCATCTCTAGTCATCATCTCTAGTCATCATCTCTTGTCTTCATCTCTAGTCATCATCTCTAGTCATCATCTCTAGTCATCATCTCTAGTCTTCATCTCTTGTCATCATCTCTAGTCTTCATCTCTAGTCTTCATCTCTCGTCTCCATCTCTAGTCATCATCTCTAGTCTTCATCTCTATTCTTCATCTCTAGTCTTCATCTCTAATCTTCATGTTGGTTTATCCCTACCATTACTGGAAGGAGGACGCAGGCACAGAGCTTCTTCTCAAGTCGTTTTTCATTCATTTAACTTTAAACTTGAGTAACAAAACAACAAACAAACTGCAAAATGGCAGCACTTACGTAACATAGCAAACTGCAAATAATGATCCGCACAACCCGACGAAAAGGAACTTAAATACTCTAATGACATCAAACAAGGAACAGTAGAGAATCATCATTACTAAACAATACTAAAGGTGTGTTAACTTCCCATGAGTTGTGTGGTGTTAAACCGACAACCGTAAATGGAGGACAGAAATGCACACACACACTGATTGCAGACTCCAAAGGCAAAGAAAAGGAAAGAAGCACGGCAACAAATGTACAGCTCTTACATGGCCAGCAATCACATTCTTAAAAATGTGAAAACAGTTATGAAAAATATTTTTGTTTTTCACAAACAAATAAGTCAGAAAGTCGTGGAACCTAAACAATATTGAGATTTAGAAAGAGAACTGAATTAGATTAAATGGCAATAATGCAAAATGGCCGGGCCCAGCGAGATAGAGCGTCAGTGGGTAGAATCCTCCATCGTCCACAAAGTAAGATGGTCTGCACAATTAGCCGCTCAACCCTTGACCCCGGTCCGAATAATAAATGAATAACAGAGGGGATAAAGACAAAAGGCGCAGAGAGGTTTGGGCGAAGAGTCCGGGCGGCGTAATACATCAAAGCGGGCCGGTAATTGGCCCGGTGGCTTTCATTCTTTGCCCTATTTCTTTCAATTCATTGACTCAAAATAATGGGTTCAGGTTCATTATCAACAGGTCGTAAGCTTTGGGACTGAAAACTTTAAACAGGGTTAGGGCTGAGCTGTGCTGCTTCAGCCTGGGCTATGTTGATGGGTGAACAGTGGTAAGCTAGCTATAGCCTCCCTAGCTAGCCTCCCGAGACCAGACAACGTTACTAGCCACCAACACCCAGGGATTAGAAAAGAGTCGTACAGGTACAGAGAAGAAGAGCCAGAGCGGGTCATCATATTTAAGGAAAAAGATAAACTTTTTTTTGGAGAGCAAATTCTGCAGCGATCAAAGAACTCATAGCCATTATGTTGGAATATAATTGGTATGGGCAGGTAAGTCAAACCGAAAAAGCTTTTTACACGAATATATTTCCGGGATAATTTTCTGGCACTGACTTCAGTAAACAGAAACAATGTATGATAAATCACGATAATCTAAAATTATATAAAATGTCATCATGATAGTGGTCTCACATGGCAATATATGGGCTGTAAAGCAATTAAAATGAATTGAATGTCAGATGAGGATCATGGGTGGAACGAGTATATGAGGAGATTAAATCCCTGAATTGACTCATAGATTTTAATGCAACTGGGTTATACTGAAGGTCCTCCTATTTATGATAAAATATATCCCTAGTCAAGGAGGACACACTACTTGTTTACTGATATGTACTAGTATTCCCTATCAGGCTTAGATTGTAACAGCACCTCAGATCCAGAATTGTTAACTGGTTGAGACGGGCAGCTAAAATAAGTTCAAATGGTATGAGAGCAACAGCATGTGAAGGTCTGGTGACGTCAGCCATGTTATGGCTACATGTTATGGCTACATGTTTTGGCTGCATGTTATGGATACATGTTATGGCTGCATGTTATTGCTACATGTTATGGCTGCATGTTATGGCTGCATGTTATGGTTACATGTTATGGCTACATGTTATGGCTACATGTTATGGCTGCATGTTATGGCTACATAATATGGCTGCATGTTATGGCTACATGTTATGGCTACATGTTATGGCTGCTTGTTATGGCTGCATGTTTTGGCTGCATGTTATTGCTACATGTTATGGCTGCATGTTATGGCTGCATGTTATGGCTGCATGTTATGGCTGCATGTTATGGCTGCATGTTATGGCTACACCAAACTCCAATAGCATCAGTGTTTATTCACTGCATGGTCTAAAGAGAATGAAATTTATTATTGTTTGTATATATTTGCTCATGGATAAATAATATGTACAAGCTGGGGAATATTTCAAAGGTTTCACTTCACCAATTTCATAAATAAACGAAAGGCTTTTGAGACACAAGGCAGAGAGAATCAGAGTTAGGGCTACTAAAAGCTAAACTGAGGAGATAATCTGAGTAGCGTCTATAGACGGATAAGATTGAAGCTTTGTGTTCACTGACAGGATGTCGGGAAAACGTGAAGGTCAGTCTAAAGTGAATGAGTCTAAACGCATAACCTCCCAACTGCTGTCGCTATTCTTGTTCCGTTGGTAGACTTGACAGTAGCACATTCCACGCGATGAAAACAGTGCGGACCATTCACCTATCCTCCTATCCTGTCAAATCAGTACTACCATCAGGTCTGTCTGCATCTGAGGATGGCCTCCCATGTGAAAGAACCCAATTCAGAAGGAACCGAAACATCACATCATGTGTAATTATCCCAATGCACGCTATGCACCGTGAGCGAAAGGCACGCTATCCCAATGCACGCTATGCACTGTGAGCGAGTGAGTGGCAGAGAGATTAACTCAATTTCATCCAAATTTACTTACAACTTGAGATTTCAAGCAGAACGCACGTGATTGTTGTGTAAAAATACGGTAGCACTTGTGATGGTTATTTTCGAACTCCGACTTGTGAGGTACAAACGTCTCCTTTCGTCGCTGTTTAAAGGGGTTTCTATAGTAACATTACCTGGGTGTGTCGTGTCACGCAATTAATACTCTTATAAGGCCTAAGTCGGCCGTTTTGGTCCAGAGGAAATCCTGCTGTGATAAAAGTGACTCCGTGTCGGGTCTCGTTAGTCTCACACAGGTACTCCCCCCGCGCACCACACATCAGATCATAGTGATGCTGAAGCTGAATGGAATGAGGGAGACCTGAAGGGGGAGAGAGGACTCTTAGGAATGGGGGAGACTTGACCCGGAGAGATGAGACGAAAGGTGGAGAGATGACTCTTAGGAATGGGGGAGACTTGACCCGGAGAGATGAGACGAAAGGTGGAGAGAGGACTCTTAGGAATGGGGGAGACTGGACCCGGAGAGATGAGACGAAAGGTGGAGAGAGGACTCTTAGGAATGGGGGAGACTTGACCCGGAGAGATGAGACGAAAGGTGGAGAGAGGACTCTTAGGAATGGGGGAGACTTGACCCGGAGAGATGAGACGAAAGGTGGAGAGAGGACTCTTAGGAATGGGGGAGACTGGACCCGGAGAAATGAGACGAAAGGTGGAGAGAGGACTCTTAGGAATGGGGGAGACTGGACCCGGAGAGATGAGACGAAAGGTGGAGAGATGACTCTTAGGAATGGGGGAGACTGGACCCGGAGAGATGAGACGAAAGGTGGAGAGAGGACTCTTAGGAATGGGGGTGACTTGACCCGGAGAGAAGAGACGAAAGGTGGAGAGAGGACTCTTAGGAATGGGGGAGACTGGACCCGGAGAGATGAGACGAAAGGTGGAGAGAGGACTCTTAGGAATGGGTGAGACTGGACCCGGAGAGATGAGACAAAAGGTGGAGAGATGACTCTTAGGAATGGGGGAGACTTGACCCGGAGAGGTTGCTGGGTACATTACAGTGTAGAGGGCAGAGACTGGGTACAGAACAGTGTAGAGGGCAGATACTGGGTACATAACTGCGTAGAGGGCAGATACTGGGTACATAACTGTGTAGAGGGCAGATACTGGGTACATAACTGTGTAGAGGGCAGATACTGGGCACATAATAGTGTAGAGGGCAGATACTGGGTACATAACAGTGTTGAGGGCAGATACTGGGTACATAACAGTGTAGAGGGCAGAGACGGGGTACAGAACAGTGTAGAGGGCGGAGACTGGGTACAGAACAGTGTAGAGGGCAGAGACTGGGTACAGAACAGTCTAGAGGGCAGATACTGGGTACATAACTGTGTAGAGGGCAGCTACTGGGTACATAACAGTGTAGAGGGCAGAGACTGGGTACAGAACAGTGTAGAGGGCAGACACTGTGTAAAGAACAGTGTAAAGGGCAGATACTGGGTACATAACTGTGTAGAGGGCAGATACGGGGTACATAACAGTGTAGAGGGCCGAGGCTGGGTACAGAACAGTGTAGAGGGCAGATACTGGGTACATAACTGTGTAGAGGGCAGAGACTGGGTACATAACAGTGTTGAGGGCAGAGACTGGGTACATAACAGTGTAGAGGGCAGATACTGGGTACAGAACAGTGTAGAGGGCAGATACTGGGTACATAACTGTGTAGAGGGCAGATACTGGGTACATAACAGTGTAGAGGGCAGAGACTGGGTACAGAACAGTGTAGAGGGCAGATACTGGGTACATAACTGTGTAGAGGGCAGATACTGGGTACAGAACAGTGTAGAGGGCAGATACTGGGTACATAACTGTGTAGAGGGCAGATACTGGGTACAGAACAGTGTAGAGGGCAGATACTGGGTACATAACTGTGTAGAGGGCAGATACTGGGTACAGAACAGTGTAGAGGGCAGATACTGGGTACATAACTGTGTAGAGGGCAGATACTGGGCAGTACAGAACAGTGTAGAGGGCAGAGCAGGGCAGTACATAACTGTGTGAGGGCAGAGCAGGGCAGTGCTGAACAGTGTAGAGGGCCGAGGCTGGGTACAGAACAGTGTAGAGGGCAGATACTGGGTACATAACTGTGTAGAGGGCAGAGACTGGGTACAGAACAGTGTAGAGGGCAGATACTGGGTACATAACAGTGTAGAGGGCAGATACTGGGTACATAACAGTGTAGAGGGCAGAGACTGGGTACAGAACAGTGTAGAGGGCAGATACTGGGTACAGAACAGTGTAAAGGGCAGATACTGGGTACATAACAGTGTAGAGGGCAGAGACTGGGTACAGAACAGTGTAGAGGGCAGATACTGGGTACAGAACAGTGTAGAGGGCAGATACTGGGTACATAACTGTGTAGAGGGCAGATACTGGGTACATAACAGTGTAGAGGGCAGATACTGGGTACAGAACAGTGTAGAGGGCAGATACTGGGTACAGAACAGTGTAGAGGGCAGATACTGGGTACATAACTGTGTAGAGGGCAGATACTGGGTACAGAACAGTGTAGAGGGCAGATACTGGGTACATAACTGTGTAGAGGGCAGATACTGGGTACATAACAGTGTAGAGGGCAGATACTGGGTACAGAACAGTGTAGAGGGCAGATACTGGGTACATAACTGTGTAGAGGGCAGATACTGGGTACAGAACAGTGTAGAGGGCAGATACTGGGTACATAACTGTGTAGAGGGCAGATACTGGGTACAGAACAGTGTAGAGGGCAGATACTGGGTACATAACTGTGTAGAGGGCAGATACTGGGCAGTACAGAACAGTGTAGAGGGCAGAGCAGGGCAGTACAGAACAGTGTAGAGGGCAGAGCAGGGCAGTACATAACAGTGTGAGGGCATAGCAGGGCAGTACAGAACAGTGTAGAGGGCAGAGCAGGGCAGTACAGAACAGTGTAGAGGGCAGAGCAGGGCAGTGCAGAACAGTGTAGAGGGCAGAGCAGGGCAGTACAGAACAGTGTAGAGGGCAGAGCAGGGCAGTACAGAACAGTGTAGAGGGCAGAGCAGGGCAGTGCAGAACAGTGTAGAGGGCAGAGCAGTACAGAACAGTGTAGAGGGCAGAGCAGGGCAGACAGAACAGTGTAGAGGGCAGAGCAGGGCAGTACAGAACAGTGTAGAGGGCAGAGCAGGGCAGTACAGAACAGTGTAGAGGGCAGAGCAGGGCAGTACAGAACAGTGTAGAGGGCAGAGCAGGGCAGTACAGAACAGTGTAGAGGGCAGAGCAGGGCAGTACAGAACAGTGTAGAGGGCAGAGCAGGGCAGTACAGAACAGTGTAGAGGGCAGAGCAGGGCAGTACAGAACAGTGTAGAGGGCAGAGCAGGGCAGTACAGAACAGTGTAGAGGGCAGAGCAGGGCAGTACAGAACAGTGTAGAGGGCAGAGCAGGGCAGTACAGAACAGTGTAGAGGGCAGAGCAGGGCAGTACAGAACAGTGTAGAGGGCAGAGCAGGGCAGTACAGAACAGAGCAGGGCAGTACAGTGTGTAGAGGGCAGAGCAGGGCAGTACAGAACAGTGTAGAGGGCAGAGCAGGGCAGTACAGAACAGTGTAGAGGGCAGAGCAGGGCAGTACAGAACAGTGTAGAGGGCAGAGCAGGGCAGTGCAGAACAGTGTAGAGGGCAGAGCAGGGCAGTACAGAACAGTGTAGAGGGCAGAGCAGAGCAGTACAGAACAGTTTAGAGGGCAGAGCAGGGCAGTACAGAACAGTGTAGAGGGCAGAGCAGGGCAGTGCAGAACAGTGTAGAGGGCAGAGCAGGGCAGTACAGAACAGTGTAGAGGGCAGAGCAGGGCAGTACAGAACAGTGTAGAGGGCAGAGCAGGGCAGTACAGAACAGTGTAGAGGGCAGAGCAGGGCAGTACAGAACAGTGTAGAGGGCAGAGCAGGGCAGTACAGAACAGTGTAGAGGGCAGAGCAGGGCAGTGCAGAACAGTGTAGAGGGCAGAGCAGGGCAGTACAGAACAGTGTAGAGGGCAGAGCAGGGCAGTACAGAACAGTGTAGAGGGCAGAGCAGGGCAGTACAGAACAGTGTAGAGGGCAGAGCAGGGCAGTACAGAACAGTGTAGAGGGCAGAGCAGGGCAGTACAGAACAGTGTAGAGGGCAGAGAAGGGCAGTGCAGAACAGTGTAGAGGGCAGAGCAGGGCAGTACAGAACAGTGTAGAGGGCAGAGCAGGGCAGTACAGAACAGTGTAGAGGGCAGAGCAGGGCAGTACAGAACAGTGTAGAGGGCAGGGCAGGTGCAGGGCAGTACAGAACAGTGTAGAGGGCAGAGCAGGGCAGTACAGAACAGTGTAGAGGGCAGAGCAGGGCAGTACAGAACAGTGTAGAGGGCAGAGCAGGGCAGTACAGAACAGTGTAGAGGGCAGAGCAGGGCAGTACATGGGGAAACAAGGCCCCTCTTTAACAGACCAGCTATGTGAGGCTGGTACAGTGGTGTACTTTGTACTCCCAATGGCCTTTTCTTTTTCAATATCAAATGAAACTCAGGCTAAGCTTGTTAAGCAATTAAGAAAAAGCTAAAGCGGGGTGCTGGTAAAGAAATAGCCATTGATCCAATTTAAAGCAGACTAGCCTGGATAATGAATGTATTAATCTATAAAGACATGTTTGAATATTAAAATCTATCTGATTAAGTTATCAAATTGAATTGATGGCCTCTGTAGTATGAGAGATTGCTTGGGGATATCAGTTTGTAATATCTGGCCTAGCTGACATGACATGTATTGTATTTATGAAAGGTAATTAGACAGAGTAGAACTGAAGCCCGGGGCCAGGATATACGGACAGTTAAATTGTGTAGTAGAGAGTCAATATATCCTAGTGCTGTCTGTTGGGATCTTGTATTTCCTGTATGGCAAAATAACCACATGGATGTAACAAAGCTAATGAAAGTACATACAAGTGAAAATGACATATTTAGCCGGGCTATGCACGTGAGCTCTGTGTATTGTGGCCTACGTTGCTTTAGTGCTGAAATGCTAAACTGTTAGAAGGGCCATGCAGTTGAAATGTTGTGAAGCTGTTATTAAAACTATACATGTAATTAAACCAAGTATTGGAGCACTGGCAATATTGTACTTGTGATTACATTCTGTTAGACCAAGGGCTTTTTAATTGAGAGACGTTCCGTAGACCATCACATCATTTATGTAGGGCTGTGTCTAAAAACATGTCCCATCACACCTTCCCCTCGCGCGGTCCCTAACAACTCGAGTACTTCCAAATCACAAATGCATTATGGGATCTAGTGTGAATACAGTAGGTGAGCATTAATGACGCCAGGTTCCACTTAATGAAGACATGAGACCCAGTGGTTTTCCTCTCTGACCCCTCGACCCTCCTCACGTTCAGCGGCGGTTTTCACCTCGCCCCGGGTGCTTGTGATCCACATCGATTCCCTCGCACGCCACGTCTCTCAGTCAAAACATCCAAAGGTGCGATTTTACGGGCCGCGAAGACGATCCGTACAAACGGCCCTTTGTCTGGCACACACAAACCATGTATTATTAGTTCACGTAAGGTCAAAGTTGATTGCATTTGCTGCTTGGTTCTCATTTAACAGCTATTGCATTATTTAATTTAGGATGGAGGGAGGGCACATGTGGCTAATGAATATATCTACGGCGAAAGCTTTTGAAAAGACGCTTGCCAATTTTACTCCAGGGAGATACTGAAGGTTGGCGAAAGTATAACGGAGGTTATTATCTCCGGCCTGCACATTACAGGCTAGGCAGGGCTGCGCTTATAGCAACTAGAGAAATCAATGAAAGATGATTCACAACACGAGCAGTATATCTCCCTGGTCGACACAAAACCGCGGCATGTTTTGTGAGCTGTCAGCTTTTCTCCTTCACTCAGAGGGAAGATGATAAATCAAAACAATGAAAGAGCATGTGAGCTCGCCAGAATCAGACAGCCATGACAGGCCAGCTAATAGTTCGCTCGTTCAATCCACCCTGACATTTGGTGTAAAATGGACCAAGTGTTTTCAATTCTCTCACCGCCATCAGTTGCGTCTCCCTGAGCAATGAGCACAAACTTGAACTGTTTGAATGGCCGTTGTTTTTTCTAATTGTTCCAATATGATAACAAACCAATGAGGCTGCGGTTAAAAACCCACGGACGATAAGAAGCATTGATGATGTAAATATGAGCGTTACAAAGTGAAGTATAATTGCATTATGTACCATATGTCTTACGCCTGTCTGTGATCAATGTAAACAAAACCTACTCTAATTATAGACCAAGAATTTAATTTCCGTCTGCTTGATTAGGATGGTAACGTTGACCAACTGCTTGGATGATTAACATAATGTAATAATGTAATTACAATGTTACTTAATTGCTATAAACAAACACTGATTTATGAAAACAACAAATATTGTTTGTAAAATGCAATTAAAAATCTGAAAGAATAGAAGGACATTCTATTAACATATAGTCACAATCAAAGGAAACCTACTAGGATTAAAACACATGCGTTTTTTTTCTTTTAACCAAATACGTTTTTTAAAACAATATTGTCGTTAATTCAATTCGATTTTTTTGCATTATATTTTGTATTATTGTTTACTTCTCAGCATAAACACTTTTTTCCTCCCAGGCCACTACTCCAACAAATATCGAATTATGAAACACAACCGGTAAAATTATTTGAAGTAACATTTTTATTTTTGAGTCTATTTTTGTTCCATGAAATTTTACCCTCTGCTCGGGTTACAGAAAAAACATCTCTTAACATTGTAAAGTGCCTTAACGTTTCTGGTGTAATAAGCGAGATTACAGTAGCGTTACACAACCAATTCCCTCAGCATCACCTTGATTTGATTTACTGAAGCCAGATTGGAGCCCTTTTTGGTACCACTGAGTCTAAAAAAAACATGACCCCAAAAATTACAATGAAGAGGATCCATTTTGTCCCAGACCAGTGGTCAACTCAAGGGTCAGTCAGGCTAAGGAATAAAGACGGCCTTTCAATACCCCAGACATAGACACAGCAGTTACCCATAAGCCACTGCTCAGCTGGACTGGGCAGCATTGTGCCTCATGGTCAGGGAGGATAAGAGATGGCCATTTGGTGATTTAAAGGCTGGTTAACTTCGGGAAGGTTTACGATTCAGTCACTACACAACATGTGAAGTTGTTGCTGCTCACACTGGCGTAATCTAGTCATCTTGTGTAATCTCTTGTGTTGGGATAAGGCTACAGCCATTTATGGATGGTGGTAGTGAATCCGGGGGACATTGTGAGCCCTCACATTGTATTGTAGCACCCTGTTGCTGAATAAGCTTATTTAATCTCAGAACAAACGACCCCCATTCAACACATAGGTACTGTACTCAAACTACATTACCATGACCCCTATTCAACACATAGGTACTGTACTCAAACTACATTACTATAACCCCCATTCAACACATAGGTACTGTACTCAAACTACATTAACATGACCCCCATTCAACACGTAGGTACTGTACTCAAACTACATTACTATGACCCACATTCAACACATAGGTACTGTACTCAAACTACATTACTATGACCCACATTCAACACATAGGTACTGTACTCAAACTACATTACTATGACCTCCATTCAACACATAGGTACTGTACTCAAACTAACTGACATTACACATGACCCTGTATTCAACACCCCCATTCAGGTACTGTACTCAAACTACATTACCATGACCCCCATTCAACACATAGGTACTGTACTCAAACTACATTACCCCCATATGACCCCCATTCAACACATAGGTACTGTACTCAAACTCAAACTGACATTAACACATGACCCCTACATTCAACACATTACTATGAGGTACTGTACTCAAACTACATTACATGACCCCCATTCAACACATAGGTACTGTACTCAAACTACATTACTATGACCCCCATTCAACACATAGGTACTGTACTCAAACTACATTACTATGACCCCCATTCAACACATAGGTACTGTACTCAAACTACATTACCATGACCCCCATTCAACACATAGGTACTGTACTCAAACTACATTACTATGACCCCCATTCAACACATAGGTACTGTACTCAAACTACATTACCATGACCCCCATTCAACACCTGTACTCAAACTTCATGACACATAGGTACTGTACTCAAACTACATTACTATGACCCCCATTCAACACATAGGTACTGTACTCAAACTACATTACCATGACCCCATTCAACACATGACCCCCATTCAACATTCAACACATAGGTACTGTACTCAAACTACATTACTATGACCCCCATTCAACACATAGGTACTGTACTCAAACTACATTACTATGACCCCCATTCAACACATAGGTACTGTACTCAAACTACATTACCATGACCCCATTCAACACATAGGTACTGTACTCAAACTGACCCCCATTCAACACATAGGTACTGTACTCAAACTACATTACTATGACCCCCATTCAACACATAGGTACTGTACTCAAACTACACTTCATGACCCCATTCAACACATAGGTACTGTACTCAAACTACATTACTATGACCCCCATTCAACACATAGGTACTGTACTCAAAACTACATTACCATGACCCCCATTCAACACATAGGTACACTCAAACTACATTACCATGACCTCCATTCAACACATAGGTACTGTACTCAAAACTACATTACTATGACCCCCATTCAACACATAGGTACTGTACTCAAACTACATTACTATGACCCCATTCAACACATAGGTACTGTACTCAAACTACATTACCCCATTCAACACATAGGTACTGACCTACATTACTATGACCCCATTCAACACATAGGTACTGTACTCAAACTACATTACTATGACCCCCATTCAACACATAGGTACTGTACTCAAACTACATTACTATGACCCCATTCAACACATAGGTACTGTACTCAAACTACATTACTATGACCCCCATTCAACACATAGGTACTGTACTCAAACTACATTACTATAACCCCCATTCAACACATAGGTTCTACATTACCATGACCTCCATTCAACACATAGGTACTGTACTCAAACTACATTACTATGACCCCCATTCAACACATTACTATGACCCCATTCAACACATAGGTACTGTACTCAAACTACATTACTATGACCCCATTCAACACATTCAACACATAGGTACTGTACTCAAACTACATTACTATGACCCCATTCAACACATAGGTACTGTACTCAAACTACATTACCATGACCCCCATTCAACACATAGGTACTGTACTCAAACTACATTACTATGACCCCATTCAACACATAGGTACTGTACTCAAACTTCAACACATAGGTACTGTACTCAAACTGACATTCAACACATAGGTACTGACCCCATTCAACACATCAAAACTACATTACTATGACCCCCATTCAACACATAGGTACTGTACTTCTACATTACTATGACCTCCATTCAACACATAGGTACTGTACTCAAACTACATTACTATGACCCCATTCAACACATTACTGTACTCAAACTACATTACTATGACCCCCATTCAACACATAGGTACTGTACTCAAACTACATTACTATGACCCCCATTCAACACATAGGTACTGTACTCAAACTACATTACTATGACCCCCATTCAACACATAGGTACTGTACTCAAACTACATTACTATGACCTCCATTCAACACATAGGTACTGTACTCAAACTACATTACTATGACCCCCATTCAACACATAGGTACTGACCCCATTCAACACATCAAACTACATTACTATGACATGACCTCCATTCAACACATAGGTACTGTACTCAAACTACATTACTATGACCCCCATTCAACACATAGGTACTGTACTCAAACTACATTACTATGACCCCATTCAACACATAGGTACTGTACTCAAACTACATTACTATGACCCCCATTCAACACATAGGTACTGTACTCAAACTACATTACCATGACCTCCATTCAACACATAGGTACTGTACTCAAACTACATTACTATGACCCCCATTCAACACATAGGTACTGTACTCAAACTACATTACTATGACCCCCATTCAACACATAGGTACTGTACTCAAACCATTACTATGACCCCCATTCAACATTCAAACACATTACCATGACCCCATTCAACACATAGGTACTGTACTCAAACTACATTACTATGACCCCCATTCAACACATAGGTACTGTACTCAAACTACATTACTATGACCCCATTCAACACATAGGTACTGTACTCAAACTACATTACCATGACCCCCATTCAACACATAGGTACTGTACTCAAACTACATTACTATGACCCCCATTCAACACATAGGTACTGTACTCAAACTACATTACTATGACCCCCATTCAACACATAGGTACTGTACTCAAACTACATTACTATGACCCCCATTCAACACATAGGTACTGTACTCAAACTACATTACCATGACCTCCATTCAACACATAGGTACTGTACTCAAACTACATTACTATGACCCCATTCAACACATAGGTACTGTACTCAAACTACATTACTATGACCCCATTCAACACATAGGTACACTAGGTACTGTACTCAAACTACATTACTATGACCCCATTCAACACATAGACCTCAAACATTCAACACATAGGTACTGTACTCAAACTACATTACTATGACCCCCATTCAACACATAGGTCAAACTACATTACTATGACCTCCATTCAACACATAGGTACTGTACTCAAACTACATTACTATGACCCCCATTCAACACATAGGTACAGTACTCAAACTACATTACCATGACCTCCATTCAACACATAGGTACTGTACTCAAACTACATTACCATGACCCCCATTCAACACTTAGGTACTGTACTCAAACTACATTACTATGACCCCCATTCAACACTTAGGTACTGTACTCAAACTACATTACTATGACCCCCATTCAACACATAAGTACTGTACTCAAACTACATTACTATAACCCCCATTCAACACATAGGTACTGTACTCAAACTACATTACTATGACCCCCATTCAACACATAGGTACTGTACTCAAACTACATTACTATGACCCCCATTCAACACATAGGTACTGTACTCAAACTACATTAATATGACCCCCATTCAACACATAGGTACAGTACTCAAACTACATTAGTATGACCCCCATTCAACACATAGGTACTGTACTCAAACTACATTACTATGACCCCCATTCAACACATAGGTACGGTACTCAAACTACATTACCATGACCTCCATTCAACACATAGGTACTGTACTCAAACTACATTACTATGACCCCCATTCAACACATAGGTACGGTACTCAAACTACATTACCATGACCTCCATTCAACACATAGGTACTGTACTCAAACTACATTACCATGACCCCCATTCAACACTTAGGTACTGTACTCAAACTACATTACTATAACCCCCATTCAACACATAGGTACTGTACTCAAACTACATTACCATGACCTCCATTCAACACATAGGTACTGTACTCAAACTACATTAGTATGCCCCCATTCAACACATAGGTACTGTACTCAAACTACATTACCATGACCCCCATTCAACACATAGGTACTGTACTCAAACTACATTACTATGAGTTTGTCTGTCTGAGAGCAGCGATTCACCCAAGTCCTGTATAGGGATATCAGTCACTGGGAAGATCTAACAGGCTGCCCTTTTATTGACACGTAAAGCTTCATTGGGACATCAGCATACCTTCCAATCATCCAATTTACAGTGCTTTCTAATTAGTGCCATTTGAGGAGCAGACCAGAAAGCAGGCTGATGGCTGTATATGCCTTGGCTCTCAGGTGTTTCTAAGTGTAGCTCTTTGGTCATCTACGACAGAAATGGAACGGTCTAATTGATTTAAGGGAGAAAATCTGATTACTCTATTTTATCCTGTAATTGAATTTTCTTCTACATGGTTAAAGAAGAATTGTTTTATTTATCCTCTACCTCAACCTTTCCAAACGCTTGTATGAATGTATGAACTTGTTAATGTAACACTGCTGGTGCTCTTATTTTAAACAGTACACAATCACACTGCGTGTGTCTGTAATCTAGAATATTAAAGCATTTAACTTTTACCTAAAATGTTATGGCCTTTTCAGAATACATTTTTAAATGTCAAGGTTTCCTACACGTTATAGCAGCGGTTCTAGCGGGCGTAACTAAATGTTGAATTTATACAGCGGCTTGGGATAGACGAGGCAGTTTTGCAGCTTCTTGAGACCACTGCTGTCGGTGTAATTGGACAGTTTCAGGTTGTATATGATATGCACATTGGAGAAACTGTCTACTGGGACCGTGTCTACTGGGACCACATTGATTGGCAGTTGAGGGATGTGTTCAGTTTTGTGATGATTGGGTTGGGTGTTTTTGAAGTTCTTGAATTTGGGTCAAAACCCTCAAAAAATGTCAAGACAGCGGTTAGAAAGTAGATGCAGACACTCAAAGGTTGCTGGCTCAAAATAAAATACCTGTTGTTGTACTCTTATGCATGGCACAGTCATAGTAACGAATACGTTGATCTGAAGAAGAGCATCTAAAAAAACATATTTAAAATAATTATAAAAAAACCTGAGAATAGACATGTAACATTAATTAAGCAATTTTGTTAAAATGTAACATATTTTTTATATTCACATATCCTTTTTTCCCGATTTGTAGTTGAACAAGGGTTAGTGTCACAAAGAAACGGCCCAGACATTTAATTTCATGGAGGTTATTGTCTTGGCCTAAAAATCACTTATTCAACCAGTTTGAAGATATAAAATTATGGTTTTGTGCAACTGTGTACACCGGAACCAGAGAATTGTCACACACAAGCCAAGCCAAGCATCTCAGAGCTCCACAGAACTACATCACAGCCTGGTAACTGCATTATAGCCTGGGAACTACATCACAGCCTGGCAACTAAATTACAGCCTGGTCACTACATCACAGCCTGGTAACTACATCACAGCCTGGTAACTGCATCACAGCCTGGTAACTACATCACAGCCTGGTAACTCCATTATAGCCTGGTAACTACATCACAGCCTGGTAACTGCAACACAGCCTGGTAACTGCATTACAGCCTTGAAAACTACATTACAGCCTGGTAACTGCATCACAGCCTGGTAACTGCATTATAGCCTGGGAACTACATCACAGCCTGGTCACTACATCACAGCCTGGTAACTACATCACAGCCTGGTAACTGCAACACAGCCTGGTAATTGCATTATAGCCTGGTAACTACATCACAGCCTGGTAACTACATTATAGCCTGGTAACTACATCACAGCCTGGTAACTACATCACAGCCTGGTAACTGCAACACAGCCTTGTAACTGCATTATAGCCTGGTAACTACATCACAGCCTGGTAACTGCAACACAGCCTTGTAACTGCATTACAGCCTTGAAAACTACATCACAGCCTGGTAACTGCATTATAGCCTGGTAACTACATCACAGCCTGGTAACTGCAACACAGCCTTGTAACTGCATTACAGCCTTGAAAACTACATCACAGCCTGGTAACTGCATTATAGCCTGGTAACTGCATTACTGCCTGGTAACTGCATTACTGCCTGGAAACCCCGTTGTGTGGATTTCCTTGTTCCTATGCAACAGCCCTTAGACAAACACCTGTTTGAAATTCACAAAATTGTCAACTAAGAATCTGAGAAAGTTTTAACATGACCTACCAAAGAAGACTCAAAGCTGTAATCCCAGACTGCATATTTAAGCATGGCGTTTTACAGGAGTGGTGGTGAGAACATGTCAAATTTTGTTCTATAAGTCCCAACTGTTTCCCCCTTCAATATAAGCTTTGACCACAACGATGATTCAGAAAAAAGGATAACATATAATATTTACTTTTAACAGTGAGATCTTTACTGTACAAATACTTATGAAACGCCAGAACAGACAGAGACAATTTTTAGAGCCCATTTACTTAGTGCTGTTAAAATGAATGTGTTGAAATCCTACAGTATCATTGGTGGTGTTTCCCTAAAATCCAGGCACTAGAATTACAGCTCTTGTGACAACAACAGCTGCAAGTACAGCAGAAGTAGTTGAGTTCGAATAGACAAAAAAATACTGTAATCTTAAAAAGATATTACACAAATGAAAAAGAAACTAGACAGCTAAGATGACTTAAGAACCTAGATAGCTTTTTTTAAAGCGACCCACAGCCTTTTCACAATGTGGTTGTAGTCCTAAACTAGCACAACTAATTCACAAATTCACCAGGGTATTTTTATTCACATTCGTTGAATCAGATGTGCTAGCACAGAAATACGTCTAAGAAAAAGTAGACTGAAATCATATTTCTTTCCCCAAAAAACTATATTGACGGCCTACACTGGAGGCTACGTGTATTCTGATGAAAGCACAACATTATTTTTTACAAAAAAACAGGTCAAATGTTACTGACACACAACCCAACTTATATACCAACGTCAACCTTGAGGTAATAGTTCTGCACGCACTTATACCTCCGACGTTAAAATGGCTGTAATATTTAATTTATATATGAATCATTAAAGTGCGGTGCTGCGGCTATTATGCATTCCTTTTCTAGCAGGATAAAACAGCCTTCAGATGTGGTAGTAGGACTTTGAAGTCTTGCCTCAGAAGCAGACCAACTCTTACAGGAAGTGCCTCGCTCATGTTTTAAACATACATGCCGTGGTGCATGATACTAACAAAGGTGAGCATTTTGGATGGGCCCCCAAGATGAACGGTAAGTAGCCATCCAGGAATTTTCAGCAGCGAGAAAAAGCCAAAGCACAAAAACTGAAATCTACTGTATTAACACACACACACACACACACACACACACACACACGTGCATGCACAAAAAAACATAAACAGAGAGAGATAAAGTTGAGCAACCACTTGTCAGAAAACTTCACTCCTGTCCACTAAACATAACCGCTAAACTCCAAACTAAATTAGGCAGAAACAAGTCATATAAATTAGATTGCAGATTCAAATAGAAAATCTTTTTTTTTTACATAGCAAGGCAAATAACAAATGGCATCAGTTTAAGGATTACCCACAATAAGGAAATAGTCCTTAGACTAAAGAGTCCAGGCATAGCCACAGGAAATGTGTTTTGACTACAGGGTAATCGTGGGATAATGGTTGATACTGGATGTATTATAGTTTGTGGACGGTCGTATTGACGAACGGAAGACTTGTGCCCATCGGCCGGTGTGTGTGTGTCTGAATCTTATCAGAGACTCACTTATTGCATTTACTCTACTTAAATTCAGCTCTGATGTTTTACTTAACTGTGTCTAAAGATATCGGGCTATTTAATGATTACTATCTATTAAATGTAAGTATTTATAGAAATTACATAGACTGAAGTAGCAAAACAAACATAAAGACAATATACGCTTTATCCATTCAATCTTTTTTCCTCGTCTAGAAGCCTTTCTAATCGATGTTACTGAATTCCCTGGCTGTTTTTTGTGTGGATTAAATGTCCCACTTCCACTTTGCTGCCGACAGTGTTTCTGGTAAGCACACTGACTTTTGAATGACCCTCAATGGGCTTTCATAGGAACATCTTTCAGTGACAGAGGGTTAGAACAGTGACCTCACGCGTGCTGTGTGTTTGTCTCCGTGTCTGAATATGTGTGTGTGTGTGTCCTCTGTAAGGGATCGCTGAGGAAGTGAGTGTTAGTAAGATAACCTGAGAGGAATGTGCTGATCAGAGCTGGATGGGATTCAGACAGGAAAGTGTGGCAAGCGACAGACAGGAACACAGAACTAGGCTGCAGCAGAACAACTGTCATCTGCATTTCTACAGCCATAAGGCCTGTCGCTACACAGTGCATTGGGTTGCAACAAGTGGCTCACCCACATGGACACACACTCACACACACACACACACACACACACACAAAGGAAGCGGCTCTCCAAAAAGCTGATATTTCATGCCTTTTTCCGCTCTACATTTGTTACGTTAGTCTACTGTCAGCAGTCCTCTCTTTTTGGTGTTTTGTTGCGTGGGGGATCCTGACAGCCAGGACAGGCAGGCAGTAGCCCAGATCTTTTTTCCCCCGTCGCCCCTGAGTTGCTCGTGCAGATTTGGTCGTCACTCTCTGAGCCATGAGTCGATGCTGTGTGGTCAAAGTGATTACCCTGACGGAGATCCAGGTACTGCCGGTATGTGCCGGAAAAAGAGCGGATTAATAGGGAGAGAGAGAGAGTAGGGAGGGAGAAGGGGGAGAAAGTTGGTTCTCCCAGAATGCTGTGTGCATGCAGGTTTGCCGTTAGGTTTTCCAGACTCTTGTTCATCATATTGATTGACTGGGTTTGCATAATGTGTGTGTATATATATATATATATATATATATATACATATATGATGTTTTCTGTGTGTAACCTATGAATTGGTCATTTGCTTTGTACTTACGCACACTAACTTTGGGACGCATCTCTCCAGATCAAGTGACCTTAACGACTAACGTTGCAAACAGGGAGAAATCTTGATTTAACAAATCTCTCGTTTTATCAGTGTGATATTTTGTATTTTCACCATGTATTCTCAGCTATGTGGTCACATATATTTACTGGTAGACAGGCTCAGTAAATGTAACAGAACCATGACTGAGAACATATCTGTTGATAATGCTTCTCTTATCTACATCACATACTTACCACACACACTTCATCTAAGTCAACAGAACACATACAATCTGTGGATTCATATCAGAAAACAAATGTCATTGCGAGGTTGTAAGGTAATGCCCAGAATTGCCAAACACAATGTCTGAGTGTATTAGCAACCCAATGTTTCATAATCCAGATTTTTCTGAAGTGAAAAAAAGAACTTGTGTAAGAGTGAAACCGAGTGAAGCAACAGCTGCCCTTCAGATAATGGTTTCTACCTGCGAGTGAGTTCTGTGACAGACAGTTGCATGCGTCACTCCAGACCATATGGTTTCACTGTGTTCAAGGAGAATGTTGTGAATATGCTAAAATGTCATCGAGCAGTACGCGCTGAGGTAAACGTATGTAATTTTTGTTTTTTTCAAAGTAGATACAATCAGAATGGACATTTCTAGTCTAGTTTGAGGGTATTTTTATACCCGAGTATAAGTTATATTAGGACTCTATTGGTTGATGTTGATTTAAAATGCTTATAAAAATGACTTGATCACAGCTGTTGACTAGCTACAATTATATATATGTAACTTGTTGAATTAAATATGTTCTGCTTTCCATTCAACTTCCTTCAATTATAACTGACAGGACACTCTCACATGCATTTCTGAATGAATCAAGGCTGTGTTGTGTGAAATATTGACGGCATGCTATCCATCAGATTACAAGACGGAGCCTTAACTTTAACAGTCAGTAACTGTTAGTGACAGGAATTGTTCAAGCCTTCAGATGACTGTGTTTTTCTCTCTTCTCTGCCTGTGCCAAATTCCTAATTTTAGTGACTTAAGTATGAAGTTATCAGGGAAACACAGCAGACATTACATCTATCATGGATGGACTCCTCATCGGCCATTAGAAAAAAACGTTATGCCTACTGCTTTAAAATTCTAGTCTAATTCTATGGAGAGCATTTAATCACATTTATCAAATAGATGGACAGAATGTATCACCGATCAAATAAGACCAAAAAACGAATCTGGGTAAATTTTTTTAATAGTGGAAGATTTGTATGCGTTCGTGCCAAAAAACATATAGTATGTCCCAAATACCGACAGAACGGACAATGGCACTCTATTAGCTCCAACACGGATGATAGAGAAGAAACGCAGTCTCCTCCGTTCACCGGAGTGTCAAAGTGGTCTAGGAACATCGACACATCCGATTCCCCAATCAGATGTCTTGTTATCCGGTGCCCGTTTCTGTCAGTTATCGGCCGTGTCTTCGTCCACAGTCCGGTCATTGTGGTGTCATGCGTAAGCGACAGAAGGGCTATTACTTGGTGGAATCAAATCAGTGGCCCCATAATGCCTTAACAGGCGTGTCTCCTGCTGCCTGTACAGTAAAGACGAGGCAAGTATGTCAAGGACGCCCTCTATCTCCTTAGACAACAGGCTGAGTGTACTGCGCTGGCAGCCTTCCCATCCGCAGTAGAAAAATGTTGATTAAGTAACAAATGGCATCTTGTTCTGCCGTGAGTTGCCAGTGTTGCAGCTCCGCCTGTCTCTTCATCGGTGACAAGTTCAGTATTGTCGCGAGTCCATTCTGAACCGGGACAGTTTTCTACGTGAGCTATGCGGAAGACGGAAGGCTGACTTTCTGTTGCCCAAAAATGCAGGCTATAAACTGTCTCTATGAGAAAAGTCTGCATCTGTTTTTGTGGAGATTCAGTTGCATCTTGTACTCGTACAAAAATAAACGTGACCCTCCTTTGACCCTCCTGGCAATGTTCAGGTGTCCAAAGTATTTTAAAGAATAGGACATCCGTCTCCTGAGATATTCCCAGCCATGCTTCATTGCTGCTTAACTTTTGAGTCACGTAACCTGGTAGAAACCAAAATCAGTGTGTAATAGCAAAACCCTATTGAATCACGTAACCCGGTAATCACTGAAATCAGTGTGTAATAGCAAAACCCTTTTGAATCACGTAACCAGGTAATCACTGAAATCAGTGTGTAATAGCAAAACCCTTTTGAGTAACGTAACCAGGTAGAAACCCAAATCAGTGAATAAAAGCAAAACCCTATGTAAATCATACGAAATATGCTATACAAATAAATTTGACTTGACTTGACTTTTGAGTCACGTAACCAGGTAGGCACCCAAAATCAGTGTGTAATTGTAAAAACCTTAGTTAAGCTGCAGATTTCCGCTCCGTCACAAGGAGTCACTAGAGGAGTGCAATGACACGCAATTGGCTCCCAGGTACTCCCTGTCCTCAATCAGTTACATCAGCTGTGACACTCCCTGGGATTGAACCTCGGGTGTATCGGTGCCTCAACACTATGATGTATTGTTTAAGACCTTTTAAAACCTATTACTTTGGTTTTGGTCTGGAATAATGTCCACGGGAAAGGTGGACGACGTGAATTGCAACTATATTGAGTTATTAAAGTATGATAATTCTCGAGACGCTACATCGCCTATATTTATATTCCACTATGTGATACGAGTGGCACTACGGTATCCTGTAGATGCTTGTTCGCATTGACCACTTGCAGACATTATGGGGTTTTCCTAATATTGCCCAAAGAGCAACTGAAATGTTCAGTCAGTACTGTTGTCTTGGATTGCGTTTAACAGACATGTTTTGATTGTGCAAGACAGAAGAATAAAATAGCTACTGCAAGGACTTTTATCTCCATGTCAAGTGGTTTATAGTGAATTTCGGACGTTGCATACCGTTGAAAATTAATTGATAGTTGAAAATAAAACCCTAACTCATGCATTCGGTTAAGAATCAACCTTTTTGAGATGCTGCCTGAAATACTTAACCAACTGTAACCCAATGAAGAAAAATATTACAAAGTCTCCCTTTATAGCCTCGGACAAAAGAGGGTCATATTTTTAGACGAGAACTGGATCGCAACTTAAAAATAGGCATATCATAACTACAGCACTGAAACAAGCCCTCAGAGCGACACATAGCGGGTTATTCTTTGAGAAATTAACATGAAACAATAACGGGGCCATGGGTGGGTTCATGGTAAAAATGACCATCCAAAGTTATTTAAAAACCACAGAAGGACAAGAAAGGCCCAATTGTACTGGAACCAACTACAAGACCCCTGAAGGAGATCTTAGAGACACCAGACTAGGGTTGACGGCGGTTGGTTGATGGGCGGTGCCGTTGAATTAGTGGAGATATAGTCAAAAGCCATAGGCAGATTTCCTGTTGGGAATTAAACCTGGGGGGGTAATCAGATGAGTCTCCGTTTGAAGTGATTACCACGCAGGACAACATAAAGGGACCGCACAGCTTCTTGCCTAATTAGCTCATTTAGCGACCGAGTCTTGAGAAAGTTTATAAGTACTCAGGCCGTGGACAGGACAGTCCGCTTATCAGTTCATCGGCATAGCCGCCGGATAGCAGCATCTTAACTCCAACCCTACGGCCACTTTGAGCTCCACTAGGGCTAGCAGACCAGACCTGAGAACAGCTGTCTCTCGCTGACCGATGAGAATGCCACACTTCACCGACTGTAGCTACTACAAGATGCGAGACGGAGCTCGCATTTCCAATGTAAGGATTTCATATTTACATGGCGGCAGTATTCTTCAAGATGATTGTCGTAAGGGACTTTGTTGATATCGTAGTCATTGGTTGTAGTTCTGTCGCATGTGCTTAGTTATTCTGGAACAGTTGAGGCATTGCACATTTGAAAGATATGTTACTCAATTGGGTCATCTGTGTTCTGAATACTTTAACATTTATACAACTGCGGTCGATTGTCAATTTACTGAAATTGAAGGTTGATTGGTGCGTCTGTTTCATCTGTGATACCTGATTGGGTACATGAAGGGTACCCCTTCTGTTTCATCTGTGATACCTGATTGGGTACATGAAGGGTACCCCTTCTGTTTCATCTGTGATACCTGATTGGGTACATGAAGGGTAGCCCTTCTGTTTCATCTGTGAAACCTGATTGGGTACATGAAGGGTACCCCTTATGTTTCATCTGTGATACCTGATTGGGTACATGAAGGGTACCCCTTCTGTTTCATCTGTGATACCTGATTGGGTACATGAAGGGTACCCCTCCAGAATGACTCACAACACGTAACGCTGTCAGTGCTTCCCTCTTAGATGGCGCTGAGCGGTCACCCAGTTGCATGTGCATCTGACATACTGACCCTTGATCCCCATCTGCATCGTAACCCCGCTGTCTCGCTCATTAACTGATCTCAGGTCTGTATGGAACAGGTCCCAGGCCACCTGGAGGGCTCCAAGTTCCACCTGCACCCGGCCCAGGGCCAGCAGGTCAAGCAGTACCTGACGCTGGGTTCCAAGCTCGCCGGAGGACAGGGGGGTCACCTTCACGCCCAGGCAGGGCAGCAGCTGGGCAACGTCCCCGTGATGAGGAACGGCCACATGGCCTCCGTCAGTGGCAGCAGCAGCCCCAGTAGCCCTGTTACTCTGCTGAGTCTGACAGGGTCCCACGACAGTGAGGTGAGTTCTCGTTTTTTGTCATTCGGGGTTCGCTCCAGTTTGTGACTTTAGGTATTCCGTGTTGTCAGAGAGTCATTTTCCCTGGGCAGTGATGACTTTGTAACCCAAGGGCAGTTGTGATTGAGTCGTACATTTTCTGGCCAGACGAACTTCGGCCGTGCTGCGATGTAAACAGCATAGGAGTTTCTGGTGATCCCTGTTCTGTTCTGAAATGCGTATCAATAACGTCAGACATTGTGTTAGTGATGAGGTTCTCTTTTAATGAGGACACTTCTTTGATTACATTGCCAGAATGTCTGCTTAAGTCTAGAATGGTGGTGAAGAGATTTCTGCTATTGGCCCGGGAACTTGACTGTTCATATCTGGAATGTCAACATCTGAGAGACACGATTAAAGATGATGCAAAAATAAACGTTATCTTAAATTAAAACCTGAACATTTGGTCAGCTATCAGTATATATATTTTTTGTCATCTATCAAAAAAATGTGTGGGATATGTATGGTATTGAGAATCAACTTGAGAATTACACGGAGGCTGCAATCAGTTGCAGAATATAACTCAATTTTTTTTTAGTTTCCAATGGATGAAGTTATTGATGATTTGATCAACATGGAGTCTGGGTTTCATGACGGATTGGATTGCATGGACTCAGGCATCATGATGCAAAATAATGTAAGTGTGAATGCTCATATTAATTGTTGTGTTATTTGAAAACATCCAAAGAAAAAATATTTAATTAGCAAAATATGAATATATGAAAATATGCAACCGTGCAATCAGGGCCGTGCAGAGACCTTAGGAGGGGCAGGTGCTCAAAGTATAAAAGGGGCACATTTAAACGATACGCTCTAAATATCAATACAGCAATATATTGTGAAGCATTCCTTGCTGATTTGCGTATCGAATCGGATGATTATGTATTGATACGGCAACAAATTCTGTGATGCAGTTTTGAAAAAGAAACAGAATAGAAAAGACAATTTTAAGTTTAAAAGTAAAAAAATATTTTCTGTCCACCTAATAATAACTCTGGGATTAGAAACGTTTAAAAAGTTGTCCCAACCTATTGTCTTTTTCTTCTCTGTTCTACAAAATAATTAAGAACAGCTTGTCTTTTTTCTTCTCTGTTCTACAAAAACTAATTAAGAACAGCTGTTATAGTAAGAACTATCAGTCATTACTCATGAATACACACTGCTGCTATATGCACCATAGTATACAATGTGTTAAACCTATCAGTCATTACTCATAAATACACACTGCTGCTGCAAGCACCATAGTATACAATGTGTTAAACCACCATAGTATACAAATGTGTTAAACATATCAGTCATTACTCATGAATACACACTGCTGCTACATGCACCATAGTATACAATGTGTTAAACCACCATAGTATGCAATGTGTTAAACCTATCAGTCATTACTCATGATAGAAATAAACGTAGTTAGTATTAACCTGGCAGTCAAGCTCAACAGGAAGTTACCATACAGGCCCCCTGTCTCATATCACTTTCCTGCCAGCCCTGACGCAGTGACTTTTGATTTGTTATAGAATAAACATGGACTCATGATAATATGTAAATATTGTGATCATGATTTCAAATTGCATTGTGACTATGAGATAAAGTTGGACTTTGATTGATTATTTGATATTTTTACATTTATTTCCAGAGAGCTATTATTGAGTTCACAGGCTATAGTGGTCTTGCCTTTGTAAACACTGTTGCTATTGTAGGAAAAAAATATTAATTCCTGAATTGTTTTTAGTTTTATAATGATAATTAAGAGAATGGGAAAATCTGAATAAGCCTTACCAGTGTTGTGATAATTATTTTTAAGGCACTCTACGTTAAAAAAAATAATGTATTATAATAATAGTTTAGTCAAATAACAACAAAAGGACCAGACTCCTCGATCCCTGTGAACTTTTCAGCACAGTTTCATGAGTTTTCGTGAAATAGACCCGATTTTTGTACCCAAAATTTTTGACATCCACACGTAAAAGGTTGTTTTTTCGTGTCCTGGACCCGATTTTCTTGAGGTGTTGAAAGTAAGTGTCGTGATTGGTTGACTCAACTTGCATTTCAACCAGGAAGTGGGCGTAGCTTGAATTTTAAACGCGACGGACTTAACTTTCTTGAATATGAATAACTCTTTTTATTACTATAAATATTAAACAAAACCCTGACTCTTACTTTTGCCCTAACCCTAACCTTAACCAATACCTAACATTTCGATTTACTTATTTCTTTAACGTGTTGTTGACCAAAAACGTTTGTTGTGCTTTTTTGTGTGTGTGACAATTTTCCGTGGAGTCCCAAATATTACGTGTCCTGTACACAAAAAAACTAATCGTGTCCAGGACACGAAAAAACTAACTTTTACGTGTGCATGTCAAAAATGTTGGTTACAAAAATCGTGTCTATTTCACGAAAACCTGTGATATCGTGTTAGAACTTTTCTCCCTCAAACAGCACGCTAACGTTACTTACACTACAAGCTATAACAGCAGTATAAGCAACTTATCTGCATGCTCTCTTCACATCACATTGTTCTTTAAAAATAATAATAAGTAAAAAAAAACATCAAAATCACTTCGCGGAGAACAAAACATCACCAGATGCCGCGGTGTTGAAAATACCCTCTGGTAATAAAAAAAAATGCGCGTGCGGCGTGAGGAATCGTCCCGTTTTGATGAGGTCGTTGTCGTCAGGTGAAAGGTCATCACGTGGATCATTTCATTTACGGCGAAATTATTATTCATAAATGTTACTAATATTTAGATTGGGCATGGGCAGGCATTCACAAAAGGGCATGTTATTTCAAAAAAAATTTAGGAAATGTTGCTTTGACAAAAGGGCACTTTGGGCACCAAGGGGCAAAGGGCCAGGTGCTCAAGCACCCAACGCCCCCCCCCCTCTGCACGTGCCTGCGAGCAATTAATATTCAGGTGTTCCTGTGTGTGTTGACTGCTTTCGCCATTATTCGTTTATCCTGATGTGATTTCAACGAGATCATTGATCTTCTTGATACTCATCAACATCAGATTGTGGGCAGTTAAGTTAAGCTTGAAAGTTAAATTGGTTGGCCAACTGCTTTGGCAAACTTAAAGGAGCCGTGGGAACGTCTAGGAACTGCCTCCGCCAAACATTAACCTTCAGGCTTCACTTGCTCGGGAAAAAAGGAGCAGGCTTGGGGTCAGATTAAGTCCACTGATGAGTCAGAGTTCATTTCACCAGGGTTGAGGGCTTAAAGCATTGCTCACATTTCTCAAGTGGCCCAACAATACAGATTAATCTGCAAGTGATGTCATTACATGTCCACAGAGTGAGAATAATGTGCTAATTAGTGAAAACAAAGTATTTCATTCTTTCCCGTTACTGAAAGACCTCTATGGTCATTGGCCACTTCGAGAAAGGTTGGGTTGTAGGATGGAGGGAGAATAGCAAGGCTCTTGCTAAATATCAACAACCGAAAAAAAAGGAGCTTATTCAGACTAGGCATTCCTTCAGGGGAGGAAAAATGCACGCTCGGCAGTAGAGACAAGTGTTCTCCGTACGGACTAGGTCCGGGGTGGAATTTGAATACTTTTCGTCATGCTTTGACAGAGGCTCATTTGAGTAGTGATTACTGCTACACCTGAAGCCAAAACAAGAATATATGGAGTACTGCTGGAATTGTCCACACAGCAATTCAAAACAGAGACAGTGACAAGAGGCCAACCAAACAGACGTAGACAAACTGAAAGACAAAGACACACATAGAGAGAGAGAGAGAGAGAGAGAGTTAGACAGACAAACCGACAGAAAGGCAGGAAGACAAAGATAAATACAAAGAGTCTCTGTGTGTGCATCGGCGTACGACATAAAAGAAGAGTAGCGATTTAGAGCGAGGCAGTGAGGCATCGGATTGGGTTAATGCTTACACTCCCGATGGGCTTGTTCAGATATGATAGCGCCTTTAAATGGATCAATTCATTCTAATTAGTCATACTGTACGATGCATCATGTCAACATGTCCCGACGACACAGATGGGAACGGATTGAAGTGATTACCAGGCGAGCAGTCAGGGGACTGTTGCAATCTTTCATTTTGATAAGCGTACACCAACCCCACAGTACCCCCACCCGAATCCCCCCAGTCCGAGATAATGAGAGCGGCTGAGAGAACGCCGCCGAATCGCACAGCAAACCGACTGCAAATACGGAGAGAAGTCCTCGGTTCCCTCTTTGTCTCCTTCGCTCCCATAACTTGACCTCTGTTCTTATCCCTCTCCACGCTTCTCCATGAACAGAGTATCATCACATGCAGTGATAGATTGGCTTTACACAGCTTGTGGCTTTTGCAGGATTCCCAGAAATACAGAGCTAGTTTCAATTCGACACGCTTGAGTCGTAACAATATCTCCCAGTGCAACCCCCCACCGCATTCCAACCGAGACACTGAAAAACCATGTAGTTATCACGCTTGTTGGGAAAATATATATGTCTATTCTCTTACACTAGGCAAGCGGCGTAGAAAAACAGTTTGGTCTCTGTTTGGACGGGTTATGATCCCGGCCTTCATTCAATGGGGTGCTATTTTGAACACAGAAGCCTCAGTGTTTGGAGGCTCTTACGATGAGTATGGCTTGATGGCTTGCTGATATGGATACTACTAGGCTGGTAAACATGGGTACAGACCCAGGTCATACACCAGGAGAAGGGCCCAGATAGGTCTGTGTTAAGGAAGGGCCCCTGGCAGTAAGAGATTGAGGCCCCTAGCCTCTCCTTACAGGCCAAACGAAGCATCGGCCTGAGGGCTGAGAAGCGACAGTGTTGCCAACATGGCTGCCGAAGTCAATCGCTTTTTAAAGTAGCAATGATTTCTAACCTGGGGAGAGCATGAGGCCCCTGGGCGATGTTCTGTCTGCGTATTTAACCACCACCTGACCTCCAACCTCCATGCACTCTCTTCCCCAGGGCTCCCTGAGCGGCAGCATGCTGGACGTCTACGGGGGTGAACCAGGTATGACCACAGCCCCTCACAGGCCAATGAAACCCACCTCGTGCCCCACTAAACTGACCTCTGTAAAAAAGGAATTCACAGGTACGGCTATAGCGCTGAATGTGACCAGGTGTAACCAGATCACATCACGGGACATGGGGAACATACAACCCTAGGTAGCATTGGCTGAGTCAAATGAACATAGGATTGTGGATAGCCTTTCCTGAATTAGCATTTGCTAGTCAAAAATCTGGTGTTAGGATTAACCTAAACAGCCTTCCGGGTTGATTAAGTTGTTCATAATGTCTATTAGTGGCCAATGGGAGACAAAGGGGAGCTCTTCCTGCCAAATATACTTCATACTGCTTCTATAAGCCTATGGGAGACTGATTTGAGTCGAGGTCCATAGACTCTGGCGCATATATACTTGGAAAAGCCCTTCTCATTAGTCCAGATATGTGTTGCATTAACGCGATAAAAACAAAACCTGCATAGCGAATCTGCATCCTTGGAAAAAGTCTACTCTCTGCTTATTTGCAGTACTGTCTTTCATGCCGGAGTTCTAACAGTTTAGTTCCCTGTCTAACTGTATGAAGTCCAACGTAGAAGAACGATAAAGGAAACTTGGATAAATGTGTTAACATGTAGTTAGCCAGGTGTTTGGTTCCAGATTGTTCCAAACGTATCACTCATGTACTAACTTATCAAGGGCCACAGTTAACAGTGTATAGAGAAGCGCCATGTATTATTTTGTCTTTCAATGCCCAAACACAAAGCACCTCTTTGAGACATTTTTGTTCTTCTCTTGAATGCCATGCATCAAGTAAAGCTAATTGATTTAGGAAATAGAACGCATGCCCGAAGAACTCTTCACTGCGATGAGAATTTAACTAGATTAACTATATTTTTCATATAAGTTTGCAGACAGACAATGTGCAGTTCCACAGAGTTCTAAATGACCTTATTGACTCAACAGAGACGAATTGAGAAATCCAGTCGCAGGTTCCAATTATATCATTTGGGGAAAATGTGAATATGATTGTCCTGGCATGCCTTCTTCTCCCTTGGGTAGATGACCAAAATTGTTGAGCAGCCTTAATTGCCCGGCTGAGTGGCTTAAAACAAGCACATTCAAGCCTTTTCACAATGAACCAAAGAAAAAGAGATGTTGGCTGGGGCAAACTGGGTGCGGGGATAAACATGTTTGTGTGTGGAAGGATTCTGCGCTGCTGGTGGCCGGCACCGCCGGAATGATCTCTGGTTCCGGTGTGACCTCCACAACCACCGCAGAAATAACAGGGGCAGATGTTTCACAGTCGTTGAAACATAGGGACTTTAATTTTAATTGTGCTATTTTAATTCGGCTGTTTCCCTCTCTCTGTTGTCCACAGAACATGAAACAAGAGTGATGGTCAAAGAACGACAGAAGAAAGACAACCATAATTTGAGTATGTGCAGACTTGTCTCAGAACAGAACCACCTTCTGTTCTGAATATTCATTTGACTCGTCTCAATACAGAACCACCCTCTGTTCTGAATATTAATTTGGGGCACAAATGTAACTCCGTTCTCCCTTACCCCCTCGGTACCTTTCTGACCAGTTGAAAGAAGACGAAGATACAACATCAACTACAGAATTAAGGAGCTTGGAACAATGATACCGAAGTCAAACGACCCGTGAGTCATCAGGTGTTTTTCTATTCTATCAATCAAGTCCATATAATCAAGGTTGTAGAGTGAGGAAAACACCCAGATATCTGGCTGGTGCCGCTAAGCATAATGCATTCCAAGAACATCCATGCAAATGGTGCTAATTGAATTCTATAATATACTGGGGAGCACATTTTGCTACCATTTCAAGAGTGTACTTGAGAAGCTATTGTAGTCTCCACGACCTGCTAAAACTGCAAGTCTCTGTCCACCTTGGACTCTCAAAGGCAGACTATGGCTCAGAGCAAAATAAATAAATAAATGAAGATGGGGTCAACCCAAAGAGGGCTCCCCCCATTTAAATCAAAGTTTGAGCACAATTGGCCCACTAAGATGAACTACAGAAGCTGGAATTGGAATCCGTCTGGCCTAACCGCAATTGAACTTTTGATAGAAATTAAATGGAAGGTGACCGTTGTCGCCTTGCCATTAAGACAAGATAAAGAAGATTATTAGCCGTGCAGCAGACCAACGTCTTGCCCCAAAGAAAAGAACCGTTTACAAGGTTTTTTCTCCTTTTTAAAGTAACGGTATCAGGGAATGGGTAGTGCACTTTGGCCTCTTCCGCAGTCCAATTCTCTCTTCACGGCGCCTTGCCTCTTGCGCGACACCTATTTTTACCTGAGGATTAATTTTACCTCGCAAGGGGTTCCAAAATTGACTCTTCGCAGATACACTTAACTATTCTATTAAAATTCCCATTCAAAGAATGGATGTAATGTCCGAGAATGAATAATTGGCCCACTAAATCACCATTTCATAGTCAAATATAAAAAATGGGTACCTGTGTAAGTTCTGGGTTTTTTGGGGGTTTGCACAGAGCATTCCGCTGACGCGGTGAATAAAAGGTTATCTTTTATATCTCTCTGCCGTAGCGACATGCGCTGGAACAAAGGCACCATCCTGAAGGCGTCCGTGGAGTATATCAAGTGGCTGCAGAAGGAACAGCAGCACGCCCAGCACCTGGAGACCAGGCAGAAGAAGCTGGAGCAGGTCAACAGGAGACTCCTGCTCAGGATCCAGGTACCATTCAGGACTGACGCCGTTAAAAACGGGGGGGGCAGCGAATCACATAACTCCTCCGCAAATGACCTACACGTTCTCCACCCCCCGTACACCCCAAACGCACACTGATTTCTTTCCACCTAGCGCCTCCTAGTCTCCCTGAAAGTTCACTGTTAAAAGTTGACTGTTGACACACAATGATGGACAGCACTGACACAACCACAGACATCCTGGCTAATCGTACAGCAAAAGGGAGTCCCGCATAAAGACAGATTCTACCGGAACGTAGATGCTTCAAACTCTCATCGCATTCCCCAACACTTAATCCCACGGTGCTGGACAGAGCGGCAGGTTAACCATTATCCGGGGTAGATTGACAACACACTGTCGTCCCTATTGTTACGGCTCTGTTAGATCTGATGGGCCCTCTCTCTCTCTCCCTTAAAAGACCTCCTGTGGGAAACATATTGCTCCACCACTGACATCTGATTGATGGGGTTTGGTCATTGGTTCCATCCTGTCATGTTTATAACACAAACGCCTGAGGGCCCCAGGCTAACTCCTGAGAGGGACGGTCAGGAGAAACTCAACCTGGTCCCCAGGCTATTTGTATGAAAGTGGCCGGGAACGAGATTAGCGGACACGAGGAGGGCTATATTAAACGGGATGACCTCTAATACATTAGAGTGCTATTTAAAGTCCATCCATTATCATTAACGAGACTATGAGGGATATATATGTGTGTGTGTGTCTGTGTGTGTGTGTGTGTGTGTGTATGTGTGTGTGTCTGTGTCTGTGTCTGTGTGTGTGTGTAAGACACATCGACTCACACTAAGCTCATTCTGCTAATTGTCATCTACTTCATCTTCATCAAACCTGTTTTCCATTATTGTGTATTTGAGGAGGACCCTGTCCTGATCCTTGGTCCATTTCTTTGTGTTCCAGGAGTTGGAGATCCAGGCCCTTGCTCACGGTCTCCCCAACATGGCCACTTCTCTGGGTACTGTAGAGATGTCCTCCCAACTACTCAAACAACCACAGCAGCACCAACCCCAGGCTTCCCAGTCCACAGAGACCCACCTGGGTCCCCAGCCGCCCCTATACCATGGAGAGGTAAATGGGGAATACCTCCAGAGGACCTCCATGCTAGCCGTGACCCCTGGGGCAACTGAGCAGGGTCAGGGGTCGGTCGACGGCTCCAGCACCTCTTTCTCCGACCCGCTGTCTCACTTTACAGACTTCTTCAGTGTCTCCCTCAAAGAGGAGCAGCGCTTGGAGGAGATCCTCATGGAGGATCCGCTCTCCCCGTTCGCCACCGACCCGTTGCTTTCCGCCGGTTCGCCCACCGCCGGTTCGCCCCCCACCTCCAAGGACTCGAGCCAAAGGAGCAGCTTCAGTTCGGATGACGCCGATGACAACCTATGAACCCTGACCCCGCATGTGACCGCGTGTGTACAAGGACATGCAAGCGGTCGCTCACCCAGTCACTGCAGGGATTGGTTTTAGCCCAGCACCAAAAAAACCACAGTTAAATGATCACTACGAATCATCCAGAGCTTTTTTAGCGGGCACAGGTGTGTTAGTGCTGAATAAAAGCCTGTGGATATCTAGGTTCAAGGCTAGTGACCACAGGCATGCCTGCTTTTTAAAACTTTGGTCAAAAAAGATGCACTTCTGCCCTTCCGGGAAGAACCAATGTGGAATCAGACTGAAAAAGGGAGATAAAGAATTGATCCATTACGATCATACAATAATGTTTTACAGTATACTGAACACATGAGTATACAACTAAAACAGACTACTTCAATATATCCTGTCTTTGCAAAATGCCAAAAGAAGAAAGTACACTTTCCAGAGGTGTACCAAATGTATTGTATGAAAGTACTTTAACTCACTGAGGTTTTCTTTGAATAATCTAGAGCTAGTTAATGGTGTTTCAGCTTCCAAAAATCAAATGCCGCAATGATACCAGCCCAAAAAAACTAACACATCTATTGTTCGTCTTAAATGTATTTTTACAAAAGGTTTTGTGTATTTATATGTGTTTTAATCCATGTATTCCTAAACCATTTCAGTATATAACGTTCTCTTTTGTATTCATATTCAGGGGTGGGGAAATATATTAAACCCCTTTTTTGATAGACTATGACTGGGCATGTTTTCATTATAATCACAAATGTTTTGTACCACACAACCAACACTAAAACTGTAACATTTATATTCAATGCAGCCAACTCAATGATTTAAAACAAATATATATATATATATATTTATTATATATGTGTGTGTGTACACAAATGAGCTGAAACGCTGTTGGTCCTCCACTTGCTGCCAAAATCCCGCCGAGACAACGCCTGAAATTGTCCTGTGGTATCTAGAACAAAGGCAATAGTCCTATACGTTTGCGAGACTTAGCGGTTGTGGATCGGACAAGTTGGTCCAGCACATCCCACCAATGCTCCATCATATTGAGATCTGGGGAGTTTGGAGACCATGGCGACACCATGAAATCATCATGGCGTGTGACACATTCCTCACCATAATTAACATTTCACCTTTTGACCTTCTGTCAGTTTGGGTCAGACGGGGTAACCTTTGTTGCCCTCGCACCTTGGGTTCCAAACATCCAATCGCCAGTTGTGTTGTCTGTCCCTTTTTGGACCACCGTTGGTAGGTACTCACCACTGCTGACCAGGACCACTGTTGGTGGGTACTCACCACTGCTGACCAGGACCACTGTTGGTGGGTACTCACCAATGTTTACCAGGACCACTGTTGGTAGGTACTCACCACTGCTGACCAGGACCACTGTTGGTGGGTACTCACCACTGCTGACCAGTACCACTGTTGGTGGGTACTCACCACTGCTGACCAGGACCACTGTTGGTAGGTACTCACCACTGCTGACCAGGACCACTGTTGGTAGGTACTCACCACTGCTGACCGGGACCACTGTTGGTAGGTACTCACCACTACTGACCGGAAACACTGTTGGTAGGTACTCACCACTGTTGACCGGGACCACTGTTGTTAAAGTTCCTCACTTTCCTTTGCATCTAACATGTTGACTATGAAAACAGACTGTTCGCTAACCATCAAATGACCATATAATTGCCCTTAGAGGAGATGATCAACCTAATTCGCTTCATAATGTTTTGGCTCATCAGTGTATATATATACATAACCTAAAACATTACAAAATTATGGAGACTTCTTATCCTCCTCATCTGATCCAACACAAGCAGTTCAGCTACAAACCAAGATTGTGACAAAAGGGTAGAATATATCCCATGAAGGCTAAAGCAAGGAGTCTGAACTGATGAACGAGGAGCTCTGTGCAAAAGCTGCGTCTGAACAAAGGTGAGAAGAGGGTTTCACCTAGGCTGGCTGAAAGTGAATGACTGACAGAGCCAAGACAAAGAGAATGAGGAAATGAGGCACAATGATCACGATGAATCAGTTGGAGAACAAACGAAAAAGGTTTCGTTAAAGAAAAGCACAGAGCAGGTGTGTTCGTTAAAAGTTTTCTCTAAAGAAGATAGAGATACAGACCTGGCGTGGACTACGCCGTTTCAAAACCATTGAGAAACCACCACCAGCTTATCATATTTTAAAATAAAATGTCATCTCAACTGTAATAAAAGTTTACTCAGACTTGTTTTGGTTACATGATGCCAAAGTCTTTTGAAGATATTTTTCATTAGTGGATATTTTCCCATCTTACAGTATTAAAGTTCTGCATTAATAATAGAACAAACAGTCCAGACTCATTTCAGTATACAGCCTGTGTAGCTCATCAAAGCTTGTCCAAATTAATGTTTCAGCATCGTGTTAGCTTGTATGTTTCTCCCATAATTAAATAAAAAGATTCCTGCTTGCATCTCCTAGATAACTACAAAATAAAATTGAACCAGCAATCATTATAAAATATAGACAGGCCAACTACAAAGTGCTGAGTGATGTTTACGGGTAATTGGCCAATGCAATTATGATGGTAAATATGGATTTGTATTATGGAGAAAAAGGAGGGTCTATGAAAAGTTTGTGTGACAAAAATCAATTTTCCGAAGACACAATTTACATTTTGATATCTAGGACTCTATCCAGATCTGTATTGTGGAAAATAATTAACTACATCAGTTGGATACACAGGCTGCAACATCTAAACATTATGTAAAAGGAGATCATTATACCCCTGTACAGTTTTATTCCTATAATAAAGACAACAATAAATAAAGTACTGGATTTTTTGTGAAAGGCTTTAAATAATGATGATGAAAATTGTAGTTCATCAGTCCAGAGACAAGGCAGAATCACAAACTGTCTGCATTAGATTAAATCCGTATAGGACACACAACTCTATAGATAAAGTAATGATGTAAAACAAATTTCTTCACATTAATTTACATTCTATAACCTCATTATTGTGTTTGTGTGATTTATATAATACAATATCTGACAAAAATACATGGCTTGTAAACTAAATGTGTGGAAGAAAACCTCAACAAAACGTTGCAGACTTGCAGTGCGTCCCTGCCATAGTTCACCAGTAGGTGGTAGCAGAATGCTGTGAACCTTTTGAAAACCCCTAACAAATTCTAACACAAACCCGGCAATTGTAATATTATATCAACCATATTGCGGTTGATTTTACCAGCAATGCGTTTGGAAAAATCCAAAATTATTTCATGTAAATGCAAAATGAACTCCTTTTTTTATTTTAAAGTGAAAAAAATCACAACGCGCAGACAGTTGTCGAATATATGGAATGCCCTTCTCATGAATATTTCCCCGGTATCATTCCCTAATCACATTTGGGTTTCTCCTGGATATAGAGCACAACTTTAGCAGTCTTATAAAGCCACTTGATGTAATCCACCTTAGAGGATGCTGGCGACTCTGTCACCACAACAATTTCTCACCCCTTTTTCCCAGTAAAGCTGACACTGAGTGCGCCTAGCTGTCACTAGTGTAGCCACAGCTGCCAGCCGAACACGCTACAATGCATTCACCTGCTGAGGCCTGCCAATGGCAACTTTTAATCATCTGCAAGTGACTCACTTTGGAACACAACGAGCACTCTGACACACACACTTGTATATGCATATGGACCCCTGAACACACACACAGACACACACACACACACTCACCTCTGCTGCCACTCATCAACCTGAGCAAGATCGGAAAGAAAACACCATTTACAAACACTCATCAGCACCTGGCCTGTGACAAGCCTTGTGCACAAATTAAAATGAAATTTGACAGCGGGTAACAATGTGACAGGAAGGGCGAAACATCATTTGTCGTATCTATTTCCAAGCCTTGACTCGGAGTAGCTGTGTTGGAAACAACCGGAGATCTTTGGGTGTTAGTGGAACTTAATACATACGGCAATGTGCACTCAATTGCCAACCTAGAAACTGACTTTTCACCATGGCCAAATGACAACATATCCCTTATATATTAGAGTGGGCTGCTTTAGGATTGTAATTTGATATTTGCCAAAGCTGTTAGTGCCCCAGTGCTATATTGTAAAATACCACCAAAATCCCATGATCGTTTGGGGCCGTGCCTCCAGTCCATTCAGCCTTTACGAGGGGAGACCGCACCCTGACCAGTCTCTCCAAACTCCCACGTCACATGCCAGCAAAACCATCGCATAACGACGGAAAACACAAAGAGATGAAAAATAACCAGCTGGGCTTTCGAAGCACTATAAAATGAATGCGATTTCCAGAGGTTTTTATGAATTGAACCAGATGCCAAAACATAACTTCAAACAAATTGACTTCCAATTATTTGAGCCGCACACTTCCAGATGTGCAACAGATGGGGGTGAGGAGGGGGACACCGAAGGTGTTTCGAATCGCATTTTTGTTTTATTTCCACAATAAAGGCAGGCGGTTACCGTGCAGTTGTATGTGTTTTAAATCAGGGGGGGGGGGCAATGAGGTGAGGAAAGGGACATGGATCAGAAGACCAAAGCGGATCATTAGGAAAATGACTGAACTGAAGACTGTGGCATTCATATCATTTAGCTAGTCTATGTAGCCAAGACGTACTGTGTAAGCAGGTTGCTCTGAAATGAAAATGTTCATGTGATCCATCGACATGATGTTCAGTGTTCAAATTAAATGGGAGAAGAAACAATTACTGAACTGGATATTTTATATGCATCTTTACACGAGCAGCCAGACACACTGTATTTGATGTGGCCAGATGTGGCTTTCAAATATATAGAGAACAACAGCGCGACAATAATAAAGTAATCGCAGCCCAGGGCATCATAGACTCGCCTAATGTCTACCCAAGTGCAGTGTGTCCAGAAAGGTTCCGGATGAGCCCTCAATCCGTTTTAACCAGCGCCCCTGGGGCTGTTATTGAGGTTCCACCAGGGACCCTGGATGTCCGTGTTCTCCAGCCTGGTCTCATAGAAGAGCCGTCCGCTGGGGATCTTTGACTCAGTCTCTTCACTAACCGGAGGAATATAGCAGCCCTGGGCCGGCCTCTGATCTGCAAAGGCGAAAAAGGTCCCTTCTCCGTCCATATCATCTCTGGCTAACATATTCTAATGGAGCAAAAGCGCCGGCCTGTTTGGGTTAACGTCTAGCTTTTGCCCTGTTTAATTCCTTCACTATTGGGAGCTATGCTTACAATGCTGCCCCTACCCCCCCTATCTCTGGTAACCTTCTTTAATCTGGCTGCCCTTGGCTGGGTGGTGGGGATGAGGGAGGGGGATCGAGGAAGGGCCCGATTGATTTGTAATTCAGAACGGGAGCGGCGGGTCTCGGGATGACGGCCGCCGCTAAAAACCGCCCGGGCACCCGTCAGACACCCGGGAGGGACGAGGAGCGGGCAGGAGGAGAGCAGGCCACGGGAAGAGTGAGCGCCGAATCGCTCAGAAGAGTCCCACGTCCACCTGCTGTAAGTGACTGTGTATTAGTGCGGCGCGTGACACGCAGGTAAATGTCAGTCAGGTGTGGGGGAATATGACGGTGATCATCACCACAGCCTGGTAATTGGCTCCGGCGGCGTGGGCCGCAAGGTCTTTGGCAGGAGCCTCCTTCCTCCGATGGGCATCTC
>CM055736.1:7515794-7518294 GCA_029465975.1 Dallia pectoralis
GGCCCACTTCAGTCAACACACTTCAGTCAGGCCCTAACACACTTCAGTCAGGCCCTAACACACTTCAGTCAGGCCCTAACACACTTCAGTCAGGCCCTAACACACTTCAGTCAGGCCCTAACACACTTCAGTCAGGCCCTAACACACTTCAGTCAGGCCCTGTCAGGCACACTTCAGTCAGGCCCTGACACACTTCAGTCAGGCCTAACACACTTCAGTCAGGCCCTAACACACTTCAGTCAGGCCCTAACATACTTCAGTCAGGTCCTAACACACTTCAGTCAGGCCCTAACACACTTCAGTCAGGCCCTAACACACTTCAGTCAGGCCCTAACACACTTCAGTCAGGCCCTAACACACTTCAGTCAGGCTCTAACACACTTCAGTCAGGCCCTAACACACTTCAGTCAGGCCCTAACACACTTCAGTCAGGCCCTAACACACTTCAGTCAGGCCCTAACACACTTCAGTCAGGCCCTAACACACTTCAGTCAGGCCCTAACACACTTCAGTCAGGCCCTAACACACTTCAGTCAGGCCCTAACACACTTCAGTCAGGCTCTAACACACTTCAGTCAGGCTCTAACACACTTCCGTCAGGCCCTAACACACTTCAGTCAGGCCCTAACACACTTCAGTCAGGCCCTAACACACTTCAGTCAGGCCCTAACACACTTCAGTCAGGCTCTAACACACTTCAGTCAGGCTCTAACACACTTCAGTCAGGCTCTAACACACTTCCGTCAGGCCCTAACACACTTCAGTCAGACCCTAACATACTTCAGTCAGGTCCTAACACACTTCAGTCAGACCCTAACATACTTCAGTCAGGCTCTAACACACTTCAGTCAGGACCAACCTGTAGCCTGTAAATCCCCCACACACCCAGGCTTAGTAGTGTTCTATGTATGTCACAGTGAAATACAAAGCACTGCGTTGAATTTACTTGACGTATTTAAACAAACTCAATACCCATATCGCCAATCGATGGGAGCATTCGAAAAAGGAGTAAAGATAAGGGGGAAATGTCTACCTCCTAGCTCACACCCTCGGAATGGAAAGAGAAAAGAGGAATGAGAAAAAATATTCATTTTACTTTGCTCTGGGTGTACTGCTAACAACCATTTAGTTATTTAGGGATTCCAACCAGCGACCCTACAATTCCCGGGCTAACTGTTTAACCACTACTAGACTATCTGGACTCCACTGAGCATGTTTTGCATTCACTAATATTGAAAGGTTGTATTTCTTAAGTAGGACACTTGGAGCAGGAATAAAAAACATGCTATTTACTTCATTTGAATTTTGCTCGAAACCGTGTAAAGGTGTTTGGTTTTAATGTTTTTCTATTCATGTGATTTAAAAGCTATTAACCAGCGGCAGTCTGCGATTTAGGTTTGTACCGGAGAATTTGCATAGAGTGGAGAAATGAATAATGCCCTTGCGATAATTTCCCTTTATTGGTTTGCTCGGACTGACGGGCAATTAAAATGACCTTCACGTGACTGGATCATTAGATTCAAATCAGCGGCATCATGGGATATCGTGCCGTATTCACAGCTCATTCTGTTGGGGGGAAATGTTCTGTTGTGTGAGCCAAAACAGATGCTCACCAACTGGCCATGAAAGCCCAAATAGATCCCCTTTTTTGCAGACACTTTGGGAATGTCCCAGTCTCAGGAAATGTGGGTCACTAAAAACAGGAAATCAAGTGCCTCTCCACAGTGGGGTACTTGTCAGTCCGCGCAAAATTAAACCATTCCATGGAACGCAGAAACGCCCACCTGTGGAGAGGCACAAAACTCGGCAACCAACACACACCATCTATTCCTCTTCTGGCTCAAGCTCCACTTCTCCAGCCTCACTCCTTTCTCATCTTCTACCTATTTCTGTCTCTTCCCCCGTTTCCACGTCTTGCTTCCTGTCGTCCATCTCTCCTCCCTCTTCCACTATTTTGGCAGGGTGAGAGCTAGGCGAGGTAGTAAGAGGGTTGTATGGGGGAGTGTTGCAGATGGCCCTTTTTACCTCAGTTTCAACCTGAGACATGCACTTTTGGACTAGTGAGGTGGCAGGAACACATGCCCCTTTGTTTCTTCATTATGTTACCGACCGACTCCAATTCCGCCATTTCCCGAGGGCTACATAGCTCCAATGTTTACCGGGTAACGGCAGTCATTTATTTTTCCTTTTAAAGTAACTAAAACAAATTCAAAGTCATCGTCGGGCTTTCAGTGTGGTACTGGACGGGGCTTACCTCAGACAGAGTTCGGACTACACACTGCCAAACAGGTTTTTAACAGTGGGGCTGTCATGGCAAAATGGACATCAAATGCCAATAGAAATGATACAGGGGACCGTATGCTGTCCAGACACCTGAGGAAACGGACACGTTGTTATGGTCCCTGAGTGTGTGTTGGATCGTATGGATCCGACAGGAAAGTCGTCCATCTTTTTACAACCTCCTAAGCCTAAATATAGTCTGGGTTTTGTACCATTGGAT
>CM055736.1:7523294-7666028 GCA_029465975.1 Dallia pectoralis
CCACGCAACGTGGAAAGAATCTTCCTGAATGCCTTATCCAACCTCTGCAGGCGTCGACTGTAATGTCCTCACAGAAATGTACCAAATCGATTGAGAAAAACTGTAATGACAGACATGATACACTAGGAAGAGAGGGACTTCAATAGGGACAGTCATTGCTGTAAGGTAAGGTGAGGGCAATAAACAAGAAAACATGTTTGATCCAAAGGAGGGAGAGAAGGCATTTGATATCACTGACACGACAGGTGACACAGACAGTCAGTCAGATAGACAGACAGTTAGATAGAAAAACAGCCAATCATTCAGATAGACAGATAGACAAGCAGACAGTCAGACAGACAGACAAGCAGACAGTCAGATGGACAGACAGACAGACAAACAAGCAGACAGTCAGATAGACAGACAAGCCGACAGTCAGATGGACAGACAGATAGACAGACAGACAGGCAAACAAGCAGACAGTCAGATAGACAGACAAGCCGACAGTCAGATGGACAGACAGATAGACAGACAGACAGGCAAACAAGCAGACAGTCAGATAGACAGACAAGCAGACAGTCAGATAGACAGACAAGCAGACAGTCAGATAGACAGACAGACAAGCAGACAGTCAGACGGGACAATGAGAGAATATATAATCAGCAAAAGGAGAAGTGAACGTCTGTGTGTGTGTGTGTGTGTGTGTGTGTATTAGAGCAGTGAAGATGGTGTTGAAGGTCAGTGAGACATTGAGGCACTCATCCTAATAAAAACAAATGAGGGAAAGTCTCTGCTCTGTCTCTGTGTGAAAACATACACGCACGCACACACACAGTTTAAACACATTATTTTAGATTGAGAAATTCAATAAACAATTCACGAAGGACTCAAATGTATGGACATTCCTGAGTCCAGACAACAAGACCGTATCCACCATTCTGCCCAGCGCTGCCCGAATAATAGACCCACACTCATCCACACCACCAAACATGTCACATTGTTCTTTTATTTACACAGTCCTCCAGCTCTCCGAGGCCTCGCCAGCCACAGACGACAGACATAGGAAGGGAGAGGGAGAAATATGAAACGGTTGTTCCTGGGAAGATGACACAGGAATGTTTCTGTAAGGCGAGAAGCAGCAGACGCTGCATCCAACTGTGACATTCAGCCTTAAGGAAATGATTTATGGCACATCACATTGCATCCTCATCTAGCATGGATATAATACACACTCCGAAGGACTTTTGTTCTCACACACAGTCTATAGGACCGTTGCTATGCCCTATAAATATACACTTCGCACAAGCTCCAGACAGTGCGCCTCAAAGCGCGTAAAGTACGGCAAATGTCCCTTTCGTAACTACAGTGATTAGGAATGTTATTTAAAGATCGTGTTTTTTTTATATCATTATATCAGAAGCCTTGAAGTTCACGCACGTTCTAAAGTAAGAGAGAGAGAGAGAGAGAGAGAGAGAGAGAGAGAGAGAGAAAGTGAAACAAAGCATGAGATAGTCTGGCTGAAAGACACGTAGGCCTAAGGGAGACAGACTGGGAGACAGAGAGCGAGAGAGAGACAGACTGGGAGAGAGAAAGACTGGGAGAGAGACAGACTGGGAGAGAGAGAGAGACATACTGGGAGAGAGACAGAGAGAGAGAGACAGAGAGAGACAGACTGGGTGAGAGACAGAGAGAGAGAGAGACAGACTGAGAGAGAGACAGACTGGGAGAGAGACAGACTGGGAGAGAGACAGACTGGGAGAGAGACAGACTGGGAGAGAGACAGAGAGAGAGAGAGACAGACTGGGTGAGAGACAGACTGGGTGAGAGAGACTGGGTGAGAGACAAACTGGGAGAGAGACAGCGTGGGAGAGAGACAGACTGGGAGAGACAAACTGGGAGAGAGACAGACTGGGAGAGAGACAAACTGGGAGAGAGACAGACTGGGTGAAAGACAGACTGGGTGAGAGACAGACTGGGAGAGAGACAGACTGGGAGAGAGACAGACTGGGAGAGCCACCTCACTTGCACCACCGAGATGTGAGTGAAGGAACCCTGTTGGCTTGTTCGTTGTTTAGGTGAATGTAAAGGCCAGAGTGTCTGGCCTTAATTAACAGAGCCGCTAATTGACACACAGTTAAATGGGCCACTGCCCCCGTCACCGCTGCACCAATCACACGCTTGGTTGTAGCCTGTGCCCGCCCATCGATCAGTATGCAGCACAAACAGCAAGCCCCAGCTACCAATAACATGAATGGGAGATTATTGAGACATTAGCTCTGATCAATAAATGGAGGCCCCACCATTCCATATAAACCGTTCCAATGGAGGCCTAACGCCTCAGGCAGGACTGACAGGAGCGGAGTGGGAGGAAATGCGTTAGGCAGAGGTGGGGAAGAAAGGAACTAGACAGAGTGAGAGAGAACGTGATTGTGAGGGAGGAGAAGTTGCAGATGGGGGGGTGAGAAAGAAGGGATTGAGTGAGAGGGAGAAACCACCACATACTTCCTAAGCATTTTCACATTCAAACCCACGCACACACAAGCTTACTACAATTAAGATATGATAGGGTTGTTTTATTGAGTTATTTTTGTCCCAATAGAAGACGAGGAAGAGCCTTAAAGGGTAGTCCTCTGTGAACGCTTCAGGCTGTAATGTACATGAATATTCAAAATGAAAAGCTTTCTACTGGTGCTGTTTGCAAACCACCCAACCAATATGCTTTTATATTTCATGCGGACCATAAGACTTGCACGATTCTGTATTTATTCATAAACAGGTTTGTTTGGATGTTAGACGACTGAAAGTCCACTAAGACATCCCATCACTTTGGATTACATGAAGGCATCTCAGGGGTGTGGGGTTTATTGCCAACTCACCATGCCAAAGGTCCCATGTCCAGGCACAGTGTGACGAACATCTCTCGGCCACATGCCAACTTAAACATAATCAGAATCGGGTTTATTTCGCCAAGTCTGTTTACACATGCAAGCAATTGGTTCTGACCCGTAGCTGCAACATTCAAAACACACAAATATGCTGTTGGTCCCCCGCGAGCCACCAAAACAGTGTTGACCCACTGAAGCAAGGAGTCTACAAAACCCCTGCAGGTGTCCTGTGGCATCTAGTATAAAACAATGATGTTTCATAGACGCTCTGATGTAGTCATCGGGCCAAAACTATTTGTTTTTCAGGTCTTTACTTCTGCCCATTTCTCTTTCATCTAACACGTTGACTATAAAAACAGATTGTTCGCTTACAATCTATTCTTCCTAGACTTTGACATGTGCCCATGTTAGGAGATCATAGTACTTCACTTAGCCTGTGTCGTAGTGTGTTGGCATGTCGTTGTAAATATACAGAGATTTCCATTCTGACCCGTTTCACTCTCTCCACATTTTGCCTTTCCTCAAGGACATTCACATGCCTGTCCCAAAGCCACTGCAGCGTTCTCTGATGTGGCATCGTGGGGATGTCCTGTTGTGCTCTTGGGAACTTTTGATGCTTTTAAATTAATGTGTAACATTCCACAAATCTATTGGTTTTCGCTCTGAACCTAAAAAGGCAGGTATGTGTCTCTAAATCAAGTTCAGACATATGTGAACTATTTTGGCTTTTCCATCATGGTATTGTGTGTACGCTGACAAAACATTAAATTAATTATTAATTAAGTAAGTATAAAACATAAAACATTTGAAGAAAGAAAGTATGAATTGTTTCAAAATATAGGCATGCAAAACTTACCATGTCATGTTTATTATTTATGATGTACCAATATGGGTTCTGTCTGGTTCTGTCTGGTTCAGTTAGCATTCTGTTAATAATTTCCTAAATATATTTTCACAAACCATTTTCAAGACGGAGTGATGATCTACAATATTTTAGTATACATTCATATAATCTAAAAGGCCGAACTGATCTTCTCCTTCTAGGGGCTTTGTGGTGTGCTGCACTCATCCCGGTCCAGTTGCCATGCGTGTGGCGACAACAAACTCCACCGTAGAACCGCCTGTCTGAGGGCGCCTGCCGAAAAACACCTGCCTCAGCATCTCCATCAGCCCCTGGCTCTCCCTCTATCTAGCACCCACCGCCCCGTTCACACATCCTCCTCTCGATGATGGAGCCTTGGGGTTTATTCTTCATTTGGAGGGGATTTGATCCCTATCATGCGTTGGCAGGTCCGTATCAAACGGCTGCTAACCCCGTGTTGTGGGGCTTGTAAACAGTGGTTGGCAGGGTTCCAGACCCTATCCAGTGGCGTGGTGTAGTGAGACTCATCCCGGCCTTGGCATTCCCCTCACAACACACAAACAAGGCCTCTGTGTAATAGACCCTCTATAAGCTCCCACCTCCATCTTCGCACTTCCTCCTCTCGCCTTTTCCCATCGCCGGTCTTCACTTCTTCATCGTTCGTCGTTGACACGATCCCCAGAGTTCGGAACAACAGGCAGTTGGCGGGTTCGCCGCTCCTAACCAGCCGCCAAAAGCCCTGCCACCGCGCCACCCATCATGCACGGCTCTGAAGATAGCGTGCGCTGTCAGTGAGCGGGTCAGGGCTCGATCTGTGTTCCAAACAGATGCCCTGGTCCTTACGTGGTGCACTTCTTTTGACCCGCATGGGGTAAGTCGACAAACTCCGGTCGAATGTAGTAGGCACTGGAAAGGCTGCCATTTGAGCTGTCTCGTCAGACACGGCAAGCAGCCTGTAGCGCTTCAGGCGAAGACACTCATGCTGAAATTATGTTCTCAAACAGCCTCTGTGTTGTCCTGTTCATTCTGACAGCGAGCGGCGGAAACATCCACAAATAAATAAGCTGCCCGGCCAGACGTGACTGCTCCTGCCATCGTGGGCTACCGTAGGGCTGGAGGAGAAAGGGATTGGTTTTGTTATGGGCTAGTGCCGTCCGCGTGACAGGCAAAGTACTGTGTCTCCGTACGGCTTAGACAGCAGTCGAGACGTGAAAACAGAGAATGGGTAGCAAGGCTTAAGGGTTATAATGAACACGTTCAGAGAGTTATGGTCAGGTCTGAATCCAAGGTTACTTCAAGGCCTGGAATGTAAACACACACACACACACACTGTGAACGACATGAGGACAAACCGTTGACGCAGGCAGCTGAATCCAACCGATAGGGCTTTATAACCATATAACCATAAATGGATTATAATGGGTCTGTCATTTATGTATTTTTTTGCCAGAGAGAATAGGATTGTTTTTTTGTTGTTGACGCCAGTTCGTATAAACGGATGGAACAAAGACATTTTCTAAAGTCGCTGATGATAATAATGAGAAAAAAAACCTCTCCAGTCGGCATGGAGAGAAAAAAACCAAAGACATGTTTGAAGGTCCTCCTTCAAAGCACTGCTCAACTCCATTGCGGCGTCAGGGGAATTTCTGTTATTAATTGAAGTTAATTTTCTGGGATATCATTTTGTCGGGCCCTGGGAAAGATTGATAGCCCTGGCCTCCGTGTCTCTCGAGTGTCGGAAAAATGACACTGTTCCTTCACCGGGGAGCTTTCACTTTTATCATCACAAATCAAATTATAAACATCGCGGCCCAACCTTGCTGGGGAACTGGCTGGAGGAGATTTCCATAAGATTAATTAGGCTTGCCAGCCAAAGACATGGCCCGGGCAGGAGGGCCGAGGAAAAAAATACAACAAAAATACGACGGGGGGGGCTTTGGTTGGAATGGGGGTTGGGAGGCAGAGTCAGTGACACACTCATTCCAGCGAGGGAAGTCAATTGGACAATAGGTAATTAGTGTGGGCTGCCAGGGATTCTCAAAGACACTAGAGGACACGGGACCCTCCGCCTCCACTCTCCCCATCAGTCCAAACTCTGAGTCTGCGGTGCCACGTTGGTGAACCCCACATTTAATTAGAACACTTTGATACCCGCAGGAGTGGCTGGCGAGCCCCGGGGCATCCTAAACACCGCCTGACACGAGGCGCACTCCGGCCGCTCTTCGCTTTCCAATTAGAGACGCGCCAAGCTGGGGGCCCAGGCTGCCCCGCACGCCACGCCGCCACACACTCCTACGGCAAACACCCGCGCCCGCACCGACATCGGCACGCATCCGCCAGTCGCCAGCCAAAACAAGCAAAGCCCCGGCCTTCCTGTCAGTGTTTGCCTGGCTTTTTCAAATTGGCATTTGGATTAAAAGGTGTCTGAGATACCCTGAAGGGTGTCAGAGAGGCGGCAATCTCTCACCTGAGTTGATCGGGGGGCACGGGCGGCGCAGACAGAGTGATTAAAATGAGGATTAATTTAAGAGGGTGGTGGGGGGTGCCGGAGAATTCGAAGGGGAAAGAATTGACAAGACTCCCCTTCTTGGCATGAGGAACAGACAGACACACCCAGCCCTGGTCGGCGTGCTGATGTGCAATCTGGAATATTAATGCACGTTGGCCTGAATAAATGATAGCAACACCGGGAGCTTTGCTGTGTTACAATGGTGTATATTTAATGTGCAGGGAAATGTGCCTGACATCGCAACAATTTACAACGCTCGACTTACGCGAACAAACACGGGGTTCATGAATTATGCACGAGGGATGCTTTTATCCGGCACATACAAGTGTTTAGTAAACAAACTGCTTACTCTTTACCTAACAAGTTTCTGTAAATAATAGATATTGAAATCTGCTCATCGTGTCTCTCGATCGTCAGACAGAAAGAAAGAACAGTGTTGTCGTGTAATTTGTTGTATTATTTAACACTTGGCACCCCCATCGCCACTTCCCTGCTGCTCGGCGACAAACAAGCACAAACAACAACGAAAACATCAAGACTGTCGCCGCACTGCTGTTGATCTTTCAAAGAACAGAACGCTGTAAACAGAAAAACATTGCCGCTTGCGTCCCGAACCCGTGTTATAAGGGTGTTAACACACTTTGAAATATTAATTTATCTCGCATATCTCTCTCTCTCTCAAAGACAAGGAAGCGGGACACTCCATCTCCGCCTCGACGGGAGAATTGTGTGCTTAGAGATTTTAATCAAAAGAAATCAATACGATAAATATTTTATTTGGATAGACAATGGCATCTCACAATACGGAACGCCTTTACACGCTTCCCATGCGTCTGTCAACGTTAATTCCATTAGAAGTCTGTCATAACATACTTTGCGTGTTAGTCTGCATGTAGGTCCAACTGAAGAGATTCTGGGACATTGTTTTAATGTATGGACTGAGTCGGCGGTCATTTGGCTAATAGGCCACCACTGTTGACGTATAGAGGTAATGCACATAGTATATAAATATGCATTTATGGATTAGGTTTAAAATGCATGTGAAGGTGTGTTTAGTTTGTGTGCATTTGCTTACGTAAAGTAAAGCCAGCGGACCCAAAGGGCATCAGCCGAGCGACGGGCGCAGGGATTGATTTGCTAACTTCTAATGATTGGTCATTTCTCACGAGGGGGGTTTACCTTAATAAATGTGGAGCATTGAATATTATCGTTTTAATGTCCAATAAGCTTTAGTGTGTTTTGAGATCCTCCGGGTCTACTCATGTCTCCCGCGCCAGATGGCGTCCACATATGACATTCAGACTGCAATAGTGCACCTCGTACAACAGATGGCGCTAAAGAAATCTATTCTATTTTGGGTGGTGCACAGCCCTTGTTTACATTCTGTCACAGCTGTTCTGTGTTATTTCGTTAGTGGGGCTATAAAGGTTTGTTTGGTAGTTGTCACTTCGCTTAGCATTGTTCCAAGTCACGGTTGCTTTAGAGGTGAGTGGGGATATATACTGGTGTTGTCATCGTCATTGAATGTATATACTTTTAAGTCGCTATATGCACGTTTTGATTTCAACAGTTTAGCTTTATTCGCCGTTCACGGTTTGTTTTATTCTGGCTCTGAATATGGCTTTCAACCGGCACTACACCTGACAGTTTCGTGACAGCAGGTAGTAAAAAATCTAGCTAGGTCTTCAGAAGGCACCTGCCCACTTCATTGCACCTGCCGTTTAACTTAAGCATTCTGAAATAACTGAAGAATCCACCAATCACAATTTGACCAGCAATGGGTGGGTCTGTTTAGGAGAAGGCAAATGACACGTTAGGCCTTCTTGTGGGTGATGATGCTAGTGACATTATTCTGATTTAGTTGAATACTGCCAGAGGAGCGCTCGAGAGAAGAAAAAATGTGAACAGCTATTTTTATTAAATGTCATTGCTGTAGGACAAAAAAAGATAGCATGGCTTCAGTGGCTGGTTACTTTCAACAGTGTGTACCTACGGTGACGGAATTTTTTTTTCTATGGACAAAGAACATGATCAAACCAGGTGCGTGACAAAAGAATGGTCAAAATAATTTGGTGGATTAAGGTCTAGCGAGATTCAAATCTAGTTTAATACTCTTTCAGTCAATTACTTATTGCCTCCCATGCCAATTTTAAATGAAGGCTAAAATCCAAAACTCTAAAATTGTTATCTCAGAATGTGCAAGCTACTGGCGATTTTATATCACTCACTACATCAACATGATCTGTTTCCCTTGTTTCTGTTGCCGGTGAATTAACTCATGAGTCGGCTGTTGTAATAAAACAGTCTGTATAAAACAATAAAACCATGTTTTGTAGAGATTAGTCATTATAATAGAACAGTCTGTATAAAACTATAAAACCATATTCTGTAGAGATTAGTCATTATAATAGAACAGTCTGTATAAAACTATAAAACCATATTCTGTAGAGATTAGTCATTATAATAGAACAGTCTGTATAAAACTATAAAACCATATTCTGTAGAGATTAGTCATTATAATAGAACAGTCTGTATAAAACAATAAAACCATGTTTTGTAGAGATTAGTCATTATAATAGAAAACAATAAAACCATGTTCAGTAGAGATTAGTCATTATAATAGAACAGTCTGTATAAAACAATAAAACCATGTTCTGTAGAGATTAGTTATTATAATAGAACAGTCTGTATAAAACAATAAAACCATGTTCTGTAGAGATTAGTTATTATAATAGAACAGTCTGTATAAAACAATAAAAGCATGTTCTGTAGAGATTAGTCGTTTAATAGAACAGTCTGTATAAAACATTAAAAGCATGTTCTGTAGAGATTAGTCGTTATAAAACTTGCATAGAAGAAATATGTATTTGTGATCTTGTTCAAATGCACATTTTTACATCCATGGTCTAAAAGAAATTATGGCGAGGTTCAAAACAGAATATAGGTTATCTCCACACAACAACCATGACCAGTGTTGCCTGTCTGTTTATCCAAGCATTCAGTTGGTCGCAGGGTGTTGTCAGTAACTGTGTTTGATTGGAGATCATCTTTATAACAGAGAGCACTAATGGTTCGCTAATCCCAGACAGTAACAACGCCTCGTTTAACCACTAGAGGGCTGGAATCTAGGGGCCTAGTGAGGAATGGAGAACAAGTGTTTAGTTTCCACTGCTACACCCAACCCAAACTCCACCTTCAGTGGTAGCAATAGCCTATTAGCATAACACCCTCACCCCACACCCCCCAGCTCCCTTTAACCCCTTGGCCCCAGCACTTTTGTACATGTGGGGCCTGGAGACGGTAGACCCCCCCCAAAAAAACCCAGACAGCTTCTCATTAACCCATGCCGTCACCAGTCATGTGCCTCTTTAAGCAGAAAGCAATGTTGAATACACACAGATGACATATGTCTTTACAGCCCGGTTTCACACACACATAGAGGCTCTGAAACTTGGCTTGTCTGGCTGAAGTGAACTCTGATTCGTGCAGAACTCCAACAGCTGTCACAAATTACGACCAATCATCTCTCCTCTTGGCAGGGATTGGGCGTTCAGCCCAGAATGAACACCCATTGGTTTTATTGCGCCAGACAAATTGAGAGTCTCTTAGAAAGTCAGTCATTCGCCTGATAATGTAATTTGTCATTGTTTGTCCAGATTTGGTCTGTTGTACTGAAGCAAATGGCTCCACTAATATGTTATGTGGTGCACTCAGTTCGATTTCTCTACGGACAGTTGATGGAATTTCCAGTGCACCCCTTTACAGCTTGTGGAATAATCTTTGTTTTTCAATACTGTCTTCAGCATCAAAGTATCTCTCAACAATTAGCACAACAAATAGCAAGACAAAACACAAGTATTAGAAGTTCCAGAGCGTATATATGAATTAACATGGGTCTGTTTTAAAAAAGACAGACTTGTACCGTGTAAATCAGTTATTGGGTTACTGGTTCAGAATGTGTATTTACATTTTATCCCAATAGGCGATCTATACAAGTGCGATTATTGTTTTGATTTGCTTCTGTCACACTTTGGTATGTATAATCAAGGCCATAGGCTTTTAAAAATCAACATTCACTTTTGCCAAATGCTAAATCAAGTCAATTTGATTAAAGTTGCTATGGTGAGTTGGCTAAAAAATCATGACTGTTCTCATAGCCAGAGTGATTATGGAAAACAGGGATAGTGACTAAAAACCGTAAAATACACACCAATGATTTCATTAAGGTTAGGTCTCTTAACAGGTCAGATTGGCTTCTTTCATTATGTTTCTTTTCACTTGTTCCTTCTATTTATTCAATCAAAAGTTAAATTTTCGACCCAAAGTAATCTTCATTACTTTCCAATATAATATAAACTGTTTAAATGAGATAGTTATGGGGTTTTGGCAATGCAGTATTTTCTCTGGTTCCCCAGAGTCCAGATCCAATTTACTTGTGGATATTATTTTTTACATCGCAGCATATAGTTTAAAGAAAGTTGTAAACTGGCATTAGTTCAATGACTGGATGCATCATGGCTCAGCTAGCATGCTAAATGTTCATGTATTTAGTATTATCTCACAAAACAAACTTCTAATACCCTTCAAAGACAGTGACAGTGAAATATGTTTCCCTCGCACATTTGTATATCTCTTTAGAACGTAACACAAATGAACCTTTTAAATTGCACCACTAGAAGTCAACTGGAGAGGTTACCCTAAAGCAACAGCCAAGTCTGGTGTTTTCCTATGATTGACCACCTGCCTCCTGCTCAAGACACACTTATGTCTTATGTCTGACACACAATATGCCGCTGCTGCTTCTGAGAAACATTCATTACTCCGAATGGAATGGAACAAGCTGCTCAAAAAATCCAATCAAAGTTTTTCTCAACTTGGAAACCGTCGGAACGAGACGCGAGGCACTTCTAAAACGTCTCCGCGCTCACTCAGGCCAAGCGACCGAAACATCTGACAGTGCGAGGCCTCGGCCGTTCGACAGCTGCTAGCCATTATCAGTTGTTATATATTCTGTATATCAACAGGGAAAACATGAAATAAAGAGTTCCACATGGCTTCAAAATACCATTTCTGTAGTGGACGTTAAATGGTTTGGAGTCATTTAACATGATCCGTTCCGAGGAAGAATATCCCGAACCCTAAACCCTGTCTGGCAAATTTGATTCCGCAAAGACACAAAAACATGTGGCGTGGGGGGCATGTAAAAAACACAAAAACATGTGGCGTGGGGGTATGTAAGTATAATAACATTTACTCTGGAAATCACAACCACATTGTGTTGTGTCGTGTCAGGTACGTGGCTCCATACGAAACAACCCACGCCGTTCTACCGGGCCTCAGTGTAAGCTGGTGCCTGTCGAACCTGTTGCCTGTTGGCCCGCAGATGCGCGGTGCTGGCACGGGCCCAGGACAGTCTATTAAGGTGGAACGCCAGCCAACGGCGAGAGAGACAAACACTGCTCCTCTTGGCACCGTGACATTGTGTTACATTAAGGGTTTTAATCGGTGACAGTTCGCCGCTAAACTGTTGTAAACACCCCTCGTCGGAGCTGGCGGAACTGTGAGAACAGAGCTAACGGCAATCTGTTGGTAAATTAATGAGGAGCCCTCCCTCCCCCGACCCGCCTCGCTGGCACGACGCCAGGAGCATCAACAGGCTGGCACGAAGAGGAGCAGAGGGAGGGGCGTCGAGGAAGGGAGAGGAACCCTCCGAGTCTTGGGGAGTAGAGGTGGCTTAACGTGAGCGGATCAAGATGGATCCGAGGTTCCCCCCGTAAAAATAACCCCGCCTCCCGGTACGAACCCAGGGGCCGGCTGAGCCCTCGGAGTTCAAAGTGACAGTTCACATTGAGCAGGGTTGCCCTGCCTGCGCCAGAAAGGGCTTTTGGCTGCAGCTAATTTAGAAAACGGCCTGTGTGAACAACCCCTGGCCCCGCCCCGCCCCCCTGTCCTCACTTCAAAGCAACTTTATTAGGGGGAGAGATTAGACTGCACTTAACTCCTAACAAGCCATATGAGGGACGGAATAAAAGCTTTCTTAACTGCACTTTTATTTGATCGTTTCAATGTGAGCCTCGGCCTGGTGAGGGGAGGTCTGAGCTCCTGATGGCTTCATATGTAAAGGCAACCTCCTGTCTACGTGACCGCCGCCGCTCACGCCCCGCCTCTTTGTTGCCCGCTCCCTCCCCCTTCCTCCCTCCCTCTCGACTTCTTCCTCTCCTTGCTCTCTCCTCCTCAGCTCTTTTTTTCCACGCTGCAAAATAGGCCAAGGTAACTTGCAGGAGTTTCCCCACGGGGTTTATGTGATATTTAACTACGGCTACAGTGGCATTTACTAATTTTATATGTGCAGAATTCGTGTCAAATTCTTATTCAGAGATTTCCGGAATGCAGAGCAAAGGTGGCCAATTCTCTGTCCCGTTGTGTATACAGTGGTATTAAGTGAACTATTCACAACACGTACGCTGACATGTGCATCGCTATTTCGTCTGTAGCCCTGCAGCCTTTCCTCACCTCGCGCCGCAATTAAACGCTAACCTTAACATTTGGCGAGGGGCGACGCGCGGCAGCCAATTTGTTGTCCGCTGCACCTCACCTTCGATACAGAACGGGCAGATGAACGCATCGTCTCAACAGAGGGCCCGTCGGGGGCCCATCTTGTTGACAAGGTCAGGGGATAAATCACCGCGGTTACAAGAGACTCCCACAACCAGGGGGTTGGCACAAGTCAGCCTGGGAATAAACTATCGACGAGCTGCATCTCATTTCTGCCCACGGCACACACCGCACAGGGCCTCCACATAGAGCAAGGTAAATGAAGCCAGCCGACTGTATCGGAAAGTGCCATCGAGATTCCGACACAACCACCGTCCGGTAAGCTGCTTTGAGCATCCCCAGCTTGAACCAGAGGCCTCTCCAGCCGCGGTTAAACCCAGGCACCGTCCTGAAAGGCAAACTCCAGACGCCCCCCCCCCGATATTCAAGTTAAAGTTACAGTATGGAGAATTGATGAAACGAACGATGAAAGGAAATGCCTGAAAAAGGGGTTCAGAAGATTGACCCGCAGGGCTTAAAATCAAATTGTGCCTGCATTGTATCCACTCCCATTTCCAGTAGTGCCGGTAAGCTCCTTAGTGATACACATGTGATGAGACCACCCATACCTGAGGCTCATCCTCTGTCACCGTACAGGACGAACCAAGGGGGTGGGGGGGGAGGGCGGGGTGACACTCACAGGGGTCCTTATCCTATTCTAAAAGCTAAAGCCAAATCCCCTGGGTGGGATTCTGTCTCACTCCTGACTGTGGAAAATAATTAGCTTCTGGTCCGTGTGCTCTTTAATCAAGTACTGTAACATTTTATGTAAAAAAAAAAATAGTATATTCGTCTTATAAACCCCTTACCCCCCGCCCCACACACACACACACACACACACACACACACACACACACTTTGACTGCCGGATGAAGAATCGCTTGGTACCCACTGTTATCTCTGCAAAGTTGCTAATGTGCAGTTTTGAGATTTCTATAAAACATACTGTATGGCGCAGATTGCTTTTTAATTTTATGTTTAGTCTACAGGAATCCAGATTATTGCACTCCCTGGACTGTGTTGAGAAAGTAACGTGCGTATCAGCATAACTGTTTAAAATAAATCAGCTACGAGCCAATGAGAGGACATGTCATGTAATGATTTTCTTTAAATAAACACAATGTGCGTTTTCTTCCCTGAGATTCCTCTGTATGTAAGTGTCAGTCCTAACTGGGAACATGTGTTCGGTTTGCATAAACATGTTACAAATACAACACCCCTTAGACAAATATGCAGGAGAGAACACGGCAAAAAGAACAAAAAACCGTCAATTTTTGCTTGGGTTTCTGGGAAGCAGAATGCCAAGACACATTTTTGAATTCCAATTTCCCTTCAAGAACGACATAGATTTTCGGGTATAAATACCCAGGCCTTATAACAATGGCTCAAAATGATATGTGACCTGAGAGGGTACAAGTGAAATCTTGTAACATTGCTCCTTGAAACAAAGCGCTGGAGAACAATACTTCTTAGGAAGAAGTATTAAACCGGGTTGAATGTGTGGAGGGTGTCTGACAAGCAGAGCTCATTCTGTGTGTGGATGCATTACATATGACACTTTGCATTTGGGGATGGGTCTAAAATATGGAGTGTTAATTCGAGTCCTGACACATTTGCGTGTTTCTTTCTGCATCTTCACGTTTCTTTGCTAGAAATTACAATTAACAGAACATTGTTTTACTCACTTGCCGGAGAATTAATCAATGGCATTAACAGCCAAAAACATAACTGCTGCCAGAAATGTCAAAATTGCTACAAAGGACCTAAATCAGTTCAAAAGGTTCTCTTCATCAACAGCACTGTTGATAGCCTAAATAAATGTGACGACTCCCCAGCCAAGTATGCCTATACTCATAAAACGCGGGCCGCATCCCTGTTACCGACTCTACCCACAGAAGAGCACATACAGAAGTGATCTATACATGTCCGAGTCATCCGGCATCAAACAATCACAACCTAAAGCTACACTGACTATTTTCATTTTACTATCCCCCTATGAAAAACCGAGGAGACATGAATTAATACTGAAATGTTAAGCAACGAGCTTCCCTCTACACTCGGCCCACTGAAATGGAAAGAAACGGGTGTCCTACTTTCATCCCGGCCTCCAGCTCCATCGAATGGGCATCTCTAATGCATGAGGCACATGGCGCTGCATTGTGGAAGAATCTGGTATCAACCAACAAAGTAATCAATAAAACATGGAGTCATGGCGTTCAAAGCCATGGTAAACGCACCTGATGTAGATAAGGACGAGGAAGAGGCTGCGCTACCTCTGTCAGACAGGGGAGAGAGAGAGAGAGGGAGAGAGAGAGAGAGAGGGAGAGAGAGAGAGGGAGAGAGAGAGGAAGCAGCGGGTCAACAGAGATTGTGTGTGTTGTTGTGAGGGGCCTGTGTTGTTGTGAGGGGCCTGTGTTGTTATGAGGGGCCCATGTTGTTATGAGGGGCCCATGCTGTTATGAGGGGCCCATGTTGTTATTGTGAGGGGCCTGTGTTGTTATGAGGGGCCCATGTTGTTATGAGGGGCCTGTGTTGTTATTATGAGGGGCCTGTGTTGTTATGAGGGGCCCGTGTTGTTATGAGGGGCCTGTGTTGTTATTGTGAGGGGCCTGTGTTGTTATGAGGGGCCTGTGTTGTTATGAGGGGCCTGTGTTGTTATGAGGGGCCTGTGTTGTTGTGAGGGGCCTGTGTTGTTGTGAGGGGCCTGTGTTGTTGTGAGGGGCCTGTGTTGTTATGAGGGGCCCATGTTGTTATGAGGGGCCCATGTGAGGGGCCTGTGTTGTTATGAGGGGCCTGTGTTGTTATGAGGGGCCTGTGTTGTTATGAGGGGCCTGTGTTGTTATGAGGGGCCCATGCTGTTATGAGGGGCCCATGTTGTTATTGTGAGGGGCCTGTGTTGTTATGAGGGGCCTGTGTTGTTATGAGGGGCCTGTGTTGTTATGAGGGGCCTGTGTTGTTATGAGGGGCCTGTGTTGTTATGAGGGGCCCATGTTGTTATTGTGAGGGGCCTGTGTTGTTATGAGGGGCCTGTGTTGTTATGAGGGGCCCATGTTGTTATGAGGGGCCCATGTTGTTATTGTGAGGGGCCTGTGTTGTTATGAGGGGCCTGTGTTGTTATGAGGGGCCTGTGTTGTTATGAGGGGCCTGTGTTGTTATGAGGGGCCTGTGTTGTTATGAGGGGCCTGTGTTGTTATGAGGGGCCTGTGTTGTTATGAGGGGCCTGTGTTGTTATGAGGGGCCTGTGTTGTTATGAGGGGCCTGTGTTGTTATGAGGGGCCTGTGTTGTTATGAGGGGCCTGTGTTGTTATGAGGGGCCTGTGTTGTTATGAGGGGCCCATGTTATTATGAGGGGCCCTTGTTATTATGAGGGGCCCATGTTGTTATGAGGGGCCAGAAGACAAAGAGCACAACTTCTTCCTGGTGACAGGTCAGGATGGGCAGGCGGCACCTAAAACTAGCTTAATTCTAAGCTCCCATCAGTTATTCTTTATCAGGAAGGATGAGCAAAAAATTGCACCAGCAAATAGCAGTTTTGTGTTGACAGTAGTTATTTTTACTGAACACAATTGTCACTGTAGCCGACACATACATGGACACATGGGCTTCACACACTGTCCACCGAAGGCATTTCTGGTGCTGCAATCACCCCAATATCTGGAGCACACTCAAGAGTTGTAAACACTTGATAAAAGCTAGATCATTATTGCATATTTAATGAGAACACATATTACTCAAATAGATTAGTACAAATACAATGTTGATTTCTTCACCACAGTTAAGGAGAATAAACAGAAGGTTGAGAATCGGACAACAACAGACTGTCGCTAATCATTATTTATCTTAATATGTCTGTGCTGTAGTAATTGGCTGAAGCAAACACGCTATAAATACGCTATAAATACTAAAATCACGTCCGTGTTTGTGTGCATTATACGTAAGCAGCCGAATCCCCCCCCCCAAAGGATTTACCTGTCAATCACCTTCAATTATGTCCACCGTCCTTGATCTATAATGCCAGTCCCTCGACTACCCAGACCGGCCCAAATGCAAGACCCCCCCCCCCAAAAAAGCCCCCCACCTTCGGTTATGATACCCTAAGAAAAACACAGAGAATCCGAACAGAATAAATAGACAAATAAATGAATAAAACATAAAAGCTAGTGTTCTCATACATTTTAGATGACAGGATACTATTGATTGGGCTGCGTTTGAAGCTAAACAAGCACATCCATGCCCCAGGGCGCTGGACATGCGCGCTAATCATTATTTATAACATATTTGGATGGACGATTGAGGCATTGAAACATTTCTTGGCATAATGAACAGCGCAGCTACCTACCGTATTGTACGGTAATCTACAGGCCGGTCCCTAAGACCCAGAAAGCCAGGCAAAGCAGGACTGGACTTTTTTACGGAGAAAGGCAAAAATCCCATTTTATTATTGACCAATTCTCGTTGTCGACACGTCAATGCTCAAATCCCAAATCGAATGGATTTCTTTTGGAGATCCACATAAACATGTTGACTGCAAATGCATACGGCGACTCAGTGGCATGAAGTCTGACGCCTGTTTAACACAGTGAACAAACGAGAGGCCGCTGGACGATAACACAGTTTAGCTCGTCACAAGTGTCAGCAGCAAAGCCCCGGTTCGAAATCATAATAATAATAGCATGATGTATGATCTTGTTAGCCATACCTTGTCACAGAGCTGAAGCGACTTCTAAATCTGATCTCTGAACAAGAGATCTAAGCAGCTACGGGTGGCTGGGTGAAATGAACCTGTTCCGCAAGCAGATAAGCCCGGAAAAAAAGATAAGACGAGGCCTAATGTGACAGTTGATGCACTTCACATTTACCCGGCTTATACTCCAGTGTGTCCATACATACAAACAGCCCTTAGGTAGCAAGAGAGATCAATAGCCAGAGAGCAGGAAACAGACACATCATTTTTTGGTGTTGTGTGTTTGCTGAAGTGCTCAGACCCATACTGTATGTTTAATATCAGGAAGAAGCGTCTGTAGGGCCGAAACAGCAACCCCGGAAATCCAATCTGGGCCCAATATGAAATAGTAATGAAACCCTAATCAAGCGGCTTGTTTACTTAGCTGTGATGGCCGATCGGTCAGTGACGATGTTTCCTCTCTGGGACTGTGTCATGTTCCCAGAGTTGTGTTGACATGTTAGCTGGACAGCCTCCTATCCTCTCCAGCCAAAACTGTCATTGCGTATGACATCCTTTTTACGTTGGACTGGTCACCACGGCGCTCTGGCAGGAGAACTACCTACTTTTTCCAAAAGTCGAACACACACACACACACAAGTACACAAACACTCTCGCACACACTCTCACACACACTCGCTTGGGATCCTGTAGAGGTCAGTATAGTAACGCCACTGAGATCAAAGACGTTTCCTGAATTCAGACCAAACCCAGCATGTATTGTGGGATGGTGGACGAGACTTCTGAGATGTCTATAACTAAAACCAGGCCTCTGGACACACACACACACACACACACAAATATATGTATGCAAAAAGTAAAGCACATGATGGGCAAAATGTAAGGAGAAAAAGCTACGAACAAATGTTGTTCTTTATGGGGCATAATCCTACAGTGAAACATGTGTGACTATTGCTCACACATTACATTTGCAGTACTGTCCTGTTTAGATAACATTACATTTAGTCTGTACTGCAGCACTGGCCTGTTTAGATAACGTTACATTTAGTCTGTACTGCAGCACTGGCCTGTTTAGATAACGTTACATTTAGTCTGTACTGCAGCACTGGCCTGTTCAGATAACGTTACATTTAGTCTGTACTGCAGCACTGGCCTGTTTAGATAACATTACATTTAGTCTGTACTGCAGCACTGGCCTGTTTAGATAACAGCAGCCTGTTTTATACATTTGTGGAGGTTGACTATTCAACTCACTCCACATATTTAAATAGGTGATTATAACAGGGAACTAGAATGGCCACTGAAAAAGCGTGTAAAGCATTTTGTCTCACCATGGAACCCATACCAAATCCATGTTTCATTACATGGTATTCAGCCAACTCCAGGCACTGACTTCACATCTAAATGAGAGTTGAGGCGTTCTTTTTAGCAGACCTCCAGCTAACATTCTGGCATGGAGTTGCCATGTAATTGTAGTTCTGGCATGGAGGTGCCATGTAATTGTAGTTCTGGCATGGAGGTGCCATGTAAGTGTAGTACTGGCATGGAGGAGCCATGTAAATTGTAGTTCTGGCATGGAGGTGCCATGTAATTGTAGTTCTGGCATGGAGGTGCCATGTAATTGTAGTTCTGGCATGAAGGTGCCATGTAATTGTAGTTCTGGCATGGAGGTGCCATGTAAGTGTAGTTCTGGCATGGAGGTGCCATGTAAGTGTAGTTCTGGCATGGAGGTGCCATGTAAGTGTAGTTCTGGCATGGAGGTGCCATGTAAGTGTAGTTCTGGCATGGAGGTGCCATGTAATTGTAGTTCTGGCATGGAGGTGCCATGTAATTGTAGTTCTGGCATGGAGGTGCCATGTAATTGTAGTTCTGGCATGGAGGTGCCATGTAAGTGTAGTTCTGGCATGGAGGTGCCATGTAAGTGTAGTTCTGGCATGGAGGTGCCATGTAAGTGTAGTTCTGGCATGGAGGTGCCATGTAAGTGTAGTTCCGGCATGGAGGTGCCATGTAATTGTAGTTCTGGCATGGAGGTGCCATGTAATTGTAGTTCTGGCATGGAGGTGCCATGTAATTGTAGTTCTGGCATGGAGGTGCCATGTAAGTGTAGTTCTGGCATGAGGTGCCATGTAATTGTAGTTCTGGCATGGAGGTGCCATGTAAGTGTAGTTCTGGCATGGAGGTGCCATGTAAGTGTAGTTCTGGAAAGGAGGTGCCATGTAATTGTAGTTCTGGCATGGAGGTGCCATGTAATTGTAGTTCTGGCATGGAGGTGCCATGTAATTGTAGTTCTGGCATGGAGGTGCCATGTAAGTGTAGTTCTGGCATGGAGGTGCCATGTAAGTGTAGTTCTGGAAAGGAGGTGCCATGTAATTGTAGTTCTGGCATGGAGGTGCCATGTAATTGTAGTTCTGGCATGAAGGTGCCATGTAATTGTAGTTCTGGCATGAGATGCCATGTAAGTTTAGTTCTGGCATGGAGGTGCCATGCAATTGTAGTTCTGGTATGAAGGTGCCATGTAATTGTAGTTTTGGAGACCAAGCTCTTTTCAACTGTGACCCTTGAAGGTATGTATTTCCTCTGAAACTATCCTCCTCACTGTACGTGGAGATAAAACAATTAAGGACTCAACCAGGCAGCTCATCACAGCTTCAGTAAATTTAAGCATTTTAATTATTGCCATATTATTGTAGATTCATTTTTTATATGTAATTCATCTTTTATTTTTCTTATTAATTCATTACGTGTGTATTATCGGTTGCAGTTACGGGCCAGAACAAATTCCTTTTTTTTTTAATCGACAGACTTGGTGAATAAAATTATTTCTGATTTAGGTTTAGGTTATGTCCTGTTCCTTATATATGACAGTCAACAACCTAATGCCGGATTTCTATTCCGTTTGAGAATTTGTCCATTTTGATAGATGATAGATTGTGTCACATTATATGTATCGCCCAGAGTGAGCAGGTCGTTGATGAAATATATTATTATATTATAAATATTAGCAAATCAGTGGGAAGATAATTTCATTGAATAGCTTTTTATGCATTCCCGAGTGTTCCAACAATGTTGACATGTTTTTGAGAATAATATTTATTTCTACATCACTTTTTAAATTGAAAATGTCTAAAATAATTAGAGTGTAGTTTTACGTTATATTTATTTGTGAGATCACCAACCAAGTCTGCCAATAATTCTACAGGGCACCGTAAAGATTGATAGAATTAAAAGAAAAACTCTGTTGGAAAAACTCTTTCCAACTGTAACTCCAAATATATTGGTTGTGAAGTAACAACTTAAGAAGCTTCTTTTTGTTTCTACCACCCTGGCAGTATCACATAGTTAATATTCACAAGTCCCATTCATGGAATCATTGAGCAATAATGTAAAACTCTGATATTCTCTCCTCCTGCAGAAAGGCGTCGTGAGATCTCCTTTGTTAATTAATTCCATACCTGTCATTTCTTCACAAACTCTCAAATCTTAACACATACCGGGTCTCTGTTCGTATTCCACGTCAACGGAAAAAGAAAACTAGGAAGAAAACCTCCCGGTTGCGCCGCGACTACTAGAGCGAGAGTATAGTATATCTAAAAGTGTCTCTCTCGCCTTCCTTCCTCTTCCTCTTCTTCTCTGATTTTAATTGCGAGGTGCAAAGTGAAATGGTTGCACTCCATGATAGCGTTAAAGACGACGAGTGCCAATGCGATTGGAGAGGTGGGGGCTGGGGAGAAGAAGGGAAGGTGACAGACAGAGGATGCCGTCCCCAAGGTGCTCTCCATGGAGCAATAAAGATTCCCCCGGGACATTTTTCTCATTAGTCCTCAGACACAGTTCAGCAACTCGGGGAGGGGTGTCGGGTTACCATTTGTCATGAGACCAAAAAAAAGTGTCACTCTCATGCTTTGCTTCCTGTATTTGGATATGTCACCCCGGCGGAGAGAAATTAGAAGCCTGGCTGGCATTCGAACAGATGATCTGCAGCGCACGCGCAAACTCACAAACACCAGCGGGGGGTGTGGGGGGGGCATTTACATTGGGTCGCTTAACGACGGATGGCGAACTCCGCGCTAGACGTTTATCGGCCACTGCGATGTCTGTCTTCCGGAATTCAAGCACGAGGTGTTCACACGTTTCTCACCCGGGGTGAGACACTTTTGCAATCCAGAGAGCTGTGCGGCTAGTTTTCCCCTCAGTCCGGACAACGAGACAGAGTGGGGTTAGGCTGTTTGCCACTCGTCGCTCGGGGGACTCATTCAAGACTCGACGGAACACGCGGAACGACCTAGGAGTCGTAAAACAACGAAAACACCAAAGACTAAAGACCATTTTCACGCCGCAGATACACTCTGATAGAAACGTTGAGCACGGCTGGAAAACATGTTAATCACGCAGCCAGGCCTCTGTTCGAACACTTATCTCTGACTACAATGTGCGCACCCCAAACAAAAGGGAAAGCTTTCCCTCAAAACGCACCGCAAGTTTCCGACGTTTTTATTACGCACGTTAACCGCATTAATTCCGCCGCACAAAAGGAGCCTTTCGGTTGCGTGTCACCTCGGAGACAAAGCCATACCATGACGGATGAACTCCAGAGGAGGCGGCAATCTCTCCCGGAATGGAAAGATCTATTCTCTCTCGGAAGTCTTGACACAACACCTACAGATACAACAAATGTGCCCTTTAGGGGACACGGCAGTCTCAGACGTGACGGACAGGAGGCACCAGGCCGACCTAAACTGGTCTGTGACACACCGTCGTTGCCGGCTTTATGAATTCACAAGCCCAATCAATATCGCCGGGCTTCTGTCCGAGAAAGAAATAATAAAGAATGGGGAAACCACGGAATTCATTTTCAGATTGGAATTGAAAGAGCGCCCTGTAACCGTGTTAGCTTCTGTCCGCCAGGGAGGTGTTAGGGGTTAGTTAATGTATCCCTCCGCCGGTGACTGTGTCTCACTTCTTTATCTCTCTTTGTCTGCATGCTTAAGGGAAGAAGCTCAGGCCCATTAGGTAGACCCGGCCTGAGACAAGAACGCCTAATTGTGTCGGAGTCTGTACCCGGGCCCGTCTCATTTCACCACAATCACCATCGCACATGGTGACCTCGTCAAGAAGCAAGGGGAAGAGAGGGAGATGGAGGCAGTCAAAGAGGTAATGGAGAGAAAACGAGAAAGAGGAGAGAAATAGGGAAAAAGACGGAGAGAAAGAGAAATGTAGATGTACGGAGTGAGAGACAGGCAACGTTCACTTGCCCCGTTCGGCAGGGTCAAAGGTGAATACGTATCGGTCCCGAGTGGTCATTTAATTCTTCTTAACACAACAAGGAATGCAGAATACATTCCTGTTGCACAACAGCAGGAAGTCTCCAGCTTCGACTGCATAAATAAAACTTGAATCCATTGGCGTTTGGCTTGGACCACAGGAGTCACTATTGGTTCAGTCAGGTTCGCACAGTGGGAGGATAACAGTGAATAATGGTCCGGTCTCGTCCATCCTTCTGGCGACCTTGGAAGCATTCAGAGCTCCTAACTGTTTTAATACAAACCCCCGCTGCCCCCAAACAGTTGCCTTTTATTATTAATAATGTTGGAAACTAGTACTAAGACAAAAGTAGGGAGAGTTCACTTTTTCAACAGTAGTGACCTGCTGAGTTTGTCCACATAGTCACGGATTTGAGATGTGAAATTACTATCCGGACACAAAATAAACCACAAACTGAAATATTAGCAGTGCTAGTAACAGTTTCTTTCGTAACCCCTTCATTTCACAATTTCTCAATGTCAGTCTGCCAATATTAAAGCCGTAGTTAAAAATACATATATCCAACCTGCAGCAAAATGGCTGCCTGACCACACAATGACTTCCTACCCGGCAGCCTCTGTCATGAGGCAGCTTCATGTCCCCCGTGTTTCCCCATATACAGGGGTTATCAGCAGTCACCCAACTCTATATGACAACCCCCAACCCCCCGGCTACAGTGCTGGTAATGTTCCAAAGGCCCCCCTGGTTTGACCGAGCAGAAGACGAAGAGCTACGTGTTTTAACGTCCCACAGCTCTTCCTCTGAGGAAAAACAACCCAAGATTGTCTGTGTGGACCTGAAGGCTGTGGTAGTACTGCTGCCACCGCCCCGGGCAGAATCCCGTGCAACCGAGGCGCTTTAAATCGGGACAAGAACAGACACAAATCCCTGAAGAAATTGTCCTCGTTCGACAAAGGAAATGTTCAGTGCGTGTCGAAAAGTCGGTGCCGGTGATTTCTGGATGATCCCGTTCAATCTGTTTGTCAAACGTAGAACTGTGTACAAACCAAACAGCGCGTTTGATTTATCGAAACATTCAAAGGACAATGGAAATGCACTGCATCGGTACAGCAGGCAGAGTTGTCCTCTACAAAGACTCCAGCTGGAGTGGGCTCAGTGATTGGACTAAGACCGCGGCAGTGATAGACACTGATACAACCCAGTGAAGAGATTATGAATTTTCCTTCATTTGAATTGATGTTGAAAGTTGAATTAAGCTATTTATAGGACGACAAGCTTTTGAGCTTTAAGCAGAGAGAGAGAGAGAGAGAGAGAGAATTATGTAAATTCAAATAACATATTCTTTATATCAGAAAAAAATTATGAAGGGAGCTATAATGTGTTCTCTGTAACAATGACCGAGTTCGAGGAAATTTCCTCCCAAACTGGTGGTCTAGCAGAACAATGGACTCGTGAACAATTAAAACAAAGAGCCAATGGAGTTCTGCGGGTGAGCAAGGATGAACATAAAATGTCCTTTATGGCCCATGCAAAATTGTCTCTTTTATTATAGACGCCACATTCAGCCTTAAAGGAAAAACCCAGGAACCGTTCAAATTTCTCTCTTTCGTTCTCCCGTCGCGCTTCTCCCTCTCCCTGTTTTTCCGGAAGATGACAGTGCGTGCTTCCTTCAGATTGTTCCCGCCCAATCCCTGAGACTGTAGTAATCACCTCTTTACCACGGTGTCGGCTGACACTTTTGGAGCGAACCAGAGGGCCAGGTTTGGTGAATGTGATTTCACACGCGGCAGGGTTTGCAGGTGACTCCGGTCTCAAACTTCCCATTTTCTGCCAGGCTTTAGCAAAGACAGAGTGACCTTGAGAGGACCCCATAGTCATCTATTCCACTCAAACACTAGTTAATTAGCGACACCACGGTTTAGGGTTTGCTAAATCACTGGATACAGTAATCAAACCACAGGCTGACAGGCCGCGATACAAGCGGCCAAGCAAAGAGAAAAGACCACGGCATTGGAACTGAGAGAAAATAATTACACCACTCGCTAGTGGTGTGTCTGTGTGTGTGTGTTGGGGGGGTTGTCTGTGTGTGAGTGTGTGAGTTATAATCTGTGCTACTGGACTGAGGGGGGGGCTCTAAAATTGGCCTACTCCATTTAGATATAGGGACTTGGTGGAAAAGCAGACTGACAAATTGTAAAAACGGACTATTAAGAAAAACATCAACCTGCTGTCAGAAATGTCCATACTAACGGCACGTTGGTCTTCACGGGAGAAGGCCAGAAACCTGCTTTCCCGTTCTTTCTCTCCTCGCAACACCTCGTTCAGACAGTCTTATTGTTCCTACTGGCCAATCTCTCCGAACAACATCCGTAAAAAGGCGCCCGCTTTTAGTGCATCGCTTCGAGAAAGAAAACGACAGAGAGAGGAAAAATATGATACGGCAATTTAGCTAAATAATTACAGCGTTTTACTCCTCTTCCGCATAGTTGCAGAGGCTCCGCTGGCATAAAAAAGCTAATAATTCAATTTCCCGGTGCCAGTAATTGTCAACGATGTACCTAAAGGTCATATCAGTCACCTAGGAAGAAAAGGGAGGGGACAGCAAGTGACATATTCAGAAGAGGCAATTTAACACCGGTGTAATGGGAGGAGCGCATCGCGAAGATTGAGGGGGGGACGTGGGAGGGCGGGGTGGTGCCCGTTCAGAACGGGATCCCCGTGGTAACCGCCAGCGTCGCATTCGCTTCTCCTGCGGTCGCTACACCCCCCTCTGCCCCCCGCCATAATCAGGTAACTGACGGATGAGTGACGGCCTGAAAACGGAGGCAACACTCAGGCCGGCGCGTTCGGGGGTTAAGGCCCGGTGCCCTCTCGAAATGGTCGCCTTCATAAAAAGCGGGGTCGGGAGACAGGATTTGGGGGAGCGGGCGCTGGCTTTAAAAGTAATTGACTAAAACAGTGCCGGGGTATTAAAGTCATTGAGTGCCAAAAGGGAACACACAGCCGTTTGACCCTAAGCCACTTTGGAGTAATCTAGTATTCAATCCAGCGTGTAATGACTGCTGAGTCTGTCTCTGCCTGGCTTCCACACTCTCTCTCTCTCTGTCTCTTTTATATCTCTGCTTTCTCTTTCTCCCCCAGTCCCTGTCATCGCCCACTGTCCCTGTGCGACTGCTGGATGACTGCCGGATGAGACGAGGACGCAGGAAGCTTTGAGGTGTCCAGGGTCTGCTCCGAATCTCCCCACGTTCCCTCTGGAACCCTCCGGTCTGATTGGACAACACCAGACGGGTCAACACACTCTCTCCATTCAACGTCCTGTACAAAAAAACGGATGAGGGGATTTTGAGAGAACCTCGAGGGGAACTTGTTTTTCATAGGGATGACGGGGCGTCATCTTTCGCTCCTCCTCATGCAGATTATTTGTGTTTAAAACAAACGAACGTGGGACCGTGGGTGAGGTGAGGAGGTCAGACTGGTTGTCTCGGGAAACGGGGGACGGCGTCATTAGAAAGCTAGTGCAGTTGGAGCAATTTGATTTACCTGGCGACGGTTCCTCTTCCCTGTGATCAACGGGTTTCATCCGGCATGTGAGTCGTCCATAATGACGAGCAGACTGACTGGAGGTTAAGGAGCGTCGCCAGAGGGGGAGGGGAGGAGAAATGAGGGGTTTGGGACTTGTTCTCTTATTAAAACTATTAAGCTGTCTCTCACAATCTGAGGTTTTTAGGGATCCATATTAGCATAAGACACAATGGAAATTCTAATACTTTACAATTTACAGAGAGTTAAAACCACTGCTTCTAGACAGATGTGAAATACCTCAGATGGAAACCAACACAAATCAAAACAATCCAGGGGCGAAAACGCGTGTGTACATAAATAAACTGTACATGTTTAAATACCACGGTGAAAACCAGAAATCCTTTCGAGGATCTCACAACACAAAGTATTTGACGTCGAGGTGACATTTTGACGTATCCGTGAGAAAAGCGGTTCAATTCAGCGATTAGGTTTAAGGTAAAGGATACACTAGCATTAATGTGTGAATGTTAGCTCAAGGTTACCGTCATAAGTTATTGGCTTATTGTTGTATATGGGAAATGGGCAACCCAACCCAGAAGCAGAGTAAAATGTAAAGTGTGTGTGTGTCTTTTGGTTCCATTGAACGTGACAAACAGAGGCAGGTGTTTTCAAGCAATCACAGCTCTAAGAACCGGTCAAAGTAATTTTCATTCTCTCCCGTTTCCTACTTGGATTGTCTTGACAGTATATGAACAGAACGCATCACCAAACCTCAGAGAGCATCACCAAACCTCAGAGAGCATCACCAAACCTCAGAAAGCATCACCAAACCTCAGAAAGCATCACCAAACCTCAGAGAGCATCACCAAACCTCAGAACGCATCACCAAACCTCAGAGAGCATCGCCCCACCTTAGAACGCATCACCAAACCTCAGAGAACGCATCGCCCCACCTTAGAACGCATCACCAAACCTCAGAAAGCATCACCAAACCTCAGAAAGCATCACCAAACCTCAGAACGCACGCCCCCACCTTAGAACGCACGCCCCACCTTAGAACGCACGCATTAGAACGCCCCACCTTAGACCCCCTTAGAACGCATCGCCCCAAGAACCTCCCAGAACGCAGCATCGCCCAAAACCATCGCCCCAGAGAACGCCCCACGCCCCACCTTAGAACATCCACCTTAGCCCCCTTAGAACGCACCTTAGAAGAACGCATCGCCCCACCTTAGAACGCATCGCCCCACCTTAGAACGCATCCCACCTTAGAACGCACGCCCCACCTTAGAACGCATCCACCTTAGCCCCCCACCTTAGAACGCATCGCCCAAACCTCCAGAACGCATCGCCCCACCTTAGAACGCATCGCCCCACCTTAGAACGCATCGCCCCACCTTAGAACGCATCGCCCCACCTTAGAACGCATCGCCCCACCTTAGAACGCATCGCCCCACCTTAGAACGCATCGCCCCACCTTAGAACGCATCGCCCCACCTTAGAACGCATCGCCCCACCTTAGAACGCATCCACCTTAGCCCCACCTTAGAACGCATCGCCCCACCTACCTTAGAACGCACGCCCGCCCCACCTTAGAACGCATCCCACCTTAGAACGCATCGCCCCACCTTAGAACGCCCCACCTCGCAACGCATCGCCCCACCTTAGAACGCATCGCCCCACCTTAGAACGCATCGCCCCACCTTAGAACGCATCGCCCCACCTTAGAACGCATCGCAACGTCTCGCCCACGAAAAGAATGTGGGACATATTTGCCTGTACGTTTCTTGCTAGGACCATTAAATGCAGATCCATGCCTAACGGACGCGTCTCGCAATAGAAAGATAAAAACCAAAGGAAACCAACCACTGAGGACAAGTGTGCACTAACCCTCACCCTCACCGCCACCCTCCCCCCCATGTAGGAGACCGGCACCTGTCAAACGGAACAGAACCGAGCTACGGGGGAAGGCAGAAAGGAGAAAAAACTGAGCGGTACTTCACAACACTGTCATTGCCACTCATAATACGCATTGCAGAATAAAGAGGGCCATTAGGGCCCCAACCTGGGAGCCATTAAATCATTTTAAATCGCTGTTCCATCCCATTAGTGTCAGTGGTGAGGCCACATAATAGTCAGCATTACAAAGATCACCGGCGTCCACCCATTTGGACCAAACCACAGCAGGGTTCTTCTCCCTCGGCTGGGATCCTTAACCTCCCCCCGGTCCCCGGTGCGCGAGGGGACACTTGTGCCGAGGAGCCGATCGGTAGCGGGAGTGGGAGGAGAGAGTCCGGATACTCCTGGGGATCTCCGGATGCCTCAAATCAGATGGATCGGCCGTATGGTCCACGGCGGTGCCATGGCACCCGATGAATTAGGCATGATGAGAGTCCCATTAGGTGTGATTATGCTGTCTGCGTGGCGTTTCCGTGAGGGGGAATGGGGGCGACGCGTGGCTCCTTTTTGCTTGTTCAGCTGACAAAATATGGATAAATACAACATTCATGGAGGTGCAGCATACCGACCGTATTCCACCGCGAAAAACACTCCCGGAAATGTAAAGGAACATTAGGATTGGAAGATGGACTGTACTCTCCAAATGTATTTCAGGAGGCCTGGCGGAGGGTGGAGTGAGAACTGGAGATAGGCGGGAGGTTTATGTGATAGAAGCAAGCTCCTGTAAACCTCAACCAGGTTGAGATGGACCCAACCGCGACAGAACCATCATATAGGGGGTCACACAATGATAAGCTTGTCAAATCAATGACGAGACGCAAGAGATCAACCAAACACGAAGTAAACAGACACGATAGACCAGGTAGAAGACGACTGACTCCAAATTAGGATAAACACATCTACCGGTCATCGTTCAAAAGCATCGATAATGATCTCCGTAATGAGGAGAGCTCATAAAAAAGTGAAACGGAGAGGTGACGGAATGAATAAGGTATATATGGGTCAGTGTAAAAACGAAGTGTGAAATATGCATGCTTCCGTTACATATCTATGGATCTCTTTGTCTATTTCTCCACATGATAAATAGCTCCATGTACAGACCCCGGGTCTGCCCTATGAGTTCTCAGAGAAACAAAGCTATGATGAATGGATTAATGCCAGAGCCCAAGCAAACAGCTCTCCTGGCTGATAAAAAGGGATCCTGCCAATGACAGTTGGGGGACGCTGGTGACCTGAGGAGTGGTCTATAGGGTACGCCCCCCAGAGAGGCGGTGATAGAGCCGAATCACCATTAGGGGGAAGATTAAGTGCCCTTGCTTCCGACACTCACTTCATTATACATGCAAGCCCAGCCCCCCCCCCCCCACACACACAAGCACGTACACCTCCAGAAAGAGGCGCAGCTCCTTTGTTTCAGAGTCTTGCGCCACTTTGATTGCTTACTGTCTGCCTCCATTGACAACCCCCGGCCAGAAAAACAAATCCCATTGGCCGCGGTGCCCTTCCTGTCAGACGAGGACAGGAAGAGAGGAGAGACGTGCCTGTTTCGTTTTTTCAACTGCGCAGGACGGTCGCGCAGGCGGCTGGGACAAAAAAAATGTACCTGTCAAATGTTCTGCGTCTCAGGAGGAGAGGGTAGCACGGTGGTGACATTCCCAAAACTATAACTGACAAATAGAGTGTCCTCAATATGAATGGCGGTGCTTGGAAACAATGGGCATGAATAAACAAGAGCTCACGCGAAAAATGTCACTAAACAAATGATGACATAGGGGGATAAGGGTTAGGATGCTCGGGTCGTTTGGCAACATGGCATCTCCTTCATTAGGCATGCAACACAATATGAAACAATGGGATAAAACAACACATGAATCTCTGTGGCGTTAGACTATGCTGAACTGAAACGAGCACTACGCCGGCACTATGACGCAATCCGATCTGTTCTCAAGCCCCCCTTTAAACCAACCAATCACTACAACTTGCCCGGCTGATATTTTCTCCAGACTTTTACAGCATTTTTACGAGCAGTGATCAAGGGAAGGGCAAAAGTCATCGGTGGACATTTAGAAGCCAGATTGGGCTCTGCGAGGACTTTCACGGCTCTTTGGTTAAAGTGCCAATACGTGCCACGTGGAAAACCGCTTTACCAAGTGTTCAGACAGAGTTGGGCAACTATCAACCCCATCCCGCCCCACCCGCCTAACAGAAACACATCTTAAATAAGAGAAAAAGCTGAATAAAGAAACATACTTTACCAAAGGGTCGGGTAAAGTACAGTGTGAAAAATTAATTGCTAAGTGTGCAGAATACCAGTGTTGTTTCATGAAGAGAACCGGAGAGGTTTTAATCTGCAATGGGATGCAGTGTTTCAGTCACGTTTTCGTGGCGTTTCCAAAGTGTGCCCGTCAACAGATATGTCCTAATGCATCCCATGTTGTAGGTAAAGTTGCTGTTAAACACAACCTGGTAGCGGAATGGATAGCTAGCTAACCACAACAAGCTAATCACTCACTTTGAGTGACACATTATGCGACAAGCTACGACATATGAGATTGAGTGCTAGAAGTTTCGCTGTCATCTATCAAAAACACTACACACATTTGAATCAAAATATCTACAAGTGACAGGAGCAATATGTGCACTTTAGCTATAACCGCTACTAAGAAGAGAACGAAGATAACAGCCAGAGTTGAGAAACCCAAATGGTAGATTAACATTTAAGATATGAACGTTACACAAACAATACCTCTGTCACATATCCATATATATTCAGCATTGACAGTGAAACCCGTAAGGCCAGACTAGTCTAAGGCCAGTTTAGTCGTTTGCTTCTGTTCTCTCTATCTCTGCAGAAACGTAGAGGTATCCAAATCGGAATTGTAACAAGCATTTATAAGTTCTCTTAACCACATTTGATGAAAAATCCATCATCCAAGGTTGCAGTCCAAGTGGAGAATTGTGGAATGCTTAAGTATGAAGGTTTTCAAGCAGTGAGAGGAAAGTTTGCTCAATGAAGATCTTATATGTTAAGATTTTATAGGCACAGCACAGACACTGAGAGGAATCTACTCTCAATTTTGAGAGCTGAAAAAAACGGATGTCATTTTCGGAACATAAAATTCGATGCAATTCTGCATTAACATTTATGTCCAAATGCCATCAATTATTCAATGTAATTTGAGTGATGAGCTGAAAGTGACATTAATGGTGTAACGAGATTGATATACTTAGACTCAAAGTTAGACACATGGTTTTGCACACGTAGGCATCCCACACACACCCACACACACACACACACACACACCACACACACACACACACACACACACACACACCCACACACACACACACACACACACTCACACACACACACACACACACACACACACTCACACACACACACACACACACACACGCAGTCACAAAACATTAGGCCCGTGCTATCTACCTGTATTTCTTATGGTCACATAACAGACATTCCTGACCACAGTGTTTTGAGAACGCCTAAAATAGATTTTCCTGAGAATAATGAAAGTGTTGCATTAAAAAACATATGCATATTCATATACATATACATATTCATGATGAGTGACTATGAATGATGACAACAGAATTACTGCCATTAACCAATGTTTCACATTTTGATTTATCTACACAATCACGGCCATCATCTAAAAATCACAGCACACATTCTATTCATTTCTTGTCCAAATATTAGGCCCAGACGGCTCAACTGAATGTGAAGTATCATGATGGCAAATCAATGCTTATAGCACGGAACAATAAGTAGTTACGATACATGCGCGCGCTTATTTCATCGGTTTAAGCAGAACAAAAAATCCCATCGGGTTGACCGGCGAATCCAACAAGCGAGTGTCAAATCAATAAAAGGGAAATCGATGTAAAAGTGTTTGCGTGTATAGATTGGCACGGCGTGTATCATCAGGGCAATCGATTTCCTCCCGCCGTGATGTCGACGAGACACCACGCCCCCCTCGTCCCCCCGTCGAAACTTGGCTCAATTAACCGACACATTGTCACTTCGTTCTTGTTTGCGCCATAAACGCGCGAAGCAGACTCTGTGTTTCTAGTAAGTTCTCTCTGGGCGACCTACGCAACGGATGGCGCCAACGCCCTCTAAACTTAAAAAGAAAGGGCTCCGTCCTCTGACTCGGCTGATTGGGGCCTATTATAAATCACTGACACTTTGTAGTCCTCCGAAAAAGACATCTCCACTCGTCGCGGTCGCGTGTAATTACCCGAGTGGGCCGCTCCACGCCGTGTGATCTTTGGCTGACAGGAACATTGACTGATGACCTTCTCAGAGAAAGGACTCCCTGGTCGGGGTCGCGCGGCATGCTGGGCCCTCCTCCCCGGTCGACCTCCATCGCCACCCCAACATCTCAATACACTCGCGTGACACCCCCCCACCACCGCCGCCGCCGCCGCCGGCTATTGACAAATCAGACCGTCAACGCGAAAGCTGGTCTCGCCTATCACTCACAATCAAGGACCGATCACTCCCCAGCTTTGTGGGCCAAGAGAAATGACTCGTCGTCGTCGGGGGCCCCCCGTGCTAATTTGACACAGCCCGCTTGGCTCGCCATAATTGCTCTGTCACTGTCAGTCCCACCCGCCTCCAAGCCAACCCCCCCCCAGAACCCACACACACACACTGTACAATTTGGACACAATTACCGGGCGTTTACCGGCAGCCATAATGCCATCGGTGTTGCCCGCTCGGCTCCTCACACACGGCCACGGCTCATCAAACGCGGATGCGGCCCATTAATGAACATTGTTAGCATTTCTCTTAAACTTTTCCTCTCCTGCCTCTAATAAACAGCCAGTGTTCCATGAAGGAGCATCTCCATTCTCTCCGTCGTCCTGGTGACATGATATTTATTGTCAGCCGGCGGGGGATTGCAAGGGCAGGTTGGGACCATCTCCAAGATCAGCAAGGCGATGGGGAAGGAGAAAGACACCAGGCTGGAGGCAGACAGGGACGCCAAGACGGAAAGAGAGGCGAGAAAAGGCAAGGACAAAGATGGCAAGTAAAATTTAAGTAGACCTAACTCCGGGCATCCACCGGTCTGAGGTAAAGAACACTGCCATGACCGGACCCCGCCTCCAAGATTGTGACCCCGCCTCCAGGAGATTAAACTCGCCTCCAGGAGTGTGACAGTGTCCAGGAGAGGTCATCCACGGGTTGCCTGACACCTGTTTTGTCCTGCCTGGTCCCTGAGGGGAGGACACTGGCGTTGACCTGATGGTGTTCGTGTCCTCTAAAGACAGCTCATTTCCTGCTCTCTCCCCAGGGTGGCCCCTCATGACACGGCGGGGGCCGTCTTTAGCGAGGGGGTCACTATCCATCAGAGGCCCCTGGGCGCTGCGTCGCTGTTTCCGATTCCGAAGGTAATTATACGCTGATCAGAGGAGTCGGGGGGTGTCGGGGCCACAGGCAGTTGCTCGCGTTGAAGCATACGTGCACTTATGGAAGCAAAGGTAGACGGACACACACACACACGTTAGAGATACACACACAGACACACATACGTAAGAGATACACACATAGACACACACACACGTAAGAGATACACACACAGACACACATACGTAAGAGATACACACATAGACACACACACACGTAAGAGATACACACACAGACACACACAGACATGTAAGAGATACACACGCAGACACACACACATAAGAGATACACACACAGACACACACAGACATGTAAGAGATACACACGCAGACACACACACAGACACACACAGACATGTAAGAGATACACACGCAGACACACACACACACACATAAGTGATACACATGCAGACACAAACACACATATAAGTGATACACATGCAGACACACACACACGCACACACATAAGTGATACACACGCAGACACACACACATGAGTAAGAGACAAACACACACACACACACCCACACATACACACGTAAGAGACACAAGCAGACACACACACACACACACACATAAGTGATACACACACAGACACACACACACACACATAAGTGATACACACGCAGACACACACACACGTAAGAGATACACACGCAGACACACAAGCAGACACACACAACACACCCACACACACACACATGTCGCTCTCGCCCTGTCTCTCTTCTCTAGGACATAATCTCCTCCCTTCTCTCTCTACCTATCAGAGTTTGTGGGTAAATAGGTGACTAATAATACAACAACACAACATGGCCTCTAATTTGGGCTTTTGCCTGCTTGCCACAGCATGAAACATACAGACATTTAAAGAATGGGATCAAATATTACTTATTCATGGTCAGTTTGTATGGGGTTAAGGTCTTATTCTAGGCAGAAAAAAATAAGACAATGAGAACAGAATGTAGTTGCATTCGAGGTAAAATGGTTGTTTAAAGTTGCAAATCCAGCCTTCCTTCGGAAGGTAAATATGCAAATCAGTTGTTATTCCTCAGCTGGTTGGCGGAAAGACCAGTGATGTGGCTTTTATTTCAACACGGACACACACACACACACACACACACGTCATACAAAATAACCGCTAAACTCTAAATATGACTTTATGTGGTCCTGATGTGTACTACGTGTTCGACTGCCCACAGAATAAACTCATTAATTTGCTTAATTATTTAGCCCTATCATTTTGTGTCAGGGGGTGGGTGTGTGTGGGCTTGTCAGTGAAACAGAGAAAACAACACAACATTGATGTTCTCACTGGGGTGTAATAAACAAACAACCTACACACCGGGGACTGATTACACACCACTAGACCACAGGGACACACAGTTTCCTCTCCACACAGATGAAATTGTTTCGCCTTGTTTTATGACAGCTACTGAGAGCAGACTTGTGCTTGCACTGGGTGTGTGTGTGTGTGTGTGTGTGTGTGTGTGTGTGTGTGTGTGTGTGTGTGTGTGTGTGTGTGTGTGTGTGTGTGTGTGTGTGTGTGTGTGTGTGTGTGTGTGTGTGTGTGTGTGTGTGTGTGTGTGTGTGTGTGCGTGTGTGTGTGTGTGCGTGCTTGGCTAGGACCATGCCATGTGGCTGGTTGTAATAATTAAAGCCCAACATACTGTCAACCTGAATAAATTAATACTTCCTGTGTGAGCAGCCGCACATTCAAACATGCTTTGTTCCTCCTGATTAATATATTTAGTTTCTTGTTCTGTTGTGTGTGTGTGTGTGTATGCGTGTGTTTGTGTGCGCGCACGCGTGTGTGTGAGCGTGATAAAACGATGCGAGTGATGGCGAGAGCTGTCTTTCTCTAATGTTGCACATTTCTTATCTCATGAATATAAATTAAAAGTTTGGAGCCTATTACTTTTTATTTTCATTCTAATTAGTTGTGAAGAGGCGTGAAGGAGAGCAGGCGGGAGCTTAGAAAGGCATTACGCTGCAGCCAGACTCCCCAAGGCAACACTCTCAGAGACTTACAGTGGACAGAGCAAAACACGGTCGAATCACGTTTCGTCCAGCTCGGCCTTTTCCTATGACCGTAAACAAGCGAAGCTTAATTGTTTTTTTGCACGAAGCAGTATCATTTTCCAACCGGTAACCCCGTCAACGCTCCCTGTGTCTGCATCTCCATCCTCGCCAGTCATCGGAGATCTCCAATTAACCGTCTCTCTCTCTACGCTGGCAGCACACACCAGAAGCCGCGTTGCCACTACGCTCGGCGACAAATAACATAATTGATTATTTGGAATGCGACCCGCCGCATACCGGCCCCCACCAGCATACCGGTCCCCTACCACATACCGGCCCCCACCCGCATACCGGCCCCCACCCGCATACCGGCCCCCACCTGCATACCACCCCCCACCAGCATACCGGCCCCCACCAGCATACCGGTCCCCACCCGCATACCTGTCCCCACCCGCATACCTGTCCCCACCCGCATACCTGTCCCCACCCGCATACCGGCCCCCTACCACATACAGGCCCCCACCCGCATACCGGCCCCCACCCGCATACCGGCCCCCACCTGCATACCACCCCCCACCAGCATACCGGCCCCCACCGGCATACCGGCCCCCACCAGCATACCGGTCCCCACCCGCATACTGGCCCCCACCCGCATACCGGTCCCCACCTGCATACCGGCCCCCACCAGCATACCGGTCCCCACCCGCATACCTGTCCCCACCCGCATACCTGTCCCCACCAGCATACCGGCCCCCACCCGCATACCGGTCCCCACCTGCATACCGGCCCCCACCAGCATACCGGCCCCCACCCGCATACCTGTCCCCACCTGCATACAGGTCCCCACCTGCATACCGGCCCCCACCAGCATACCGGCCCCCACCCGCATACTGGTCCCCACCCGCATACCGGCCCCCTTCTGCATACCGGTCCCCACCCACATACCGGTCCCCACCCGCATACCGGCCCCAAACCGCCCCCTTAAAATATCCACCACGGTCGAGCCATTTACCCGCCACCGCTACCCTCTTGACCCTCCTAGACGTGGGTGAACCTGTACATTTAGCATTAGCAAGAGGACGGCGCCGTGCGGATGTGGCGCTTGCTGATGGTGTAACAGAACAGGAACCGCTGCTCTTGTGTGGATGGTAGTGTAATTAGGGGTGAAGCGGTAACATGCAGCCAGGATGGCGGGCAGACGGCCGCTACCCAGCTACCCAGCCAGAGTAAATCCCATTATTTGTCCCTCTTCCTGAGGAGTAAATTTGGTGTCAAGTAGGTGGCTCGTGGTAACCACTATGAAATTACATCCGCCAGCCGGGGGGGTAATGCACTTCCATTGTGTTGTCAAGTGCATCCAAATAAGAGCGGGATAAATGGAGCAACCAGTGCATGTCAGGGATCAGTGGTAGACCGACATGAGCTGCTGGTGGGACCGCCAAGAGCAGGGGTGTGTGTGTGTGTGTGTCTGTGTGTGTGTCTGTGTGTGTGTTTGTGTGTGTGTTGGTTGCTCTCAAAACAATACGATGATAGCGACAACAGCAAATGTAGAGATAGACTTCAGTCCAGCTACAATCCCACAGGTGTAGAGTCCGATATAAAGCTTTAGTCTTGTACAGGGTTCTCAAAGCCCTCCTGCCAACCCCCCACCACCACCTCAGTTAAACTACAAATAGGGCAGAGTGCCACAGGCCTCAGAAGATTTGGGAAATACCTCAAGCTGACTGAAAAGTCACACACTCCAGACCGGGACATAAAAAGAGGGGAGGGCGTAGATAAACAGGACTAAAACTGTCAGAAGAAGAAACAAAACAGAGTTCTGGAGGTCTATTATGAATGAAATACATTTGGAAAATAGTGGCAGAAGAATGAAATGAACAAGAAGAGACGGTAGAGGAGGAGAGATGTGGGAGAGGCAGCTTTAACAGACAGCATGTGTTCCTGCTAGCCAGCGCTGTTCACCAACAAAGGCCCCTAGTCAACACTGTGTTTTCATGTAACATTTATCACCGGCCCCGTCCGTTTGCTGGCCCCCGATCCAAACCAGACATCAAACCCATGACAGGAGCCGAGCTACAAAGCTCGTTGCCCGTCTCGAATCAGAAACGGTGGCTGGCCCTCTGCGTTCCGTCTAGTATTGAAATGCGCAGACACGATACTGCCTAATGATAACTACAAACAGAAGGCTCTTCGTTGAAAGACAAAACAAGCAGCCTTCAGTGGGATGGTTTCAGATGCCCAGGGCCCAATCTAACTTGTGTTGTTTAGGCTTCAAACGAGCCCTCCGTTAAGGAAGTGCGTCTCCTGCTAATACGGGTAGCATGACTCGGTTAAGCTGCTTATTTCAACCATAAATAATGCATTTAGCCGGATGAGCTCGACTTTCGCGGAATAGAAACCGCCCTGTGATTGACATGTTGATTCAATGAACCCGGAGTTGTGTCTACAAGTTCACCTTTGGAAATTGGCCTGTCTCGTTAAGCGAGGCTACGTTCGGCAAATTCTGACAACCGCCGCGTTTTACATGTCGGACGAAGCAAGGCTGCTATTTTTGGGTGCCTGAAAACTTTATTTGAACCTCACTCAATGAGCTTCCTGCTTGTTGTGTGCGAGCGTGTTCTTATTGAATTCCAAGCGGACTGCGTCGGTTTGGGTCTGACGGCGTATTCGCCGTTCACTCGGTACAATCAATCCACGCTAATCCTGATGGTTTTCCACGTGCATATGTCACATGGTAATACGATAATGACACAGCCATTAAGCGAATGCTTTTATCCACAGCGACTCACAGCTTACGCGTAATGACATGCTGTGCCAATGGGAGCCGGGTCCATCATTTGAGCGCATGGCATCACCTCAGACCTGTAGCGTCGAAAATGCTACACTGCTTATTAACCGCGTATTCACAGGATAATCGTACACGGTAAAGTGGAAAATAAACACAAAAGACTCCACTACACAGGTCTACGCGGAATTTTCTAGATGTAAATATGGATGTACATTTGTCTCTTCGCCGCCATTTAATAAACGCCAAATTTCCCATCCATGCGTGAACAGGACTTAGAGCAGATGGATATCTCCGCGCAAAATGTTTTCCCATCCTCGTTTTTTTAAGACCTTGTCTTACGGCGAGGAAATGTATCTCATTTCACATTTAATCCCCAACGGTGTTACTCCCAGAGTGAGAGAAAGAGAGACGGAGAGGGGGAGAGAGAGAGAGAGAGAGAGAGAGAGAGAGAAAGAAACAGGGTTAGAGAAAGTCATATTCTCCCCACTCTGTCTGAAATTAGCACATTGAATAGCTTAGAGCTGGGTGCTAATAGCTGGAAGCATGAGGACGGGTCGAATGTATAAATATCCACATCAGTCAGGGACTTTAATGTCTGACCTTGGGCCAAATCAACCAGCTATTGTCACCAGTCTCTATGGGAGAAATGGAGGAAATTATAGTAAACACACAAGCAATGAACTAATATATGCTGGAGGAATGTGTACAGTACAGCAAGATTTGTCTGTCAAAAGACATGGAGGAGCTTATCAGACTGAACAAGGTTCAATAACAAACTGTATTTATATTCATATTAATATATACACTAAGGAGGAGACACATAAAACTGCCTGTAATGGACAAGTGAGCATTGGACCTTGAAGCAGTGGAAGACGGTTGACTGGTCTGACTAGTTTGTGCCGTTTACCTGGGAAGTGCACTGTGGGAGGTGATGGCATCAGGATGCACTGTGGGAAGTGATGGAACCAGGATGTACTGTGGGAAGTGATGGCATCAGGATGCACTGTGGGAAGTGATGGCACCAGGATGCACTGTGGGAAGTGATGGAACCAGGATGCACTGTGGGAGGTGATGGCATCAGGATGCACTGTGGGAAGTGATGGAACCAGGATGTACTGTGGGAAGTGATGGAACCAGGATGTACTGTGGGAAGTGATGGAACCAGGATGCACTGTGTGAAGTGATGGAACCAGGATGTACTGTGGGAAGTGATGGAACCAGGATGTACTGTGGGAAGTGATGGAACCAGGATGTACTGTGGGAAGTGATGGTACCAGGATGCAATGTGTGAAGTGATGGAACCAGGATGTACTGTGGGAAGTGATGGAACCAGGATGTACTGTGGGAAGTGATGGAACCAGGATGTACTGTGGGAAGTGATGGTACCAGGATGCACTGTGTGAAGTGATGGAACCAGGATGTACTGTGGGAAGTGATGGCACCAGGATGCACTGTGGGAAGTGATGGCACCAGGATGCACTGTGGGAAGTGATGGCACCAGGATGCATTGTGGGAAGACAACAAGCCAGTGGAAGGTGTATGATGCTCTGGGCCTACACTAAGGGTTTCTGCTGGGAAAGTGCAGGCCTTCATGTTGATGTCAATTTCACACATGCCACCTACCTAAACCTACCGATAATAGTTCAAAGTGTTGCCCTAACCTCCAAATCAATCAAGCATCTGTGGAATGTGCTGGAACAACAAGTCCGATCCACGGCGGCTCCACCTCGCAATTTACTGGACTTGAAGGATCAGCTGCTAATGTCTTGGTGCCAGATACCACAGGACACCTTCAGGGGTCTGGTAGAGTCCAGGCCTCAGTGGGTCGGGTCTGTTATGGGGGCACACGGAGGACCAACAGTATATCACGTTATCACATATGGGTGATTCTCATGAAATTAGACTTATGAGGTGTCATAAAACATTTTGATGATAAAAGTAAATGCTATCAAAATAAGAAGGATACCGTTATAAACATCTCTTCATGTACGATTTTGCACATGATTTCAAATGAAATCATGAATACGAATTTTGTTTTTTTTCAACATTTAAAGGGAAATTTCTCATTACCGCAACGTGTCCATGACTGGATTTTGGTCCTTTGAGATCGAATTATTCATATTTAAAAAATATAAAAAATAAAAAGCTTCAGTGCATGTTATAATATAAACATTTACAGTAAAGAAACATGTGGTATTTGGTGATCATTGGTAAATGTAGTGCCAATAATAAGGAATAAAAATGTGTCCAAGACCAATTTTCTCATCCTCCGCAACAATTTTCAATCATTGTTTAAGTGCTCAAGGAACTATCATTTTTTAAGGAATTTGTTGTAAGGGACATAAATGACTGTGACACTCAAGATGGCTATCAAGTAACCAGTTATAATTTTTTCTCTCCAGATAAAAGTAAAAATTTGGCGTGTCATAGTACCTACACGACTTTTTAGTTCTCATTACTGAAACATGTGTTTGTGAAGTTATAAAAAATGTTGCAGTTAAATTTTTTTGATTACTATATACCCCATTATGGTCTAAATATAAAAAGATAGGGAATGTTTAGCTAACTCTCATTTAGCTTCCACAGTTAGCAAGAATGTTTAAGGTCGCTCATCCTCCGCAACACCATTATCATTCACCGCAACAATTGAAGGCCTGTTGCGGTGGAGATACTCAATGTTTCGGTAATGAGAAACAGACTTATGAAGGAGGCACGTACACTATAACTGTTGCTCATTTTAATATAACTTGATAGTTTCCTTAAACGCTTCTTGAACAGATTGCGTAAACAAAATAGCTATTACAACCCCCCAGCAGTGGTCACTAATTATTTTTTTTTTTTAAATGCTTCCACAAAAAGCAGTATGAATGCAGTATAGGCCACCTATTATTAATGCAATATTATTTACTATTTCATAGTTTTACTGTGAAACAATGTATTTCTTTTCTTTTTTACAAAATGTTACATTCAAGATGGCAATTGTGTATTTTGTTACAGACAGTTGAAAAGAAAAGGGCATCAGCGAAAAACAGTCTGGCAAAGCATAGGGAGAAAATACACAGTAATCCAGTGTTACTTGAGGATTACAGAAGAAATGAGAGAGAGAGGTCAGGGGTCAGGGTGATAATAGGGAAAGGAGAGAGAGGTCAGGGGACAGGGTGATAATAGGGAAAGGAGAGAGAGAGAGGTCAGGGGTCAGGGTGATAATAGGGAAAGGAGAGAGAGGTCAGGGGACAGGGTGATAATAGGGAAAGGAGAGAGAGGTCAGGGGTCAGGGTGATAATAGGGAAAGAGAGAGAGAGAGAGGTCAGGGGTCAGGGTGATAATAGGGAAAGAGAGAGAGAGAGAGAGGTCAGGGGTCAGGGTGATAATAGGGAAAGGAGAGAGAGGTCAGGGGTCAGGGGACAGGGTGATAATAGGGAAAGGAGAGAGAGGTCAGGGGTCAGGGGACAGGGTGATAATAGGGAAAGGAGAGAGGGGTCAGGGGACAGGGTGATAATAGGGAAAGGAGAGAGGGGTCAGGGGTCAGGGTGATAATAGGGAAAGGAGAGAGAGGTCAGGGGACAGGGTGATAATAGGGAAAGGAGAGAGAGAGAGGTCAGGGGTCAGGGTGATAATAGGGAAAGGAGAGAGAGAGAGGTCAGGGGTCAGGGTGATAATAGGGAAAGGAGAGAGAGAGGTCAGGGGCAGGGTGATAATAGGAAAAGGAGAGAGAGAGGTCAGGGGTCAGGGTGATAATAGGAAAAGAGAGAGAGAGAGAGGTCAGGGGTCAGGGTGATAATAGGAAAAGGAGAGAGAGAGGTCAGGGGTCAGGGTGATAATAGGAAAAGAGAGAGAGAGAGAGGTCAGGGGTCAGGGTGATAATAGGAAAAGAGAGAGAGAGAGAGGTCAGGGGTCAGGGTGATAATAGGAAAAGAGAGAGAGAGAGGGTCAGGGGTCAGGGTGATAATAGGGAAAGAGAGGTCAGGGGTCAGGGTGATAATAGGGAAAGAGAGGTCATGGGACAGGGTGATAATAGGGAAAGAGAGGTCAGGGGTCAGGGTGATAATAGGAAAAGAGAGGTCATGGGACAGGGTGATAATAGGGAAAGAGAGGTCAGGGGTCAGGGTGATAATAGGGAGAAATATAACTTGGATTCATTGTTTTGACCAACACTTGCACACACACACACACACACACAGACACACACACATTGACAACGCTTCACCCAAGTTGGGATAGCAGATAGCATGGTGGGGGTGGCTTGGTTTGTTTTTATTGGGTTGTCAACAGTGAATGTGTGAGCTAAATCTCATTTCCGAAACAATGATCCTCACTACCGAAATGGCATTTTCATTACCGCAACATGCATATTTTTTACCAATTAAGTGATAATAAGATAATCATATTTTGTTTTAAAATGTATATATGTTTTATACAACACTACTTATTTAAGGTCTGCTACATAACAAAAGTGTATGTTATCTATTAGTAAAACAATTAAATAAAAGAAATTGTAAATCATCACGTATGTTTCGGTAATGAGAGAAAATAAGGAAATTACAAAACATAATAAATATGAAAATATATTTAATGTAATGTCATGTTGCGGTAATGATAATTTTTATGGACTTCATCTGAAAAATGTAAATAATTATATAGTACATACTGTATATATTCAGGTGTGTTGGGGTCTTATTTGACAGGAAAGTGTTGAAAGACAGAATAGTTGTTGCAGAAAGAGCTCTGCGGTGGAAGGGGTGGTTCTGATAACTGGCCCTAATGAGAAGTCAGAAAGAAACATTTGGTAAAATAAAAGATTGTAGCTTATGTTATCTTGCTGAAATCTTTGACACATTACAACATTTAGAAAGAGCCCATAACCCGAACGACATGCAATAAGGGTAGGCGTCTTGCTCTAGGGCGCAACAACTGGTATTTCACCTTGTCGGGATTTGAACCAGCAGCCTTGCGGTTGCTCTAAACACGACCAGATGTCACCTATTTCAAGAACTCAGAGCCGTCTGTTTTGTTCAACCTACATTATATAAGAATAGAAAAAGAAAAGCTCTTGTATTATTGTTATACAACTTCTGTATGGTAAAACTAAGTCCTCGTAAACCTGGCAACACACTAGAAGCACAGCAGCAACATATTCCGCTTCTCATTCTAAAACTTTGTTGTGAGCACTGTGTAAAAAACCCCAAGGTAAACTCTGCTGGTATTTGTCAGGGAGTTCTTCCCAGTCCCCAGTGATAATTATTTGATCTTGTTTGGTTCATTATTCATCTTGTGGGACCCTGTTGTGACTTGTGGATAAATGCCATATGAAAGCCTCGTGATCTGAGGGTGCATAAACACTTTTATCCCATCTCCCCAAACAGATCAATTAGTAAAACTAAACAGTAAATAATTCATCGGCTTGCTTTGTGTCCTCAATCCGTCGCTGGAAGAAAACAGTTCATTAGAATTAAAAACATCCCCTGATTGAGCGAGAGTATAAGGCGAGCTGATGTCACGCTGGTGTCTAAGAAGGAACGAAGAGGACAATTACCCATGTGTCCATCATGTCAGCTCTTTTCTTTTACCCTCCCGCCCTGTAATGACGTGCACTGGTAAAACGTGGTCAAGTGGAGTGTCTCAATGTCATCCGTGTTGTGTGTTGCTTGACAGGTGCTTGTGATTAAAATCACACCAAGCCAGGGAGAGGCAATCAAACCATATTTGCAAAAAGTCCGATCATTTGAATTCGATGAGGTATGTGGACTCCAGAGGGTTACCGACGACCACAAAATGACACAGGGGTGGAGGAAGGGAGACCAGCGCTCTTATTCGCCAAGAGAGACGGCAGGCTACATAAAGTTTTTTTCACCCCCGAATGTAAAAAGAAGGTTCCAGAATTTCAGAGTCCACTCCCTTGGTCTGCATATTGGTCCGCTGTTCTAAGTTGGGAGCAATTTGAATAAATTATTCCGCAGGAGAGGAGAAGAAGGGGGGAAAAGGAATCACTCGCTGGGTTCATTTTGTGCGAAATTATATTTTCGCTGGAAAGGTTAATTTTGAAGGGAGCTTGAATCGCTGCGAACGGCACAGCTAAGAGAAGCAGCCAGACTGACTCAGTCAGAGCCGCGTGGAGGAGAGAGGAGGAGAGAGGAGCGGAGAGGCGGTGGTTATTAAAAGCGATTGCATTTCCTCCCGGATGTCTCCAGAGAGGAGAATCAGTGGAGATGTTAAACCTTGCTTGACACCCCAGTTGGATAATTGTGGGTGTGGGAGCTAATCAGTGGAAGATGTCTCCTCAATTTAAATCTTGTCAGTTAGTCTAGATTAGGCCCTCCTGTACCAGGCACCATTAGCTTTGTTGCATGTCAATGTGCAAGCAAAGATGTTGGCAAGGTCCGGCTGCAAGGGTAAAAAGGAAGAAGCCTCACGGTGGACACATACGGGCAGATTTATTCACGCCGAAATCCACTATGGCCTTTTCTTAGGAACCGTTAAAAAAAAAGAGGAATTTATGCAGCCTTTTTGAAATTGCATTTGTTACCGTTGACCTAAGCAGGCCACCCCAGAGGAATATAAATGCAACCTGCACAGATGTGTTCCAGTGTTTTTTCGGGAGGGAAACCTTTTTTTTTACATCTTAAAATGTCGTCCACAACAAGCGAGGGCAGTGAGGCAAACGGTGTGACTGGGGTTGAAAACATACAATCAACGGCCATTACAATTCCACTCATGTTCGGGATAACTCATGAAATATACAGCGGTGTGCCCATTCACATTCCTGCCTTTATCTGCAGACATTGAAATATGGGCTAAATCGGAGAGTGGAGGAAGTCGTATACGATCCGCGCATTAACGCTGGCGTACATAAATGGTTAATAATCTGTGACAGCATGATCTCATTAATAAAAAGACCAGAATCATTTTGAGCTTGAGGTTTGAAAGAAGGGGACTAATTCAAGAATGTGCCGTGAATTTTATAGCTCTTCAGTCTGGCTGGCGTGTGGCCATGTCTCTGCGTTCCCCCACGGTAAATATTTGTAACAGATTTTCATCTTCAGGACAAAAGCTCCCTTCACTGAGCCGGTCCTGTAACCTCGGAGCGAACGCGGGGTCAGGCCAAATAAACAAGGCAGCCGTGCCAAGTTCACCGGCCTCTATGATTCTTGGGCTGGGCCCCGACGAATACCAGCTTTACTCCTCATCACAAGTGGCTGAGTGCTGACAGATGTTTCTGCTCGCTGGGCTTTATAGAAAGGAGACTCCCGACCTCTCACACTCCTCTCTCTCCCTCTTCTCTCTCCCTCCTCCCTCTCCCTCCTCCCTCTCCCTCCTCTCTCTCCCTCCTCTGTCTCCCTCCTCTCTCTCCCTCCTCTGTCTCCCTCCTCTCTCTCCCTCGTCTCTCTCCCTCCTCCCTCTCCCTCCTCTCTCTCCCTCCTCTGTCTCCCTCCTCTCTCTCCCTCCTCTCTCTCCCTCTTCTCTCTCCCTCCTCTCTCTCCCTCCTCTCTCTCCACCCTCTCTCTCTCTCTCCTCTCTCTCCTTCTCTCTCACTTTTCTCTCCTCTCTCCCTTCTCTCTCCCTGTAGCATTGTCTCTACAGAATTAGGTATCTCGCATTTCTCTTAGTATTAAATGAAATCTCAATATCTCTCTCGATCTCTCTCAGAATTAAATCTCAATATCTCTCTCAGAATGAGGTCTGACTCACCATCTCTAAAGTAAGTGTTACTATCTCTCTCAGAATGAAGTGTCGCTCTCCTCTGGGGTTTCTAAATTAGGATGGAATATCAACACCAGTAGTCCACCAGACAAACCAGACAAAATGAAAAAACACAACCCAAACAAACAAATAAATCTACCACACACACACACACACACACACGCACACACACGCACACACACACACACACTTCCCCTCACCTGTAACCTGCCTGTCACCTGCTAATCTGCTACGATAAGCAACGGGACAGCCACCCGTGTCCTGTAACCTGTATATAACACAGGGTTGCCACGGGAATATGGAAACCCTAGCGTATCGTACCTAGCCGTTCTCCATAGAGTCGGACCAAAAACAAAGCATGACGAAACTAGACAGAGTCATCACAGAATCAAACGCAATGTAGCACAGGCTACAGAACGGGCCTCTCTCCATGCCAACAGGAATGAACACATTAAGCCTTCAAGAATAAAAGCAGATGTCCGCTAGGTCGTGAAATCCTTACAATGAGATGTGTAACCTGAGAGCTAGATTCTAATGATCAGGAAGTTAGAGGGTGCTGCTCCATCATTGCGATCCAACAAGGCCCTCCCTGGTTGGGATCAGAAGCCCTCTGGACAAGCCTCACCCACCGTGGTTAAAAGTGAACCACAGCAGAACTTTACCCCAAAGACCGGAGGCATCAAGGCTGTAGGGGGAGCATGGCCGGCAGCCGGAGGATCAGCAGGTGAACAGTTGTTACCTTCTGTTTTCTTGAGCCCCAGACAAAAACACAATTTGGGGGAAAACTTGACCCATGCAGTGGATTCAAAAAGTCTACACGCCAGGTATTTATGACGTGAAAGAATTAGACAAAGATAAATTATGTCAGAACTTTTTCCACATTTACTGTGACCTATAACATGTTCAATTCAATTGAAAAACAAACTGAAATATTTGAGGGTGGAAAAATAAAATCCTCACAATAACCTGGTTGCATAAATGTGTTCAGAATTAACCAATCACATTCAAACTCATGTGAAATAGAAGTCATAACACACCTGCCATCATTTAAAGTTACTCTGATTAATCACAAATAAAGGTCAGGTGTTCCAGTAGGATTTTCCTGACATTTTCTTAGTTGCATCTTAGAGCAAAAGCCATGGTCTGTAGAGAACTACCTAAGCATTCAAGGGGATTCATTGTTGAAAGATATCAGTCAGGAGAAGGATACAAAATAATTTCCAAATCATTAGATATACCATGGAACACAATGAAGAAAGTCATCATCAAGTGGAGAAAATACGGCACAACAGAGACATTACCAAGAACTGGAAAATATGAGAAGAAAATATGAGAAGAAAACTGGTCTGGGAGGCTGCAGGAGATTCTGTCAAGTACTGGTTGTGTGCTACATGTGACAACAATCCCCCGTATTCTTCATAAATATTGGCTATGGTGTAGGATGGCAAGACGGAAAGGCCTATTCTTAAGAAGAAAAACTTCCAAGCCCGGCTGAAAAAAAGTCTCCCAAAAGCTTGTGGGCATGGTGGTGGCAGCATCATGCTGTGGGGCTGTTTTATTTTTCAGCTAGAACCGTGGCCTTAGTCAGCATTCCAACAACTCAAAGCACACACCCAAACCCACTAAAGCATGGCTTCACCAGAAGAAGATTAACGTCCAGCCAGAGCCCTGACCTGAATCCAATTAAACATCTGTGGGGTGATCTGAAGAGGGCTGTGCACAGAAGATGTCCTCGCAATCTGACAGATTCGGTGCGCTTTTGCAAAGAAGAGTGGGCAAATATTGCCAAGTCAAGATGTGCCAGGCTAATAGACTCCTACCCAGTGCAAAAGTTGCTTTAAACAAAGTATTAGTTTAAGGGTGTGCACACATATGCAAATAGAATATTGTATGTTTTTTTCACCCTTAAAGATTTCCGTTTGTCACATTAAAACCGGAAAACATTCTGACTTGATTTATCTTTGTCAAATATTTTTCACATCAAAAATCCTGCCATTTTAACAGGGGTGTGTAGACTTTTCATATCCACTGCAACTAATGGGAATGGAGGGAGAAATCAATCCAGAACCCCACCTGTTTGACCCACTGCTGAGGTCTCGCTGACCCCCCCTCTGAGCCAGTAGTAGTGGTGGTATTTCTGCTGCTACTGTATTTGTTATTCATTTATATATACTGTGTTATATATATATATATATTACACATGCTACCATTCAAAGGTTTAGGGTCACAGAAATGTACAATCAATTAATTTGAATAACAAATGTAGCAAAATGAAAATATAGTCATTGACAAGGTTAGAAATAATGATTTTGAATTGAAATAATAATTGTGTCCTTCAAACTTTGCTTTCGTGCAGCAATTAAAGCCTTGCAGACCTTTGACAGACCTTTGGCATTCTAGTTGTCAATTTGTTGAGTTAATCTGAATAGATTTCACCCGATGCTTTTTATGATGCGCCTCTGAAGAAGGACAGTTTTATTGCTTCTTTAATTTGCACAACAGTTTTCTGCTGTGCTACCATAATCGCAACAGAGTTTCCTAACATACCTTTCAAAATGATAAACTTGGATTTGCCAACACAACGTGCCATTGGAACACAAACGTAATGGTTGCTGAATGTATATATATTCCATTAACAATTAGCTGCCCCTGCTGTAATAGTATTTCTGATACATTTCTGTTATTTTAATGGAAGTTAAATTCTAAGTGACCCCAAAATTTTGAACGGTAGTGTATATATATATAATTTATATATATATATATATATTTATTTATTTATATATATTTATATATACAAATATATATATAAATATATTCCCTCACACTAAATATCATTAAATTGCTATGACTGGTATAACCAGTGTAATCATAAAATATCATGTAAAATGCATAAGGCTATCAAACCAATCTTATATGTATATTTTGGAGCTGGTAATTACAGAGAAAATCTGAAGCAAGGCAAATCCTTTGAAGAAGATTATTAATTTGTGTTTCTGTTCATAATATCAAAGCCATGCACGTAGAGGGAAGCGTCAAATATTTTAAGACGATGGGCGGGGGAAAAGAAAAAGGGGGAAAAACGGTCGCCATTTCATCTCTTAAGTTCTAATAGTAAGTAAAAACATGACTTATTGATAATGCCGGCAATTGATTGGTTAATCAGATAATGTAATTGAAAAATGAAAATCATCAGAGTTGAGTGAGTGTCTGCTGCTGTCAAATCCACATGAGTGTGGTGGAGAGGGGCTCAGTTCTTTGGGGATTGGTCTATGTAGAATTTCATCATTCCACACTATAAAAGCAGAGTGGTGATTAAAAGAAGTTGATTGATTTGGCTCTCATTGGAATTAGCAGTCCCCGTTCTGTCGCAGGGCTCTCTCGTTGAGACTGTGTGTGCGTGTGTGCGTGTGCGTCTGTTTGTGTGAGTGTGTGTGAGAGAGAGAATCGGAGACCGGCAGCCTGACTGCCTGACTCTGGGAAGAAAAAGTGTGTGTGTGTATATGTGTCGTCAAGAGGTGGCCCCACTCCCCCAGTTTTCACTCTGGAGCCAGCTGCACCGCTCTGAGTGCGCACACACACACACACACACATGCTCCTGAGATGGGAGTCTCAGCCCCAACGAACACAAAAGCTATTGATTTTACCAGCACTACAATGAATGATCATCCTTAGCCAATTTCTGAATTTAGAAATGAGCTCAATAGTCATTATGACCGTGGAAGGGTTCCTTAAACTGTGGAGAAGAGGAGCGGGAAGAGAGAGAGAGAGACAGAGAGAGAGAGAGAGAGAGAGAGAGAGAGAGTGTTAGAGAGAGGAAGAAGATTTGTGTAGTGTTTGGCTTTGGAAGAAGAGAGGAAAAGTATTCTTGCCACGGGTGTAATTAAATAAAGACGACACCAATGGTTTAACACAATGTAAATTACTACATTTTACCCTCAAATGCAATTCATCTTGTTTTAATGTCCTCAATGAACTGAAAAGCAGAACAGGGAGTTATTCTATATTTTAGTTTAACACCTCGCAACTTTAAATGAAACTATTCAAAGTGCACCTATTTTCATGCATCATTCTTCCGCTTTTATGACGCCATTTTCAATATACAGGATTCAACCAATCTCATATGCAGTCAAACTATTTCATGCTTCATAAAGATACAGGATTGTAGCCGGTTTCACATTCCCCACAATGCATTTCCACTAAAAGACGTTCTCCCATAAAACAAAAACAAGCGCACAAATACACCACAAAAAAATTACCCCGTCATATGAAACAATAGGTGAGCAAAAATCCTAACTAACCACATTAACAAGTCTCCTCGTATATATATATACACACACACACACACACTTGCAGAGAATAAAACAATAAAACCCTAGAAAACTAGCTGAGTGTGTGTGAGTCTGTGCGTGTGCGGCGTGCAGCTGCCTGTACTTGTGTGTGTGTGTGTGTGTGTGTCTGTAAAGGGTAGCCTTTTTATTTCAGCGGCATACAGACAGGCATATGTAGAGGGGTGATGTGTGTTAATCAGAAGCCCTCTGCCCCTGTCGGGGTGTTAATTCGGAGGGCCTGTTAAAGAGAGGTGTAGATTAACGGATATGGGAGGTCCGCTGGAGGGTCAGCCCTGATACGGACTCACGGCGTTCCGGGTGCTTGTCAGACACCTGCTCGGATTAAGCTCCCGGTTCCTCCTCCATTGCGGGAGGTGAGAGGTGAACCATTTTCCCAGTTCATTGGGCTCTCAATCGGGTTTGGAAAGGTGCGCGATGTGGAATATCTACATACGGAGCGTCTCTATATTCCTCACGCATCATTTGTATAGAGCTGTGACCGACGGGCAAACGCAATACACCTGCAATATGATGTCTGCCATTGGGGATTACAGGGACATGAAGACGGGTGAAAGGGGGAATATTATGTATGGAGATGCAGTATGTACAACTACATATTCATTGGATCATATTTGTAAATGTTAAGATGGCGGCTGTGGGTTAGATAAAATATCTACAGGCTATCTGTGAATTCCTTAAGCCCTGCATGCAACTGGCATACATCTTCATAACAGGGTTGGGGGGGCAACACTTTCTGTCCATCTCGTCTCACGAATCCTTCCGGATGATAAAAAGGAGGGGATCTTAGAGAGGGAGGGGGAAGAAATGCAGAACACGAAACTCTGCAAATTTGACTTATAACAAGCAAAATTACACCATGCTGTCATTTAAATTATGGGTGACCTCCATAAAGGTGTCTTTTAGGCACGTTAATTGAATCCGGCACTATTTTCCAATAATAATCTGTAAAGTTCAGCCGTCCATCCTTCACCGGATCCCCACCGTGTGCCAGAGGAGGACGTATCTATTTCAGTGGCTTAATTTATTTTCATGATTCGCTGATAATGACGGCCATGCAGGCTGTACCTCATAATTAACCTTCATTTCACTGAGGTATATTACGATGACAGTCTCCGAGACACATTTCACCTACACAAAGGGCAGTCTCCCCTTCTCTCGCCGTGCTTTCTAATCATCCTCGGCGAGACGGAGATTGTTTGATAGCCGATTAATTTTCATAGGAAATCAAGTGGCCAGAGCGCTCCTCTCCACGCGGCGACCGAACCCGGCGTGGTACGCGTCCGCGCTCTGTGATTTTTCCTGGCAATTAGATGACTTTCTTGCTTTTTTTAAATATTTTTTTGCCACCCCTTCCCCCCCCGACACATTCCATTTTAATAACTCTGCTTGGTAATTTCTTTTCGATGATGGCAACATAACAAAAGTCCTGTAAATTAATCAGGAACATCAAGAGACAGAGGGGGAAGGGGGGACTGAGCGACTGGGCCATCCCATTAAGTGCGGGATATAAATTCTGCCATTTGCTATGGTTTCAGTCAAAAGATTTCATTAGGGACGTGACGTCACGTTTGAAGCAAGCGCCGGATCATTTCTGTCCTATTTTCTCCCTCATGAGCTCTTTGTTCTTCTAGCCTTTGTAGGATCTCGGCACTAAAAAGGCCCTATGCAAATTACAATAATAGATTTTGCTAAGCGCCACGGCAACGGCATGATAGCCTATTTAGAGAGAAACCAAAGCAACATTCAATTTATAGCATTTACCCAGGCACATGCAAAGGTTGCCAAAAAAGTGATTATGAAATTACCGAATTGGTCCTCACCGCTTGAAGTTTTCTTTTTCTTCCATCTACCCCCACTGACATGGCATCTATAATAAGGAAGCTGATAATTACAATATTCTAGAGAGCAGCGCACAACTGGGGCCGTGTTGGAGCAGAGAACTTGCGGGGGGGGGCAATCTCTCGCTCCATTGTTTCATGGCCTGAACCAAGAGTGCACACACACATGACACACACACGCACAAACGCACGTACGTAGACACACACACGCACGCACACACACGTACTCACACACACGCGGTCTCTATGGTGAGCAAATACCTCAATAGTCGAAGGCAGATACAGCCTGCAGGTATGGGCAGGTGTGTGTGTGTATCAGACACCAGTCCTTTACCTCCTCTGTGCCAGCAAATAAATATAATCAATCCCATATTTACATACAAATGGGCTTTCCCTTCCGTCCCCTAGTAATGTGCACTTTCTTCAGGGACTAAAGTCATATTCACTCTGCACGGCAATTTCATATTTATCATCAGATGGTCTATTGATTGTTTTTGGTCTCTCTCTTTCTCCTCCACTTTATTTTATTATTGGAGGATATTGAAGGCTTGTTGGGCCTGACGAGACACATACGCTTCGCCATTTCCTGCAGTGAGGAGATAATTATCGTCACTATTGATATTGTCACTTCTCCCGTCACTTATGGCCGCTTTGCCTTCCTGCCCCAAACCCAGCACCCTCCACCCGCTCTGAGTTATCAGTCCGTTTAGATAATGCGCGTGTACGACAACGGGGGGGACCGTGGGGGAGGGGGGGTCGTGCACTGATGTGCCTCGTTCAGTCAGTGTCAACTTGATGGGCCGTGGACCTACTGAGAGTGTGTCAATCCCACTTTGGACAAACACCCTCCATCAAAATGATCAGAAACATGAGGGGCAGTCAAGACATTACCCAGAAGGGGAGGGGGCAGAGAGAGAGGGGGAGATAGAGGGGGGAGGGAGAAAGGGGGGGAGAGAGACAGGGGGACAGAGAGGGGAGAGAGAGAGACATCACATAACCCTAGAGTCCTTCATCGTCTTTCCTGCAAAAAAGAGAGACGCGGGAGGAGACTGTCCCACGTTCCCCCCAATGACATCCTCCAATGGTTCGAAAAGGGGAGACAAGCAGCGAGGACGTGAGAAGAGATTGAGATCTTCCCAGAGACGGAGAAAGACTGATGGAGAGATGTCATGTTTGTTGTTTTCCCGTCTTGATTACTGTTATAATAAATCATGTCGTGTTGACAATGTTGACTGTGATTTTTATGTATGTCAATTAAAATAACATCATCTCCAGAGTTCACTTTGTCAATATGTACATTGTCTCGCGTCAACAAAGTCATTTCAATTTAATTGAAAGAGAGAGAGAAGATAAGTGACAAAAAAACAACGGGAAAAAAACATCGTCACAACGTCCTTCAGGTATACTGATCCAGCAGAGAGAGAAAGAGAGAGCAGGCAGAAGGCTCAGGCCAGCGTACCTTTAGCCTTTAGGAAATGTCCCGTTCCTGTGAAACACTGATAGCCGTCAACAGTGATCTGATGTATTGTTAAGCTGTGACATCAAAAAGAAACATGTGCCGTCGTTTAATTAACGCGTCGGGAGGAACGCGCGATAACACGTGGCTGCCGTCCGTCTAGACATTCTGGGATGTTCGCCGATGTGATCCCTTGTGTTGTTCGGCATCACATGAAAACAATCGAAATCCGGCCGCGCCATTAACTGTTTTACTCCCCTGCCATGACCTTTTAATTAGAGTTTAATAGCTGTTATTAACTCATTAAGGCCCCATTGGGGAGCCACTGTGACCTCCAACAAAGTTGACACTCTGACGCGAGACTTACTTCCTCATGTTCAATCATTTAATTGCAACCTATGCAAATGTGCTGCTGCATGTTAGCAAACCGGCTGAAATAATTAGAGGGGCTCAAATTAAAATCAGGAGAACGTTGCGTTCGTCCGGACCCATCGTGGTCGTTTTAGTGAGCTTTCAGAACGCTTGGCGGAACAATATAAATCCTCTTTAAGATGTTTTGAATCATTTACACATTTCCCCCCAAAAAATCTCAACTAATATTTATGACACAGAAACCATTACAGGTCCAAAGTATTTGCTACATTTTCTTATTTTCAAAACCAACTTGTTAGGTCTCCTGTTGGACAGGAAATATGAACTGTCACCCATAAAAACATAATTATATCTATTGCCATCATGAGCGGTAATGGATGCTGGAGAGATGACTGTCAGCGTGTGGGCGAGTGGTTGTTTACCATGTGACAGACGCCAGTGGAGACAGACAAACCAATCCAATTACCCGTGAGAAGAAACAGCTAAGATGTTCGTCTTCAGGTGCAAACAAAGATGTCACCTGCTTCAAAGATAAAAGTTAAGTAAGAGAAACGCGCCTGACAGTCCCGCATACCTACAAAGACCCGCACTGTCACAAAACAATGACTGTTATTCTCTAATAAATCCTTCTTTTCCAAGAAAGTGAACAGCTGTTTCCTGTCATTTTCAGGAAGCACGACTATTATGTTGATGGGACCAAAGCAGAGAGGATGTTGAGGGGATATTGAGAGTGTGACTTCATATTCAGTGTGTCTACAATAACTGAACTCCACATTCTATCACGCCTCCGTTCTGTGTTTTCAACACCCCAGCATTCCCAGTCTAAAACAGGGGTGCCCTATAAATCCCTTTCGGTAAATAAAATAAAATACACAGCACTTTTTCACTGTCACTTCCAGAGAGCTGAATGACAGTCATGAAGTAGTCAGGGGCATCATGTCAAGGCTGCCCCCAACCCCACCCCACCCCCATTCCCTGGTTGCCTCCAGCAAAGTTCGATCTGGGGGGAAAAAAAGCACAAATTAACCAAAACTGTCAATCAGAAATTACGACCGCGCCGCTGAGTACCGCAAAATATGTTCTTTGAAGTCCCCATTTCAGCAAAAAAAATATATAAATATAAAAATAAAAACTTTATATCTAATTAAAATGATAACTGCATTCTCATTTTTCAAACTCTCTGTATCCCCAGGGCCAATTGGGATAGAGTGGATTTCCCCCCTCTGCAGCCCTCTCTCTCCATCTCCCTCTCTCTCTTTCTCCATCTCCCTCTCTCCACCTCTCTCTCTCTCTCTCTCTCTCTCTCTCTCTCTCTCTCCACCTCTCCCTCTCTCCACCGAGGCTCTCCTGTTCTCCTGCTGAACTGCTCCTGCAGCAATATCACATCATTACCATCTCCCCAGCTGAGCTGCAGCCAGCCATTATCATGCGCCATTATTAATCTTCTTGTCTTATCAACTTGCAAATCACAAACCATTGAGCCTTATGGCGTGGTTTTGGCTCTGCCGTTATTCATTTTCTAGGTCTATGTAGCCCCCGGCCCCCCCGCTCCGCGAATCACCTGACGATTGTCAGTCTCTTACTTTTGCCCTGGCCCCGTGGCCTTGTGTTGTTGCCGGGGATCTACGTCGCTCCTCTCCTGCCTCTCGCGTTCGTTCTCTCTCTCCATCTTTCACCTCCTGCATTAACTTTAACTTTCCATTGCTCGCTCGCTCGCTAACTCTCTCCATCCATCCTTCACTTTCTCTGGAATTGTTTTCTTCCTCTCGCCATGACAAACCCCCGTCTCCGTTGCCGGTCGCCCTTCTCGCCTTGGTCTCCGTCGCTCCGTTTAAAGTGAGGACCCGTGCCTTTTGAAACAAAGAGACAGTGAGGAGGATACATTTCATTAATGCAGGAGAATTAACATCCCGCCGCCACGAGTTGACCTCTTTTCCTGACACGTATGTCCAAGTCATTCTTGTCATTTTTTCCCCGGCTATTAGTATTCTGGGTGGGAAAAAGCGGAGCACAGCAGAGCATTACAGGGCTGCACAAAGCCAACTGAACAGAGTCGAGAAGCGTTCCTTTAAAGAGCCACCGCTGACCCCGCGACCCCACGACCCCGTTCAACACTTTTTCCCCCTTTTTACTACAGCGGGAATATATTCACAGCGTTGAAAATGCAGTGCGGCTAATGCATTGCTTTCTGAGTCAAATCTGTGTGTGAAAAGCGTGTGTGTGTGTTTTGGAATTAGCATTTCCTTTGAAAACTTTGCATGATAAATGACTTTTTCTCGCCCTCAGCTCATTAAACACTTTACAACAGGTAGCGGCCATTAAATATTAAGCAGACGACAAACTGTTCTACGGATATATACCCACATGCAAAGTCGCCCAAAAATACTCATCTGCCCTTTCTTCACATTTTAGATCAGTTAACATCGACAAATCTGTTTAAACGTATAGCCTTAAATTTTGTGCAATATTTTAAATAGGCTTTTTCAAATTTGATTTAAAATTCAGAACTATTCATAGAAGCGCGTGAGATTTGATTAAAAAAAGGAAGTTACAATGTGGAAAGATACTAGTTAAAATACTCAGACAACATTTGTGATGAAAACCTCCGTTCGCTTAATGTAATTTGACGGCAGGTGTTCATTGGGAACTTCAAAAGATAACTTCCTTAACAATTTGGATGAGGAGCTATCTTAGGATACTGTTAAAACACACAGGCCAACACGAGGCAATAAAGCTTCATAGTCAAATGATATTTTAGCGCAACAATTTCTAGGAAAACGTGGCCAACACGATAATTCCTAAAGCTTATCTAATCAATTCTGCAGGCTCTATCTGCCTCATATCAGAGACCCTGGGAAGAAATCAGCTCAGTTACACCTCGAGAACACTTATAAATAATGAAAACAGTTCCTTAAAAAGAAAAGAACGCTTAAGGACAAAATGTTGATTATAAAAGTGCCTTTTATCTGTGTCTTTATATCTTGCAATTTTTAAGATGCGGGACTCTGGGCAAACATAGAAAGTAATAGAACGAGGTGCGGCATCCCACTCAAAATGGAATTCTGGGAGATTTTTCCAAAGTGCTGACAGTAGAAAAACAGAAAGATTGTATTTGGATACAGACTTAGATCTGATGAACATCCACTTCTCCTTAATACTTGTCTGCATTTCTACATAAAAAGCAGGCAGCCCGTCAGGGTCGTCTCTGAGTTAAACTCGTCCACCCTTTAACGCAGCCCAAATGTGTGTGTGTGTGTGTGTGCGCGTCTCTGGACAAAGTCTCACCGATGTGTGAGTAAATGTTTAGACACTGACACAAAGTCGAAAGACCTTAACATGTTTAATAGCACGTGTCCTATTTTGTCACGCTTCTGCTATACAGCGACCGCAATACAGGGACAAGGCAGACATTTTATACCCGTCTATAAATTAGGGCCCTTGTAGGTTGATGATCGGTAAAGGACAATCGTGCGTGAATCCAGCCGCTGTGAATACATGGAAGAGGTGACAGAGCCAGGCAGCTGGTGCCTTATCCTACGAAAAACAACAATTGTAGCCAGAAGACAGACACACACACACACACACACACCCCTACGCTATCCTGCACAGCTCTTCCAGATAGATAAAGCCGCTGGGTTTCACTTGATACCGCTCGACGATAGACTGAGGCGTCCTGGCCTTAACATTGCCAGCAGGCACTGGTCCTCGACTCTTCTCATCTCCTCCGGTGAGGATTTCTATTCCACACTTGGCAGGTCGACCGACAAATTGCCCGGGAAGCCGCGGGAGATGGCTGAGAGAGGCTGCAGGGCCCCGGGTGAGCTGAGCAGGGCGAACTGCTCCTGGAGCAGCCGCTCTCAGCGGTACCACCACTCACCGCCGAGGGTTCCGGGAGGGAGGGGGGGGCAGCGGGAGTCGGAGCAGGGGGAGACAATTACTTCTCCGAGCGTCTTTATTGAGGACACAGGCGGGCGTGCTGGTTGGCTGGGAGACGTTCCGCGGCCGGACCTTCCCGGGGACCTGCTGGGGCTCGGAGGGCAGTGTTGTCCCGGAAGCAGCCTGCAGGCCAGGCCCAGGGCTATTGCTCCCACAAATCATCCCGTTTTCCAATCAAACACGGGAACCAGCCGGGGAGCCACGGAACCGGCGGAGCTGCTTATAAGGGTGAATAATTCACCACACAGAAAAGGTTGTCACATAAACAGACGGACTTGCCTCATCATCTCCGGGCCCCAAGTCGACCGGTCCATTTCGAATGCTCAGAAGCACGTCTCAATGTTTAATGTGGGGATAACGAGAAAGATGGGAAGTAGGATACAGTGGATGGAGGGAGAGAGAGCCGAGATGGAACGTGATCAAAGTGATTTCTTGTATTTCTAAATTTTTTACATTTAGGCTTATTCATGATTAAGAACCGGACCGGCCCGATGCCCTATGCCACGTCCAGGCGCTGGGCAAATTCTGTTTCATCCAAGTTGCGACGTTGAAACCAGCAGTAATTGCTCTCACGGAGATTTTAGAGGTCAAACTCATGCTGTATTTAGCACACGCCTCCTTCAAACAGAGTTGGGCGGGGGAACATCTAATGTTGGAGTTCGAATTCACCAAAGAGGTTCTGATACTTTAAGTTCATGACCTTCAACCTAAACAGTCAGCAGCCATCATCTCCTCCAGCGGTGGAGCCGCGAGCGCGACCGTGTGTGTGGGTACGCAGCCTGTTGCTTTGTCCCTCTGTTCCCAGGCGTTCTGAACAATTAGAGGGTGCAATCAGCATCCATCCAGCTCGATCAAAGAGTCAGACCCCACACTGTTTCAGGCCAAATGGCCAATTGATGCCATCTCCTGTGAGCCTGGGACACACAGTGTAAAACAATTATCCGTGCCAGCTGTCCATGGTCTACCAGAGCATTGTGCCACCCGGCTCTGAACTCCCTGGACGGGCACTGCTGGCCCGAGAGAGGTAAACGAGCGGGGGGGAGGAGCCTGGTGAGGGGGAGAGGGGGAGGAGAGGGGGAGGAGCGAGGTGAGGGGTGAGAGGTGGGAGAGGAAGGAGGTGAGGGGAAGGAGCCTGGTGAGGGGGAGAGGATTATGGAGAGGGGGAGGAGCGTGGAGAGGGGGAGGAGCGTGGAGAGGGGGGAGGAGAAGGGGTAAGAGCATGGAGAGGAGCGAGGTGAGGGGAAGAGCAGCGAGGAGAGGAGCGGGTGGAGGGGGGAGAGGAGGGAGTAGCGTAAAGAGGGAGCGTGGAGCGTGGAGAGGAGCAAGGTGAGGGGGGAGAGGAGGGAGGCGAGGAGGGAGGTGAGGGAGGGGGGGCGTGGAGTGGTGGAGAGTAGTGTGGTGAGAGGGAGAGGAATCTCCTCCTGCTGACAATGTGCAGCTGTGTTGTCTCCATTGGGGGACTTGTTTTTCTCCGCTGTTCCCTGGCGCTCTGCGCCCGCTTGCCCTCTCCCTTAATGAGTGTGGACGGCCCACTGCCTCCCCGCCTCGGCACCTGGCGCGGGTGGCGAGGGGTTAATCCTCAGTGAGGCTCTTCCTCTCCCGACGCCCCTGGGCGGGCTGCGATGGGAGAGGCGAGAGGAGCTGACGAGAGCGGGGCGAGGAGAGGGCGACAGGAGGTGTGGATACCCTCGAGTCGCCCCCACCCCCTGCGGCATGCTGGAACGAGTTGTTTCAGACGCTGCAGGATACCTGACAACCCGGCCTTCATAAATTACAAAATGAAGATTGATAATCGTTTCCCGGGCCCTACCACCTTCACATCACATCACACACCCGCGGGAACACACAAGAGACATGCGGGAACACACAAAAGATGCACACGAACACACACACACACACACTAACGTGTTCATGTGAACATCTTTGTAGTGACTGTGTTTGTTGTCAGGCACCAGGTATCTTCCCTCCTCTTCTCCTCTGTTCTCTAAGTGTCCCCTCTTCACGCTGTACCAATTAGATGGTGAGGTGAGACGTGCGGAGGCTGAGGAGAGACGTGCGGAGGCTGAGGAGAGACGTGCGGAGGCTGAGGAGAGACGTGCGGAGGCTGAGGAGAGACGTGCAGAGGCTGAGGAGAGATGCGTGGAGGCTGAGGAGAGACGTGCAGAGGCTGAGGAGAGACGTGCGGAGGCTGAGGAGAGACGTGCAGAGGCTGAGGAGAGATGCGTGGAGGCTGAGGAGAGACGTGCGGAGGCTGAGGAGAGATGTGGAGGCTGAGGAGAGACGTGCGGAGGTTGAGGAGAGACGTGCGGAGGCTGAGGAGAGACGTGTGGAGGTTGAGGAGAGACGTGCGGAGGCTGAGGAGAGATGCGTGGAGGCTGAGGAGAGATGTGTGGAGGCTGGTGAGAGATGCGTGGAGGCTGAGGAGAGATGTGTGGAGGCTGAGGAGAGATGCGTGGAGGCTGAGGAGAGACGTGCGGAGGCTGAGGAGAGACGTGCGGAGGCTGAGGAGAGACGTGCAGAGGCTGAGGAGAGATGTGCGGAGGCTGAGGAGAGACGTGCGGAGGTTGAGGAGAGACGTGCGGAGGCTGAGGAGAGACGTGTGGAGGCTGAGGAGAGACGTACGGAGGCTGAGGAGAGACGTGCAGAGGCTGAGGAGAGATGCGTGGAGGCTGAGGAGAGACGTGCAGAGGCTGAGGAGAGACGTGCGGAGGCTGAGGAGAGACGTGCAGAGGCTGAGGAGAGACGTGGAGGCTGGAGGCTGGAGGCTGAGGAGAGATGTGGAGGCTGAGGAGAGACGTGCGGAGGTTGAGGAGGCTGAGGAGGCTGAGAGAGACGTGTGGAGGTTGAGGAGAGACGTGCGGAGGCTGAGGAGAGATGCGTGGAGGCTGAGGAGAGATGTGGAGGCTGGTGAGAGATGCGTGGAGGCTGAGGAGAGATGTGTGGAGGCTGAGGAGAGATGCGTGGAGGCTGAGGAGAGACGTGCGGAGGCTGAGGAGAGACGTGCGGAGGCTGAGGAGAGACGTGCAGAGGCTGAGGAGAGACGTGCGGAGGCTGAGGAGAGATGTGTGGAGGCTGAGGAGAGACGTGTGGAGGTTGAGGAGAGACGTGCGGAGGCTGAGGAGAGACGTGTGGAGGCTGAGGAGAGACGTTGCGGAGGTTGAGGAGAGACGCGTGGAAGCTGAGGAAAGATGCGTGGAGGCTGAGGAGAGACATGTGGAGGCTGAGGAGAGACGCGTGGAAGCTGAGGAAAGATGCGTGGAGGTTGAGGAGAGACGCGTGGAAGCTGAGGAAAGATGCGTGGAGGCTGAGGAGAGACATGTGGAGGCTGAGAGGCCTGGACGAGGACAATGAAGAAAAATCACATAATTATTTTTTACCGGAGTAGAAAACTCCTCGGGAGCATTTTTTTACCCGGTGTTTGTGCTGAAGAGAGAATGTGAAATAGAAAAAGCTAGACGGACGGACGTAGCGAAAAGGATAGAGAGAATATAAATACATAAATAAAGATGGAAAGCAAAAGAGCCCATTGATGCACCGTTTGGGGCCAGGGGCCATGGGGAAGAACGAGGGTAGTTATGAAAGTGAGCGTTGGGGCCAACACAGCGGCCCCTTTTAATATCTCTGGCTCCCGGAGAGAAGGGAAGTGGTGCAACTTTGAAGGCTCAACTAGGGTCAAACACCAGTTGGCTGGTGATTTGACAATGTAGCTTTGAACAAAACCAGGGAGAACAAAACAGGAGAAATGACTCATACACAGTGATACAAATCATCTGGAAAAAAGGACAAACTTTAAACTGCTAAAAAGAGAAACTGTAAATTGTTTTACAGAATCGCCCTGCATGTTCTATTTAAGTAACATTTTCTGCTGATTCTGGAGCTCTTCAAATTGCAAAAAAGAAAATCATAGTCGATAAAACTGGTTGTAGTAATTGAATGGGCCGACATAAAAAAACATGCCCACACTGATCTTACAAAATCACCTTCCTATTTATTTATAGTCCATTAATTAATGGCTTTTAGTCTAGCTCAGACACCAGACACATTCATTCTCCCACACTCCCTTCATTCTGCACGGCTCTCACTACTTTGGGATTGCATTTACCCACGTACTTGTTACAATCTCTGCGTGGATCTCAAATGAATTGTGAACAATCACACAGAAAGGACTACTAATAAGCCCAGCCAATGTAAGAACTGACTGAAACCGGGAGAGACGAAAACATTCACGAGCAGCGAAAAACAGAAACACATGTAGTCATATTGCCCTCTTCTTATTCTCATGACTCATCTATATGAAGCGTTAGTAACGTCTGCTGGGATTGGCCGAAACCGGCCCTTCTAAAAGCAGTCAGCATCATCCAAGCAGGCCTTCCCCAACCTCTCACTCCGCTCGGAAAGTTAATCGACTTGTGAAATCTCGCTCAGAAGAGCGGTTCTCTATATTTCCCGGATGAAAACCTTTACCCCGTACGTACGTGGCATACTCAGAACTAAACACCCGATTGGTTTAGGGGTTCATCAGCGACGTTAGCCACGCCCACATTGCAACACCTGAGGCTTCATTATGAGCACACGTTTCAGTGGATATTGGTGGTGTTTGGGTGGGGGGATTGGGATACCGAAAACAAACTTCCTCACTCAGGGAGCGGAACAAGACCTGTCCATCTCCTGGTCATGGGCTGAGAGAGAATTAGAGAGGAAAAGAGAGAGAGACACTATAATGACTCCTGTGCTTGTGGGAAAGGACGGTAGAGGGTGGAGAGAGACAGAGAGAGAGAGACGGAAAGAGGGAGAGACAGAGAGTAAGATGGAGAGAGAGATGGAGAGAGAGGCGGAGAGATACGGAGAGAGAGAGATGGAGAGAGACAGAGAGAGAGATGGAGAGAGAGAGAGAGAGAAACGAAGAGAGACAGAGAGAGAGACGGAGAGAGAGATGAGAGAGAGATGAGAGAGACAGAGATAGATGGAGAGAGACAGAAAGAAAGACAGAAAGAAAGACAGAGAGAGAAACGGAGAAACAAACGGAGAGAGAAACAGAGAGAAACAGAGAGAGAGACGGAGAGAGAGACGGGGAAAGATACTGAGGGAGAGACAGAGAGACAGAGAGAGAAATGCCAAATGAAGCTGAGTGATACTTTCTTTTTTCTCCTTTTTGACGAGCTCCGAAATGCCAGACAGGATGTAAATCACAATCCCCTGGCTGTCCATCCTGGCTGTGTTGTCAGTTTCCTGCAGGCCGTCTCCTGGTTCCGCCGGGTAATTTGGACAATTGTCTCAAAGTGAGAGAGACCAAGATTTATGTTTATTCAAAAGTGCCCCACTTCAATAGCCGGATGGCCGTCATACTTCAGTACACATCACCGTCAAACGGGGCATTGAGAAGCTTTAGCCTCCCCCGTGCTGAACATAATTTAACACGCAACAGGGATGATGTGAGTGTGGAAGGAAGGTGCGAAAGGATATTTCCCCATTTATCTTAACACCAATCCAAAAGGATCACCTTGGAAAGTTAAGAGAAAAGCCAGGGCGCAGGAACATAATGGTTCAGGATCTCTAAATAGTTCTCCCGCAGCATTCAAATATTCACATTGAGCTCGATCGCGCGATCGCGTTTAAAGGCCCAATCGTTTTTAAACGTGCAAAAAACTGACTGACCTTCTGGGCTGCATGCGTGTGTGTGTTTTAGCCTGTGTGTGTGTTTTAGCGTGTGTGTGTCTTAGTTTGTGTGTGTTTTAGCCTGTGTGTGTCTTAGCGTGTGTCTGTCTTAGCGTGTGTCTGTCTTAGCGTGTGTGTGTGTCTTAGCGTGTGTGTGTCTTAGCATGTGTGTGTTTTACCCTGTGTGTGTGTCTTAGCGTGTGTGTGTCTTAGCGTGTGTCTGTCATAGCGTGTGTGTGTGTCTTAGCGTGTGTGTGTCTTAGCGTGTGTGTGTTTTACCCTGTGTGTGTGTCTTAGCGTGTGTGTGTCTTAGCGTGTGTCTGTCATAGCGTGTGTGTGTGTCTTAGCGTGTGTGTGTTTTAGCCTGTGTGTGTGTCTTAGCGTGGGTGTGTTTTAGCCTGTGTGTGTGTCTTAGCATGTATGTGTTTTAACCTGTGTGTGTGTGTCTTAGCATGTGTGTGTCTTAGCGTGTGTGTGTGTCTTAACGCATTTACAGGTGCATTCTGGGGCAAATTGGTACTGAGGTAAACAGCATCTAGGGGTCAAGTCAGCCATTAGGACATCAGGTCAGCCATCAGGTCAGCCATCAGGTAATTAGGTCAGCCATCAGATCAGCCATCAGGTCATCAGGTCAGTCATTAAGTCAGACATTAGGTCAGCCATTAGGTCAGCCATCAGGTCATTAGGTCAGCCAATAGGTCAGACATTTGGTCAGTCATTAGGTCAGTCATTAGGTCAGACAATAGGTCAGTCATTAGGTCAGACATTAGGTCGTTAGGTCAGCCATCAGGTCATTAGGTCAGCCATCAGGTCATTAGGTCAGCCAATAGGTCAGACATTAGGTCAGCCATCAGGTCATCAGGTCAGCCATCAGGTCAATTATTAGGTCATTAGGTCAGTCATCGGGTCATTAGCACAGCCATCAGGTCATTAGGTCAGCCATCAGGTCATTAGGTCAGCCAATAGGTCAGACATTAGGTCAGCCATTAGGTCAGCCATCAGGTCATCAGGTCAGCCATCAGGTCAGCCATCAGGTCATCAGGTCAGTCATTAGGTCATTAGGTCAGTCATCGGGTCATTAGCACAGCCATCAGGTCATTAAGTCAGCCATCAGGTCATTAAGTCAGCCATCAGGTCATTAGGCCAGCCATCAGGTCATTAGGTCAACCATCAGGTCATTAGGTCAGCCATAACGTCACGCAACCAGAGAAGCAATGTAAATGCAATCCATAATTACTGCTATTACTGTATTGCAACTACTAAACTGGCAGTGTCATGGGAACAGTATAAGGCCTGCATGTGTCTGTGTGTCTGTGTGTGTGTCTGTGTGTGTGTCTGTGTCTGTGTGTGTGTGTGTCTGTGTGTGTGTGTGCGTCTGTGTGTCTGTCTGTGTGTGTGTGTGTCTGTGTGTGTGTGTGTCTGTGTGTGTGTGTGTGTGCGTCTGTGTGTCTGTCTGTGTGTGTGTGTGTCTGTGTGTGTGTGTCTGTCTGCGCGTGTGTGTGTGGGGGGGGGTGGGGGGGGGGTGCAGGATACATTTGTTTGGCTGGGGTCCCAGGGTGCGGTGTAAATCAGACCTATACAGTGTATGGTAGTGGCCCCTCTCTGAACTGCCCTCAGCGTATTGACTTAACCCCATCGTCATGGCTACAACGGCTCTGTCTATTTCCACAGGTGAGCAGTTTAAAGTGTTTCTACGACTCAGGAGCCGTGCCTGAGATGAATTACCTCCAGACCCGTTGCCTCTCCAAAACATCCCCCTCAAACATAATCAGCCGTCTGTCAGAAACGGGGAGCTCTAACCCCCAGAAGACGCTCAACATCGGAAATAACTGCAAGTTTAAATAATTTTCAAAAACAGCAGGCCCATAAATTTTGGCGAGCGGAGGTTAATTTAGCAGGGGGAAACGACAGCGCAATTAGCCTGTCCAATTCATCTCTGCTCCGTTTCTCCTCTGACTCCGCGCCCTGAGGGCATCGGTCTCCGAAATGTCACACAGAGGAATTCTATTTCACCTGGAGAATGCAGCCATGGAAAAACAGGTCAATTTGGACAGGCCTCCGCTAACAACACACAACAGCGCATTAGCATCTGTCATTGGGCATTACTTCATTAGTTAAACTATCCAAGTAATTTCTTCCGTCCTTTCTTAATCATTGTCAAAATAGGAAAATACAAATTAGAACTGTTCCATTTGACAAAGTTGGCACTGATGAGCTATCCGACTGTGTGAGAGAGAGAGAGAGCGAGAGAGAGAGAGAGACTTCAGTGATTATATTCAACTGGCAGTTCGGTCAGACTAGTCAATTAGCTGGACTAAATGAAGTCTAAAAGTAATAGTGCTGGCCCAGTTCACTAATTAATAATGCTTATCCAGGGCTCCTGGAAGTTGCACCCGTTACCCATGTTTTGGCGTCCCTAATACGGCACGATGTGAGCTCTAGTCGGCCCCCCCGCCGACCCCCAAACCCGCCCCCGCTCCGCCCATACACCTAAGCTCCCCTCCCATCATGCAGTTTGGTTTCCGGGAGCGGAGGCCGGGTGGACGGAGGGAGCTGCTATCTGCCGCGATGCTCCACCAGGCGTCAATTACGCCGCTATCTTAATCTAGTCAAATCAGCCAGATCCCAATCAGTTTCTCCGGCTGGCCCCAGAGGGCTCCCACCACCCAGGAAGAGGAAACTCACTGTTCTGTGGGGCGCTGAGATCCGAGCCTTTCTTGCTTTTTTTTAATCAGTCTGACTCAAGCTGTTCTCGTGTGATGGGAGAAACGGTCATGCTGAGTTCTTTTGGGCAAAAACGAGCGGCCAACGCGACCGTGCCCAGACACACTTGCCCGACTGGCACAGCTCAAAGACACGCCGGACCGTCCACCAATGGCACGCGCGCGCCGGTCTGTGCGGAAATATGTGGGAAGTTGCTAATTCAAACACGACCTCCGGAGGAAAGTTCGGAGCTTTACCCCCATCGGACAGCGGTCTGTAGTTGCCCAATGTTCATTTCAGTTTAGTTTCTAAGTCATTAGTTAGTTGACTCTATAGGAGGTTCCACAGAATATCACTTCCCACGCAGCACAACAAACAATTAGCCGAATAAAGGCTCCCTGTAATATCCCATCAGTACGCTCAACCAGGGCCGTATGCTAATCCTGACCGAAATGTTTCCTCAGAACCACCATTCATCCATTCATATTCAACGTTGCTGTTTTCGGGGGAAACCTAATCTAGAGCCAAGCTCATTAACACATCAGAGGTCTGCCATGGTAATCTCTACAGGCCGTTTGCTTATTTCTGTTCACCACCCCGTTCATCCCGGCCAAACACTAACAAACCCGAAACAGTTGGAGTCCAAATGTCTCAAATTTGAATTCACAGACCGTTTAAACAGATAAGCAACGCGCTTGTGCAGCTACCACTAACATCATCAATATTTTAGCATTCATAACAACTCCCGTCAGATGTTCCTAAATGCTGCCTGTAAATGCTAAATGTTTTTTTTTACGATATCTTGTTTGCTAATTTATTGCGACTCGTTAGTTAAGAGAGATGCACACCAGCCAGACGCGGTTGGTTTATACAGTTTTCCCCCCTCCCACTTCTGAGCGAGAGAACTGTACGCGCCACAGTATTTATCGTCTAGTCAAATAAACTATTTGATCAGCTCACTGAGAACTCCAGGCTGCTAAGATTAGAAGCGGTTCAGATGTCTAGCATTTTGAAAATGTTTAACGTAAACAAACCTGGGCTTTACAACTATACTTTTTAGTTTCTTTGTTCCGTGTTTAAATGTAAATACATTCCACAAAATCTCTGGCTGGAAATGCAGACTTTGGTGCACTTCCTAGTACAGTCAGCCTTGATCAGCGTGATGGCAAGCAGAGAACATTCAGAGGCAGGTACTAAGAGCCTATTTGTGTTTGTGTTTGCAGACATGCGTTACAGAAACGATGACATGCATTAGGCTAGGATGGAATCATGATGGAATCAAAGCAAAACCACCAACGTGATGAACATGTGCAGTGAAACCCGATGAACATAAATGAATATCTGCTAATATAATCCACAGGCCAAACGATAGACACAGTTCAGAAAGAAAACCCATTCTAGCAGAACCCAGTTATGAAAGGCCTCAGTCTTAGTCAAATATGTTTCATAAAGCATCTTAAACAAATCGTTGGGTACCCAGCCTAAAACCACAGTGAATGTTTCCCTGTCTTCTCTCCCCTCTCAGCTGTGATGTATATAAAGTGGTTCCTCCCCGTCTCTCCTCCCCGTCTCTCCTCCCCGTCTCTCATCCCCGTCTCTCCTCCCGTCTCTCCTCCCCGTCTCTCATCGCCGTCTCTCATCCCGTCTCTCATCCCCGTCTCTCCTCCCCGTCTCTCATCCCCGTCTCTCCTCCCCGTCTCTCCTCCCGTCTCTCATCCCCATACATCATTCCCGTCTCTCCTCCCCGTCTCTCATCCCCGTCTCTCCTCCCGTCTCTCCTCCCCGTCTCTCCTCCCGTCTCTCATCCCCGTCTCTCCTCCCCGTCTCTCCTCCCCGTCTCTCCTCCCCGTCTCTCCTCCCTGTCTCTCTCATCCCGTCTCTCTCATCCCGTCTCTCTCATCCTGTCTCTCTCATCCCGTCTCTCCTCCCCGCCACTCGGTCTTCCACATTGATTTGGTCCTGAGAGCGTGGGGAGCACAGCATCCTGAAGGACCCTTTGGAGGAGCACATTGTATCGAGTCTCCTGTAACAAATCACCTCCTTAATGCTCAAACGGAGGACCCATACGGAACATCTATACACACACACACACACAGACACACACACACACACACACACACACACACACACACACACCAGCCATGAGAAGGGGTTTAAACTTGAGGGGAAGTGAGGGAGTATATTTCGGTGGGCACACAGTCTTGCTTGGTGGGGGGACAAGAAATCATACGCTGACTGGAAAGTGTGGGAACATCTTCCTCTCTCTGTGTCTGTATGTAAAACGAGGCGAAGCGACTCGAACCACAAAAAAACACTTGTCGCACATTTTTCTCTAAACAAGCACCCCCCACACCCTTACCCCTCCTTCCTCCACCCCCTCTTCTCCTCCCCCCTTCTCTCCCTCCCTGTCCCTCTCTCGCTCCCTCTGTCTGTCTCAGGTGTGCGTTCATTACTAGATTACAACAGCTGCATGGTCACAGGGAGAAGGTGCTGCTGTAGCAGAAATCACAGACTGGATCTGAATGCACACACACACACACACACACACACACAGACACATAGACACACACACACAGACACACACACACATCAGTTCCCAGGGGTAATGGATGACTGGAGTTGATCAGCAGGCCCAATAGAGCTGTGACCTGTGTCTGGGTGGGTGGGCCTGCTCTGTTCCTCAGAGGATGAGGGCACCTACCGGCCCCACTGCTGACGGAGGAGACCCGGTGAACGGAAGAACGCAGGCAGCATCTACACTGTGGAGGAAGGAGGTCGTGCGGGGAGAGCTGTGGGGAAACTGGGCGATGCGATGGAAGGCGGCGCGCGTAGACAGAAGCGCGGCCTGCCGTTCCTGAAGACAATGTGAGCCGTTCAGAGCCGCCCGGACCTCCCTTCAACCTTGCCCCCCCGGATTGTCACATTATGATAATGCAATAAATGTGTGAGAAAGCGAATCACAAGACTTGTAATTTCCTCTACCGCGCCGAACTCATGTAAATGCTTGTGTCCGTCGCCACGGGGAGGGGAGTACAGGTGGCGCTGCCACGTCGAGATAATAGCTAACTTGTTCGCAGGGGATGCTGTTTTGTCTTCCGCGTTCGGCCCAACGCGTCACCAAAAAATCCGATCTCTCAGCACAGTTGTTGCGGTGGCAGTCACAGTCGTTCTCTTTTTTTCACCTCGCCGTATCTATTTCAATTAATATTCAGTGGAGGGTAAAAAGTAGAGGAATCAATTTATCACGCTCCGGAATCAAAGTTCTGCTGTTTCTTTGATAATGGTGTACAAGACGTTTACATACCGGGAGATCAATGTGATCCAGGGCCTCGGCTGCTGCCGTCTACCCTCTCTGTTTTACACCCATCAGCCCAATGTGTGTGTGTGTGTGTGTGTGTGTGTGTGTGCGTGTGCTCCACGTGCTATTCCTCAGGTTGTGATGTGCCACACTACAGCCCCCTGCCTCTGTGTTTACAGCTCTTCGGGTTTGTTTCCTTCTCAGGAAGAACGCTGACGGATGTTGAATAAGAGAAGAGCGTCTCTCTCTCCCCGTCTCCTTCTAACCTTCTCTCTGTGTCTCTCGCTCTCTCTCTTTTCTTCCCACTGTCTGGGACCCGGTGCTTTCTTTTCTTTATCCAGACTGCTCCCTAGTCACTCCTCTGGCAGGAGGACATGCAGGCTTTCCGGAATGGGAATGCTCTCCGAGGGGTCCAGGGACAAACACGCGGATGGAGGGGAAAACACCTCTTTATCCCAGACTTCAGTGGGAATATGTAGGGTGGGGTGGAGGGCTGTGGGGTTTGGGGCCAGGGGAGGGTGTACTGTGTGCGTGTGTGTCTCCGGGAGAAAAGAGAATGCATTAAACAGTGTCTTCAGTACAGTAGAAACAGACATACATACAAACACACACACACAAACGCTCGCCCGCATTTCTCTCCTTTCCCAACGGACAACTGTATTAACCCTACTAATTAAAGAGCTCCAACACCACAGCACACTAACTAAATGCCATTTATTTATCTCGCGACCAGAGACCGGCGCTTCTGTAAATACTTATCTAGAGTGCGTTAGAGACCCAACAAACGTGATATAGCGTTTGCTTAGGGTGAATGCCCGGGCTTGACAAAAAGCCCATTAAGAAATGCTTTTCTCCCCCGTTGAAATGTGCCGAGTAAAAGCCATAAAGTGTCGTATTAACATATTTCCGGGCTGGGAAGGACCCTTATTTATGTTGCTTACTGGGCTGTTGTGAAATGCGAGTCGGGAAGACGGCGTTCTAATTACGTCCCTGTATTATGCAACATCAAGTGCCCGACTCAATTAAAACCAGACGACAAACAAAAGGCCTCAAATCTTTGATACAGCTGGCTGAGAGGAACCCTGACTGGCTAATAGTGTGTAATGTCTTTTGTCTGTGTGACGTGTGTGTATGTGTGTGTGTGTGTGTGTGTGTGTGTGTGTGTGTGTGTGTATGTGTGTGTGTGTGTGTGTGTGTGTGTGTGTGTGTGTGTGTGTGTGTGTGTGTGTGTGTGTGTGTGTGTGTGTGTGTGTGTGTGTGTGTGTGTGTGTGTGTGTGTGTGTGTGTGTGTGTGTGTGTGTGTGTGTGTGTGTGTGTGTGTGTGTGTGTGTGTGTGTGTGTGTGTGTGTGTGTGTGTGTGTGTGTGTGTGTGTGTGTGTGTGTGTGTGTGTGTGTGTGTGTGTGTGTGTGTGTGTGTGTGTGTGTGTGTGTGTGTGTGTGTGTGTGTGTGTGTGTGTGTGTGTGTGTGTGTGTGTGTGTGTGTGTGTGTGTGTGTGTGTGTGTGTGTGTGTGTGTGTGTGTGTGTGTGTGTGTGTGTGTGTGTGTGTGTGTGTGTGTGTGTGTGTGACGTGTGTGTGTGTGTGTGTGTGTGTGTGTGTGTGTGTGTGTGTGTGACGTGTGTGTGTGTGTGTGTGTGTGTGTGTGTGTGTGTGTGTGTGTGTGTGTGTGTGTGTGTGTGTGTGTGTGTGTGTGTGTGTGTGTGTGTGTGTGTGTGTGTGTGTGTGTGTGTGTGTGTGTGTGTGTGTGTGTGTGTGTGTGTGTGTGTGTGTGTGTGTGTGTGTGTGTGTGTGTGTGTGTGTGTGTGTGTGTGTGTGTGTGTGTGTGTGTGTGTGTGTGTGTGTGTGTGTGTGTGTGTGTGTGTGTGTGTGTGTGTGTGACGTGTGTGTATGTGTGTGTGTGTGTGTGTGTGTGTGTGTGACGTGTGTGTGTGTGTGTGTGTGTGTGTGTGTGTGTGTGTGTGTGTGTGTGTGTGTGTGTGTGTGTGTGTGTGTGTGTGTGTGTGTGACGTGTGTGTATGTGTGTGTGTGTGTGTGTGTGTGTGTGTGTGTGACGTGTGTGTATGTGTGTGTGTGTGTGTGTGTGTGTGTGTGTGTGTGTGTGTGTGTGTGTGTGTGTGTGTGTGTGTGTGTGTGTGTGTGTGTGTGTGTGTGTGTGTGTGTGGTCGTGTGTGTGTGTGTGTGTGCGTGCGTGTATGTGTGTGTGTGTATGTGTGTGTGTGTGTGTGTGTGTGTGTGTGCGTGCGTGTGTGTGTGTGTGTGTGTGTGTGTGTGTGTGGTCGTGTGCCGCCCAGGCGGCTCGATCCGTATCGTCGCAAAAAACAATGCATCAATTAAGCAATTAGCCGGAGCGTCGCGGAAAACGAACAGAACAAACTGGGCAGCGATCCAAGCACACCCTCCTCCGTCCCCGTAGCGGCAGGCAGCGTGCCAAACGGCTTGTAGCGTTCATTATGAAACATCAGAGCAGAGTGTTGCCTTTCATTCCGCCGGAGCGGAGGCATTTGTCTGCCAGCGAGAGAGAGGAGAGGTCGACGGGCCGAGAGATGTGTTTGACCGGGCAGATGTCGACGCTGTTGAGCGGGTCGGCGGGGTTGGCGCGGGCGGCGCGGCTCGGTCAAGGCCTGGTGGTTGGTTGGCACAAGGCAACTGTGGAAGGGGGGCACTACAAAGAGCCATGCCGCTGCCCTCTTCACTTGAACACAGATTAATTAAGCCATCAAAGCAGGCCTGCAGTGGCAGCCAGAGCTTAATTGCGGTAATTGGGGTTAATAAGGTGCTATTACGCGCCGATCACAAGTATTGTTTCGGGTAAATTGAGCTGGGTTCCAAACAGGCGGGGTGGAGGGGGGGGAGTGGGGGCTGCAAGAGCTTTGGGGTGATGCCAAGTTTGTTTCGTTTTTTTTCTCTCTCCCCATATGGCGTTTGTTGTTGTTCATCCGCGGCTGGAGTGTCGGCAGGACCGTGTGAAAGCCTGTCGTCTTTTCTCAATTAGCCACGCGTGGATTTGTGAATGGATTGATTTTCCGTTCGGTAAAACCGATACGCTTAACCGATGAAATGTCATACTCGAGCCGTCGTGTTAGCGCCGTTAGCCGACAGAACACAGGACAGCCTCACAATCGTCACCGTAGCGCCAATTCAACAGGAAGCCATCTGTCCTTCAAAGCAGTGATAGTTTAGACGTGTCCTAGGTCCAACCTCAACATCTTTTTTAAATACCGGAGGACGGGCGAGAGTTGGAGAAACAGGAAATCAATGTGACGAGGCTAGCAATCTGATTAATGAATAGATTTCATATCTGGCTGGCCTCAGTGACGAGCTTCTAATGTCTTTAAATCAACCGCGGCTATATCTGACACACACACCAGCACATGGGATGTCAGAAGCTATTTCTGACAGGAAACAGGAGACTGCTTGAATATACGTTGAAACACTGACTTTGACAACACTGGGAGTTAATAATTAAAAGTTGTAACATTGTTCACTCACAAATACTGCACAAGTATATCTCCAATCTCCGATAGAGTCACTGCACTGTTTTGTTCTCTCCTCTCGAAAACCATAAGAATTACATCGATCTTTTAGAAGCACTTTCTTTTGTTTAAGGGTGTGTCAGACAAACCATCACAAATCTACTGAAGGCTGAAGTGCACTAGTCCACTTTATAGTGCACAATTCTTTTTTACTATTTACTACGCTCATTCTTAAATGTAATTTATTTTTACCCTTTCGACAAACCCGGGGTAGATAGATGTAGCGCATATAAAATAAATGGTTAAAGTCATTCATCAGGCGGCAAACACTGCAGGCATTTAGGGAATGTAAAAGAATCCCGGTTTAACTCGAGGCCAGACAAACGTGTTCTCTGGTCTCTGGGAGAAATGACCGATCTGACTTCAACACGCCAGTCGCATCCGTTTCAGTGTGAATTTCAACACGGTGTGAGCGAGCGACTACCGCCGGAACAGTCAAAGCTCACCTGGTGTGTAACTCCACTTCGGCTCGGCAGTCTCTCTCCAGCTCTGAGTTGTATAGTTTTGTCACAAAGACAGACCAGGAGACAGACAGACAGACAGACGGGAACTAGTTGGGACAGGGATCAGCAGTGACTCCAGGCACTCAGCCACGTCTGACTTTGATTAATTGGCAAGCTGCTCCTCAGTCCTTCCCCTCTCCACCCTGACAGGAAGGTAGAGCACGGTGAGACGACACACACGCAGGCACATATACGCACAGACACACACACTTTCACCCACAGACAGGTAGAGCACAGGAACACGCACACACAGAGGGACACAAACACACACACACACACTCCCTTGCTCAATCAATACGTCAATGCAGCTTCTCCCCAGCAGGTGAGAGTTGTTGAGTCTCTGATTAAATGAGTTAAACCAGGAGTGTGTCGTCCCTCACACATTCCCTACCTCACCCTGGAAACACACACACAGTCTCTCCAGTAGTTCAACAGAAAATTTTCAGAAATGCAGTTTTGGCTTTGAAACGAAATAAGTGGAACGCAAAGCCACCCTGTCTTCTGTAATGTCACGTCAGATGCTACTCTTTCCTACGCACTTTTGGATTTGACTTATATCCTTCCTTACATCAGCAGAATGCATTCAGCACAGCCATTCGTTCTGTCTGCTGAAAAGGTGTGTGTGTGTGTGTGTGTGTGTGTGTGTGTGTGTGTGTGTGTGTGTGTGTGTGTGTGTGTGTGTGTGTGTGTGTGTGTGTGTGTGTGTGTGTGTGTGTGTGTGTGTGTGTGTGTGTGTGTGTGTGTGTGTGTGTGTGTGTGTGTGTGTGTGTGTGTGTGTGTGTGTGTGTGTGTGTGTGTGTGTGTGTGGTGTGTGTGTGTGTGTGTGTGTGTGTGTGTGTGCGTGCGTGCACATCAATTCTACCTGTCTGCTGAGTGCGTGTGTGTGTGTGTCTGTCTGTCTGTTGAGTTGCTCTCCACCATCTTTGAGAAACTCTCCGGCTCAAATGATTTCTCTCACTTTTTGATATCAACAGCTAGGTGTTTAAAAGTTATCGGCTGCTTCAACGACGTATCTTCTCTATTCTCTAATCAACGAGTACATGCAGACGACTATTGATATTCTCCAAATGGGAAAATATAAAACCCTTTTGCTTGTTTGCTGATATGTCCACTGGGACAGAGCTATATAATTGCACAATGCATCCTAGTCAATTCCACTTGGAATAACGCCATCTTAGCACAGCAGACCGGGAACGGGTTGTCATTTCAAACACAACCCTGGGACCAAACAACAAGATGGCATTAGCCTCTCTCTCTCTCTCTCTCACACTGGCTTTCTATGAGGTAATTGCACTTGTACCCTTCAGAGTCAATAGCGTGGTTACATTTACGATCTCAAGTACTGAATGTGGCATTGTTTTGCCTGATGGGTAGTTCTTACGGCTATTTACTGTACCTGCCTGTCGGAGCAGAAGGCCTAATTATCTCGCTTTCGAGAGGGAACGCGCGCTACACTGAACCACAGCCGACAGCAATTTGTTTTTTTTCAAAGGCAAAAAGGGAGGTATAGAGTAATTGAGAGGGAGGGAGGGAGAGAAAAAAGAGGTGAGTTGACGTTACAGTAGCCAGACGCACACGACTTCACCCGGCGTATCGCTGTTCTTGTTGTGTGACGACGGGTTCCAAAAAAGTCAAGACCGAGGTGGCCTGACCGTGGAACTCAAATCTCGATGCCCTGCGACGACTTGCGACGCATCTTGTCGTAAGACCTCCCTGAGTGGAACATCTCCCCCTGCTGCTCTCTCTCGCTCGCTCCCCATTGACGCCAGTGCAAGTCAGATGATGCCTAATAGATCCTACAGGGACCACCAGCACTTAGCACTTCTGAAACAGCAATCAAACAGCCCGGGTCCCGTCTACTGCCGGTCACAATAGAGCACAGGACCTCACTTCTGTTCAATACCCCCTGTTACTCTCCTTCTTTACGTCTTTCTTCCTCCCTCTATCTCTCTTTATCTCACTCTTTCTCGTTCTTTCTTTTTCACAGCTTCATCTGAAGGGAGGAATAAGGGAAACACTTGACGCGACTACCTTCTAAAGCAGCTTCTGGCCCTCTTTGATCCGAGGAAGTGTTTAACATGCTTGCTTCTGTAGTAAGCCGCTCGGAGACAACTGATTTGCACAGATAGTGTAACACCCCGGGTTCTGTTGGGGCTAGTTCCTAATGTGTCGATGCAAAAGACCCCGAAAAAAGGTGTCGGCTTGTGGTATTTACCTGCAGCATGGGGCCACATCAATACCACAAACTGAACATCTCGGGAGATAAAGCACAGGCATTCGGCCCCTTCGCTCGGTTCCGGGGGAAAAATCTGGGTTTTAGAACAATAGCTAGTCCGATAGTGTCCATGTAAAACAAAAAGTGACCTTTAAAAGTACATTATGCAAATAAATTGCAAGAGCCAAGCATTCCGTACAAAGAGGCCGTTCGAAAGCCCTGTTTTGTTTTTTTTTAATCAGGAGGTTTTTTAAGGAGCCCATGGCCACATAATTGATCCCTAAAGGTAAGTCCACACGGGAACCTGGGGACATCTCTCTATCGCCGTAAAGAACCAACCGGCCCTTTGTTTTGGGCCTGCAGGATGAAGGGAATTTTAAATACACAGTACATTGCAGTCATATAAAGACCACAAATGGTAAGCATTTTAATGATGAAACTGTTTTGATGTCCTCGGCCTGCTGAATATGTAACAACGCCCGTGTGTGTTCTCTCTCCCCCCTCCAGTTACAGTGCGTAGGCAAACAGTGGGGTCGACATGAAAAGAGGCGCGTTATTAAAAGCACTGAGTCAGTGTTATTAACAATATACCGGAAAAAATACCGACACTTTACAGCCAAGTTAAAAGTACCCACCTCGGCTAAAAAGTGCCGCTCATGTTACAGTCGTGCCGGAGGTTACACAGCGCGCGCACACGAACAAAGACAATTAGCCTCCGTCTCTACTTCTGAGCGTCGCCATTGATCTGGTGCTAAACAAGAGATTTACAAGGATATCGACCACGTTGAAGTTTCCGTGGCCCCCAGGAGCCCGAGGCGCGGCGTACACTCTGTGTGACTTCTGTCTGTGACGTCGCAGTGTAAATACGTGCAGGCAGGAAGGAACACAAGCTCAAGGCAGCTGTACGCGGTTGGCAGGGATTACCGGACATAGATTCTGTCAGAGACACTACACGCCACAAGAGAGATCCCAACACTTCCACGGTTCAGGTTCAGGGCATTTGTGCTGTCTTCTTTCCTCCTCGCTCTAGTGGTAAGAGGAACTGTAGCCAAACGTGCAGTTTCACGTTACCAATAGTTATCCCCGGGAAATGACACCTGTAATTACATTACAGAGTTAGGTAGTGCTACAGAGATTATCTGGGACCATCTGCGTAAACATGTGACATGCAGCAGGAAAAACGCGCTAAACAGTGAAATGTCTCACTGATTGAATCATGACACGCCAATTTATTCCTTGAGAGTGCAGCACAAACATCGGAAAATAGGAGAGGAGGGAAAAAACGTCAGACGAAAAAAAGATCTGCCACGGTACGTCTATGAAAATGAACTGAGGGGACGGAACTCTCTCACAAAAGAGCCAGTGCTTGTTTGGGACTTCTTTCCGTTTTGTATCCCGTTTAGGATAACTTTCGCCAGACAATACGGGAAAGGAAAATGAATAAGCAGAAAGTTCACCCATAAGCCTTGTAGGCAGTGGCTCGCTGTGGCATAGTAAACTCACAATACAATGGCTATTTCACCCTTCAATATGACAAAGAGTGGCCGACGTATCACAGTGAAACATAACACAGTTGATTGTCCGATTCTAAATCCGAGGACAGTCCCGTTGATGCGTCCGCGTGTCCGGCGCGCACACTGCCTCCGAAATATCCCATAAAATCCAATTGACGCCTTTAATTGTTCAATATGAAGCCGGAGCATCTGAGGTAATTCCGATATCTTCCTACCGTGAATACATCGCGTCGTCTTCTCTCCCCCGTTCTAATGCGATGCCATCTGCTCTGCGATGTGATTGGCTCGGTGTCGCCATCGCTGCCAACCGGGGTCGGCGTCGCCATCAAGCTATGTAATTGAGTAGTTAGTGGCAATTTTCTCCCTTAATTTTCCCAGCGAAACCCCGGTGCCTGGCATGGCAAATAGCACATTATGCCAGGCGGTGGTTGTGGTGAAGTGTAATAACATCGTTTCCTCAGTTTGAAAACTTCCGCAGGACAAATGAGGATCAGTGGTGCACATGTCACCAACCCCCCCACACACACACACACACACACACACACACACACACACACATGCTCTAAACACATGCACAGGGTTTCTATAGAGAGAGACGGAGCAGAGGCGCCCATACGGAGTGGAAGGAGTCCTATTAACATACAGATAATTACCTTCCTCTGACATGACAGCCCTCCCTTCAACACAGTTGAGGCAGCGTATAACAAACACTGTGTTGACACCCAGGACATGCTTAGAGACGGCAGCGGCCATTTTGTTTCTTTATATTCATCATGATACTGTCGTATCAAAGCAAGGGCGGATTCACAAGCGTGTAATAAATAACCAATGCGGTTTTTGTGTGTTTTCTGACAGAAAAGGCCAGGGTGGAGTAAACGAATGGTCCAATAGGTATCAGCAGGTGTGAGCGTCGCGACTTGATTCGTTTCCTGGACAGATTTATGAAGACCATAAAGCCACATTATGGACAAGGAAGAGGGGAAATATGAGCCTGACTTGTAATGGCTACGCTATCACACTGAGAGTTTTATTCACTGTGACACACACAGAATTGCATAGACACAATAACAGGCACAGAAATGCATGGACACAATAACAGACACTGAATTGCATAGACACAATAACAGGCACAGAAATGCATGGACAGAATAACAGACACTGAAATGCATGGACACAATAACAGACACTGAAATGCATGGACACAATAACAGACACTGAAATGCATGGACACAATAACAGGCACAGAAATGCATGGACAGAATAACAGACACTGAAATGCATGGACACAATAACAGACACTGAAATGCATGGACACAATAACAGACACTGAAATGCATGGACACAATAACAGACACTGAAATGCATGGACACAATAACAGACACTGAAGTGCATGGACACAATAACAGACACAGAATTGCATAGACACAATAACAGGCACAGAAATGCATGGACAGAATAACAGACACTGAAATGCATGGACACAATAACAGACACTGAAATGCATGGACACAATAACAGACACTGAAATGCATGGACACAATAACAGACACTGAAATGCATGGACACAATAACAGACACTGAAGTGCATGGACACAATAACAGACACTGAAATGCATGGACACAATAACAGACACTGAAATGCATGGACACAATAACAGACACTGAAATGCATGGACACAATAACAGACACTGAAATGCATGGACACAATAACAGACACTGAAATGCATAGACACACAATAACCCACACACCATATTTACGTATTTATCAACACGCAAGCACTTACACACACACACACACACACACACACACTTAATCTTCACATTTTGACACGTGGAATATGAATGCTTCATTCAAAGCCTAATGGCCTTCCTCTGGAATTTACAGTGAGAATGTTAATAAGGAAATGTTATTTAAAACAATACTTTAAGCACGACTTGAGACACGATTGCCCGGTATAACGTTTCATGAACGAGAGAATCATCTTTTTTTCGTAATTACTCAGATGCACTACATCAAAAGAGAAGTAATAAGTGGTAATTTCATCTATTCACACAAGTCATTTTCACAAACTCCCACCTCTCTGCCAGGCACACACAGCAGCCAGGACCTTTCCTTCATTATTTATAAAGCTCTGAGGATGTGGTAATGACAATGCCATTGTTTCTTTACACTTACAAAGCCTTGTGAACGGTGGCAGCGTTCATTATTGGTACACCGGCCTGTCAGATTATCAAGGGCAAACAAAAGATAATTAAAAGCAGGCAAGATCTGGGACAGCCTAACCTGCTCTGTGTTCCGGCGGTTTCCACCCTAGTCTTAGGGCTCATTCGGGTCCTCGCAGGGCGTCGACCCTGGCACAGCCACTCTAACGACATCATTTGCCAGATCTCCTGTTAGGAAGAGGAAAGCGATTTAGACTTCCTCCAGTCGCCTCACACTCATATATGTTTTTAAGTCGATATTAATACGGTGAGTTTCGGCTTGAGAGGGCCATAGGTCGACGTTGCTTGAAACGGAGTGCCAAACGAGAATGAAGAAGGGGTAGGGCGATAACATGACGCGTCGATCGTGAAGTACGACGTCGATAGAAACGCTTTACGATGCGGTCAACGGGGGTGCGCGTATCTCAGGCGCACATGTAATAAGGCGGATGACAAGACAGAGAAGCAGGAAACGTCTTGGCCTCTGAGGTCTTGGTGGTAAGACGTGGCTGATTACCCCATCCTGACGATCTGTCCTCTGGTGAGCTCAACGTTAGTGGAGACCGTCCTGATGCTGGCCGACCCGCTGAGAGAGTGTGTGTGTGTGTGTGTGTGTGTGTGTGTAGGTGGGCTGGCGTCTGAATGTATAATGTGTGTACTCCATACGACATTACAGTATGTGCATAAGTGAATATAGCCGTCTGAAGCGAACCCCTTGAAGGTATTCTCAAAAACCCACACGTGTGTCTGTTTCCCAAGTGCGAGCTCAAGGAATAAGCCGACGACACCGGAAGTAGACTTTGAAGAACAATGCATGGGAGCATCGACACCGTGGTGACGTCATGGGACCCAGGACCTGTAGCCCAAGTCTCCTTCAATGGTTCCTTCAAGGGTTCCTTCTATGGTTCCTTCAGCAGCCGGGAGAACGTACAGTTTTCAGTCTCCACTACTTAGAAGTGAAGGCAAGGCGAGGATTTTTATTAAGGAGCGGGGACGGGCATTCATTTTTAAAACCTCCTCAATAAAATATCATACAGTCGTTCCTTATTCCTCGGTATTATAATGATATGAATATTTAAATGTAAATGCATTCCGAGCACGGGTTTCTTCTTCAGCGCGGCATCAGATCTCATTTTCTACTTAAGCTCTTTCGTCATGTTTATGCATATCCACATGCATGATACATTATCTCTTTTTTAAAGCCCCCTAATGCAACCCTGATAATTTCGCTTGACTTTAATGGGCTGTGACTTCTCATTGGTGAGTTCTTCTCTTTAGGACCAAAATAAGGGAAAAGCGCGATCAAATATCTCTTTCATGCGAAACGCGGAGGATGTTTTTTTGAAACTTCTCACTCTCTGTTGCTTTGACGATGTAAATACATCAAAAGCAGCAAACCCCGCGCGTTATATTTCTAGTCGAGAGACAATGTGTAATTGGGATAATGTGATTGATATCCTTCAAGTCGATACCTGTGATAAAACAGACGTAGTTGTTGTAGTAAAATACAATGTTATTGAAGGCGTCCTAATGAAGGAAAAATCCCACCTTGCAAACAGATTTGGTGCCCTGTATTCTGACTTTAAGATAACACATCAAATATAGTCTCTGGGAATGATATGCATCTTAATATGAGAGTATTATATATACCAGGTCCCTTGTAATGTTCTGAAGGACCCAGGCGACTTTCTCCATGAAAACCAAAGTCTTCTGATCTTTTTCAGTTCATGACAGATGTTGTATTTTCCCCTTTCAAATTCATGAAAAGAGAGCAGATATGGTTGAGTATTCTGACATATTGCACATGACTCAGTTTGACTGCTGCGTGATTCATTGAATGAAACAGACATAAGTCAATAGAATCAACCGATGTCACTGTCTTCTATGGAAGCCACTTGCCAGGATGAAAGCAGCCAATAAAGAAGCACCTGCTTCTATTTCATAGTTCCACAGCAAAACATGGCATAGCCCAACTGCAATAGATACATACGATAGCCGTCATCATAGCTGATCACCTTCATGTTACAACCAAATTGTCTTCGGTGATCCTTCGGTCTTGGGACTTTTCCAGGTGTTTGGTATCAGTTGCTAATGAAACTGTGGTCTATTTTCAATGTCATGAATAAATTAAATGTACTACGAATAATATATTGAATTACATTGTTTTTTGTATTATTTCATAGATTTATTTATTTGCATTTATTTGGATAAGCAGCTGGTCTGTGATACCAGTGTTATGTATGCAAGCATACTAGTGTTATGTATGCAAGCATATTGGTGTTATGTATGCAAGCATACTAGTGTTATGTATGCTAGCATATTGGTTTTATGTATGCAAGCATACTAGTGGTATGTATGCAAGTATACTAGTGTTATGTATGCAAGCATACTAGTGTTATGTATGAAAGCATACTAGTGTTATGTATGCAAGCATACTAGTTTTATGTATGCAAGCATACTAGTGTTATGTATGCAAGCATATTAGTGTTATGTATGCAACCATTCTAGTGTTATGTATGCAAGCATATTAGTGTTATGTATGCAAGAATACTAGTGTTATGTATGCAAGCATACTAGTGTTATGTATGCAAGCATATTAGTGTTATGTATGCAAGCATTCTAGTGTTATGTATGCAAGCATACCAGTGTTATGTATGCAAGCATACCAGTGATATGTATGCAAGCATACCAGTGTTATGTATGCAAGCATGCCAATGTTATGTATGCAAGCATATTATTGTTATGTATGCAAGCATACTATTATGCAAGCATACTATTGTTATGTATGCAAGCATACTCGTGTTATGTATGCAAGCATACTAGTGTTATGTATGCAAGCATACTAGTGTTATGTATGCAAGCATACTAGTGTTATGTATGCAAGCATACTAGTGTTATGTATGCATTTTATTAAGAGAACTAAGAAATAAGTGACCTATATGCTTCTACCTAATTACAACAGAGCTATGCTTTCTCCGCCCTAAATAACCTGCTACACACCTGAACCCAATTTAGACTGGGATTGTTAGTGATATCAGAGACAAGGTGAGGTCACTTTTACACAAGGTGAGATCCTTTAAAAAACAATGTGATTTTGGAGAAGGTGGGCAATTTCAATGGGGTGATCATGTAACTGCAGAGGAATTCTACTGCTCTCTCTCAGTCTCTGTTCAAAATAAACAATTGGTTAGTCTAATTGACAGCACAGATACTCATCTGTATCAATATTCCATAAGCAACTTTCTTCCTGAGCACAGAAACATTATATCCCATGAATAGTTTACGTCGCAGAATGAATAAGAGCCAAGAATGCACTTCAATTTACCTATTTCAACCCGACTTCAGGAAATGGAAATGCTCTACCTTTTACTCGTTGTTTTCAATGTCTGACGCAAGTTTTGACCCGTCCCAAAATAAATATACTCGGTTCACGTTTGGATTTGGGATTTGCCGTGAGAGTAATGATTCCGTCTGGTAGAGACAAACCAAATGATGTGTGTGTCTGCCGCGGTGCCAACGTGGTAAGTCTTCACTTGGCGTAAAGAGCATAGACGAGCAAATCTAATCTGATCTGAAATACAATAAATATCACTCTCAATACCTTGGCAGGTGCACCTGAGGCTTCTAAACGCAGTCAATACGAGGCTAAAGGAACTGGAAGAGAGAGAATCAATGTGAACCCGGTTGATCTAGTGACCCAGGACCCCCTGAGGGGAAGTGAACAGTGACAGAGGAGGAGAGAGACGAGGGGAGGGAGAGATAACAAGAGAGAAGTTGTTGAGGCCTCAGACAATCTGTTTAGGGCCCTCCCTCTGCTTTGATGCTAGGGGCAGATCTACAAGGCTGGAGGGGTCTGGAGAAACACACTGTAGCGAGAACACATACATTTGAGTCATTTAGCACTCTTACTCCGAGTGACTTACAGTAGTGAGTGCATCATTTGTTGTCCTGGCCCCTGAGGGAATCTAACCGACAACCCTGACATTGCAAGTGCCTTTCCCAGCCGACTGAACCATGTGGGACCCAAGACAACAAATAGAGACGGTGACGCTAGGTAGCTAGGTATGTGGTGTTTCTGCCTTTCCAGTTGCTCACCGGGTCAGCTTGTTTGTGGCTTTAATAAGTACCTGGGCTCCATTAATGAGCCTGAGTCCATTATCATCATCATCATGTCCTGGTCAATAAACAGCGCTGTGCATTAGCAGGGTTTAGCCTTGTTGTTCCATTTGATCACTGGTGTTGTCTAGTGACTGCTACAGCAGAGCAGAGGTCCACACGCGCACACACACACACACACACACACACACACACACACTAGACAGACGGAGACGAGCTAGCGTGTGCACAAACGCCGGCACTGATTGGCCGCAATTTCTCCGACCAGCCGGGGAAACCAGCAACCGAAAATTAGCCCGAGACGCTACGACCCCGCGAGGATGAGCCATGATGCGAGCTAACAGTGTGGTGACACGAGGCAGCGAGGATCCAAAACAGGGATCAAGCGACCGGCGGAGCGGGGGGCCGGGGGGCGGGGGAAAAAACACACATTTCTTGAAACCAAACACAGGCAAAGGGCCACCTTTTCAAGGGACATCACATTAAAGGGCCAATTAGCGTGTGTGAAATTGGTGGTCGTGGCGGCGGCAGCAGCACTGTGGAAAGGGTCTGTCAGCGATTGGACCATCCCAGCTCACTGAGCAGCTGCCTGCAGTAGAGGCCTCCTGCACCCCAATCTGCACCTCCACTGTCTGGTGACAGGACCCCTACACAACCTATCTGGCCCGCAACGTATTAGTCGGTTCTTTTCTCTCTTTCTCTTTTCTCCCCTCACCCTCTCATTACCCGTTTTCCCCTCTGCCTCTTTCTCGCTCACTCAGTCGGTAGACGTATTTTAATTAGGCCTCGGCACCACGCAACGCTTTTGTATCTCCTGAATGGTACAAGGGCTGCGCATCGGAACCTTTTCAGAGTAAAGCGCTGGCGTGCGAGGAGAGGCGAGGAGAGGCGAGGAGAGGCGAGGAGGCCTCCGTTTCCCTTCTGTTCTCGCTCTCTTCCTCCCACTCTGGGTTGTAATGTTTGCTACTCCTCACCCGCTCCTCCACTCAGGCCCTCTGCGTCTCCTTCCGTGGCGGTGGGGTTATTGAAACGCTAACGTGGCCACGCCGTCTCTGATATTTAAGACAAAGGGTACAACTCAGCAGACTACACAGCCGATCAGCTCCAACTGGAAACGCCGAGGAAAAATATATATATTTCATCTGCGTTCTGCGTCACGCTTCGCCGACACTCTTTTCCCTGTGTATATTTCCGAATCGCTGTTTCGTCTTTTATCTTGCTCTGCCCTTTCCTCTATTCGTTAATGACATGCTGTGTTTGACTAAAGGAACGGACAATAAGTAAAACATGAATGTTTGCCGTTCTCTTCCCACATTGGGAATTCTCACACAGATTGGGTAGTTAAACAAACCCTAATAGACATCATCCAATTTTAACCATATTATATGTAGATATAAGAGAGATTATTACACGGCGAGCGGATGAAATGCGACTAAGCAGTCAATTACCATACAGCGAATTATATACGGCACGTTTATTAATAATCGATAGACACGTAGTACATTTGCTGAATGCACTCAAACCCACGGCAGGAAAACACCGCGAGCCGTGTAAACGCACAACAAACAAGATAACGGCGAGTGAAACGCCGGCAGGTTGTGATAGCGCACATGTGCCATCCGTTACTACGCGCGCTGCCAACCATCACCCAGAGGAGAGAACCGATGCCAGGGATGGGCACCGAGCCAGCAGGGGCCTGCCCCACTCCTCTCCATTCATCCCTCCCCCCTCTATCTTCCCCTCCCCGTCTCTCTCACAATACCCACATTCAATCCCTCCGCCTCTTTCTCACAATATCCCCCCCTCGTCCTCCCTCCCTCCCGCTCCCCCCCTCCCCCCCGGTATCTTTCCAGTGCAGAGGTCTTCCTTTACCAGTCTCACCCAAATTAGCTGGGCAGGTCTTATCCTCTTCATCACGCCATCACGCAGGGCGGGCGACGTTTCCGTTGGCTCTCCGCTGACATTGCTATCTGACGGCGTTTTACATCTACCCAGCTCTGCCTACCTCTCAACTCCACGGCCAGACAAAGAAATTAATACCCCTAGTGACTGTGTTTTAATTAAGCAATTTCATGCAAATTACACATTTTAGATTGTCAAATAATATACTGCGCAAAATTGTAGGCAGGCTGATCTGATATGCATGGAGTGTTATTCTTCCAGGCGCTGTGCATACATGGAAAATGAACAAAAATGCTAATTTCTAATCTATTATGCAAACAGTGAGATACTTACATAGATTTGCACGCCTTTCTTGACTTGGAACGCCACTCTCAAATTCTATGGATAGAACGGATGCCTGGATGGGGTATCTAAAGTGCTCGTTTGCATACGTTTTTTGTTCTTTTCAATTGTCCCTTTCCATATTACCTCCAGGTACAGATGCTATGTCCACATTCTGGATTTGGCATTAAGATTGAAAAACAAAATAAACCTCACAAACTCTTGCCAGTCTCTTGAAGAAAATAAACCAGTCATGGTTATGGATATACTTCCTCATCTTGGCTAATGATACCGTAACATAAGAATTGATCAACCTCAGACTGACTGGATATATGAGAGTACTTTTTTAACGTAGTACAGAAGCAGATATCTTACTAATTATTGTTCGTGATCCTCCATTTTCACCCATTTTACACGGAACCTACTCAAAATTCATTACAATCCAACTGAGCTTTCCACCCAAGCCTACAGGAACCAGTAACGCTGATAAAATTAATAGAAATGTGAACTATTATAGTATTAGACTTCATATAATCTTAGGGTCATGCGTTGTGATGGTCTTCTGAATCAGCGACAGTTTTTGAAGGAAAAATAATAATTTTATACCACCGGCACAGAAGTCAGCGTGGTGGCACAGGTAGCTAGCACAATGAGGCCACCATGAACAAAGGAAAAACACGCGTCTCGCTGTTTCTTTGTCATTGAAATACATTTAATCAATGGTTTGTTTCAATGTGCTGCACTTAATACTGTACGTTACCATCCACGTACAATAAGAGCAAATGAATTGCCGTCCTTTCAATCTCCTTTTTTAATGGGGGACAAATAGCAGGATAAGAGCGGGACAGCGACGTTAATGGCAGGGTACAGCTCACAGTTCTTGACGTGGGTTCTCCAGTCGGGGCATGGCATGTTCATTTTAAATAATTGACCCTCATACAGTAATCAAGGAGGGGGCTTTATAGCGAGGACTAACTACAATACACATCAAAAAAAAATTCAACTGAATAACAGGGGAGCTTTTCAGCAGCTAGTCAAAAACAACACAGAGACCCACTGATGAAAATGGCCAGGACTGAGAGAGGCTCCAGGTGGTCTTTCTACTGCACACCCCTGCCGGGAGGTATTTCATTCCTTTGATGTCAATGAAGTGGACCGGGCACGGAAATACAAACATCTGATGGAGAGAGCAGTTTTTATGGAACCTCAGAAACTTTTGAAATCCTACTCGGAACTGTTAGAAAACAACTGCTTAGCAGAGTGGGGGGTGAGGTGTGTGTGTGTGGGGGGGTCCTGATTGTCTTTGGGAGTTCACGTGTTTACAGTTGTCTTGTTCGCATTAAGAGTTCTGGATCCACGAAGTCTGGGTCAAAACAGCCGGTCCCAACTAAGACGTGACGTCCCGTCCGTTCTGAGATGTCGCCGTTCACACTGCCGTTGTACGGCACTCTCATTTGACCCTTTAAAGCCCGCCCCGTTCCTGCCATTCCCTGAGCCAATTGAGTCGGCCTACACAGTGTTTTCCATATAATAATGTTGAATTGTTTAGCCAATCAGTAACCAAATGTCTCTGTGGGTTTCGCATAGAAAGCATCATCACTGTCAGCGTGTGCCTTTTTGTCAATAAGGTGGTGTACCTAATAAACTGACCACTGACTGTATTTCTAGTATTCAAAATCCAGCTGAAAACCCTGAGCTGCAAACTGTACAAGTCTTTGACTTTTTTATACTGGGTTCTAGGGGGTAATCAAACCTACAACTCCGGCACTCAAGCAATATGCTCTCTTAATTGAGCTGCACAAGACATATGTTTAAATAAGGACATACATTAGCATCCGACAAATTATTCCATATCCTATTGGCTTGTATATTAAATATTTATTTTGGCGCGACACTCCTCTATACATTATACCTTAAGTGTAAAGTCTACAAAACCCGGTCCACTCTGCTCATAACATATTCCACTTTTGAGAACAAAAACTTAATAGAGATACAATTTTTTTTTATGAGAACATGTCCAGAATGTCACGTCAATTTTAGCTGCCACTACTACCGGTCTTCCTTTTAATGTGGATACAGCACTTGGTGTTTCAGATTAATAATGTACCTGTGTAATTATACGTGGCTACTAAAACATAAAACATAAATGACAAAGTGGAGTGGCTTTTCCAAGGTCTCTTCTTTTTTATGTTTTGCAATAGGCAATGTGAAACCCATCACAACAAAAAAATGACTAATGGTAGAAATTAGACAAATTCCATTTTTTTATTACTCTTATTGGAGTTAAAGCTCGGACCCTCAGATGATTAATTATGATCAGAACAGCGAGTCTGATCTGAGATCAGCACAGTGACTTTAATATGTTTGTAGAAGCTCAGACGCTCAGATGATTCATTATGATCTAAACAGCGAGTCTGATCTGAGATCAGCACAGGGACTTTAATGTGGTTTGTAGACATGGGCCCGGAAAACCAGTACAACTATTGGATTGCCATTGAATCCCAGCATGCTTATGGGCTGTGTCGAGGAATTAGACCTCACAGACAGACATCAGTGTGATGGGGACAGTATGTCTTCAGCCAGGGGTCATTTGCAGGAGGCTTGCAGACCTGATAATCACCAGGAACAAACGGGTAAGTTCTTGTTGGTATCAGTCCAGTGATGAATCGAGAGTTCAAGGCCCATGTGGTGGGTCAGGTCAGGTGTCAACGGAAGACTGACAAACAAAATGCCTAACCATTAATCGTGCACTTCCCGTGACTAAATAAATCGGCAAAACCTCTGTCACGAAATGCAGATCAGGGAACGCTCTGAAAACACGAGAATAAAACCTCCTTAAATCACTGACACAATCAGTGACTGCTCATTAGTCAACGTTGTGACAACAGAACAGTTCCACAGGCAGCGAGATGGAAATCGTTTCCCCGTTTCCAGGCCTCTATTTCACTCTGAATGAAAAGCACAACAGACCCGGCATTGTGGCGCCTCGTTAACTGCGCCTCGAGGTAATCCAATTGATCCGCGATTCGTTTTCACAAGCGTTAAATCAATGCGGGGAGACGTAAAAAGCCCCAGGTTTTACGACTTCAGTCAGAGATACCAACAACACTTTGTAACACAGATAACGATGCTAATGTTACTTGTTTGTCACTCGCTCACAATATGATCAATGTCGCGAAGAAGAAAAGAGCCTACAGGCCTAACGGGGTCTGGTTTAGCATATACACAATGGAGAGTGAAATGTGCCGTTTGTGAGATTCACAGTCTTTATCTGGCCCTCTCAATCTTTCACTGCATTAAGATAGATATATAGATATACTGACGCCTTTGCAGTTTACATATTGAGGTAGAAGGTGAGGGAGAGTGTAGAATCCCATCCAGAACTCCTCGTCCGGCCAACTGTTCTCAGGAATCTTAACGATCTCGACTCTGACTGTCCCAAGGCAGCTGGGAGTTGTTGCAATTAATTATGATAAATTGCTGGGCATCTGAATGTGCAAAAACACGGAAGTGCCCCAAAAGTACAAGTGCACCCAGAAGAGGACTGGTCACCCCTAAGAGCCTGGTTCCTCTCTAGGGTTTTTCCCAGGTTTTGACCCTACTAGGGAGTTTTTTCTACTTCCACTGCATTCGTGTTGTTGCGTTCTCTGTATGGTTTCAGACTAGGCATCTGTAAAAGCACTTTGTTATAACACTCGATGTAAAAGGGCTTTTTTAATTTCATGCTTTCAATTGATGACAATGTAGAATCTTGCAACTTGATATTTCTCTATTAAGAAGAATGGTGTTCCAGTATTTCTAAATGTTAAGGAAAATATTCAGGACCATGAATTTGGTCTACATCTTGTTCTGTTATAAACCTAATTAAGTTAGATAAAATCTACACTCAAAAGCCATTGAAAGAGTCAATTTATTAGACATTAAAAATATCTCACATAGGTATTAAGATCTCCTCATAGATATTTTATCCGGTTCAAGTTGAAACTTTGACAGACTCAGTACAGGTCATTCAAAGACGTTATGGATCAGGTCCTGTCCAATTCTCTTAACTCAGAAGCAGCTTTTCTCTAGACCCTGGACCATTATAGCCTGATTGATGGAGTGCAAGAAAGATGGTTGTCCTCCTGGCAGGTTCTCACTTATTTGCAGAAGAACACTGCTAGAGTGGTCATTAGATTATCGGCAACCTCCCTGGTGAAAGCCCTAGCTGCTTTGGCCAGGTTCTGTCAGCTCTCTAACATATTTTGGTGGTTGTAAACTTTTCTAAATCATGGAGCTCACTGGAAACATTAAATTATTTAGCTTCTTTTAAACCTATCCCAGATAGGGAATAGGTCCTATGCCTCTACTTAATTCATCTTGGCGGTCTGTGTCTGCATCAGACATTCTAATAAACAGGGGAGTGGGACCTTATGTAGACAGGTGAGTGGGACCTTATGTAGACAGGTGAGTGGGACATTATATAGACAGGTGAGTGGGACATATATAGACAGGTGAGTGGGGCCTTATGTAGACAGGTGTGTTGGACATATATTGACAGGTGAGTGGGACATATATAGACAGGTTAGTGGGACATTATATAGACAGGTGAGTGGGACCTTATGTAGACAGGTGAGTGGGACCTTATGTAGACAGGTGAGTGGGACCTTATGTAGACAGGTGAGTGGGACCTTATATAGACAGGTGAGTGGGACATATATAGACAGGTGAGTGGGACATTATATAGACAGGTGAGTGGGACCTTATGTAGACAGGTAAGTGGGACCTTATATAGACAGGTGAGTGGGACCTTATGTAGACAGGTGAGTGGGACCTTATGTAGACAGGTGAGTGGGACCTTATATAGACAGGTGAGTGGGGCCTTATATAGACAGGTGAGTGGGACCTTATATAGACAGGTGAGTGGGACCTTATGTAGACAGGTGAGTGGGACCTTATGTAGACAGGTGAGTGGGACCTTATATAGACAGGTGAGTGGGACATATATAGACAGGTGAGTGGGACATTATATAGACAGGTGAGTGGGACCTTATGTAGACAGGTGAGTGGGACCTTATGTAGACAGGTGAGTGGGACCTTATATAGACAGGTGAGTGGGACCTTATATAGACAGGTGAGTGGGACCTTATGTAGACAGGTGAGTGGGACCTTATGTAGACAGGTGAGTGGGACCTTATGTAGACAGGTGAGTGGGACCTTATAGACAGGTGAGTGGGACCTTATATAGACAGGTAGACAGGTGAGTGGGACCTTATATAGACAGGTGAGTGGGACCTTATATAGACAGGTGAGTGGGACCTTGAGTGGGACCTTATATAGACAGGTGAGTGGGACCTTATATAGACAGGTGAGTGGGACCTTATATAGACAGGTGAGTGGGACCTTATATAGACAGGTGAGTGGGACCTTATATAGACAGGTGAGTGGGACCTTATATAGACAGGTGAGTGGGACCTTATATAGACAGGTGAGTGGGACCTTATGTAGACAGGTGAGTGGGACCTTATATAGACAGGTGAGTGGGACCTTATATAGACAGGTGAGTGGGACCTTATATAGACAGGTGAGTGGGGCCTTATATAGACAGGTGAGTGGGACCTTATATAGACAGGTGAGTGGGGCCTTATATAGACAGGTGAGTGGGACCTTATATAGACAGGTGAGTGGGACCTTATATAGACAGGTGAGTGGGACCTTATATACAGGTGAGTGGGACCTTATATAGACAGGTGAGTGGGACCTTATATAGACAGGTGAGTGGGACCTTATATAGACAGGTGAGTGGGACTTTATATAGACAGGTGAGTGGGACCTTATGTAGACAGGTGAGTGGGACCTTATATAAACAGGTGAGTGGGACCTTATGTAGACAGGTGAGTGGGACCTTATATAGACAGGTGAGTGGGGCCTTATATAGACAGGTGAGTGGGACCTTATACATACAGGTGAGTGGGGCCTTATGTAGACAGGTGAGTGGGACCTTATATATACAGGTGAGTGGGGCCTTATATAGACAGGTGAGTGGGGCCTTATATATACAGGTGAGTGGGGCCTTATGTAGACAGGTGAGTGGGATCTTATATAGACAGGTGAGTGGGGCTTTATATATACAGGTGAGTGGGATCTTATATAGACAGGTGAGTGGGGCCTTATGTAGACAGGTGAGTGGGATCTTATAGACAGGTGAGTGGGACCTTATATAGACAGGTGAGTGGGACCTTATATAGACAGGTGAGTGGGACCTTATATATACAGGTGAGTGGGACCTTATATAGACAGGTGAGTGGGACCTTATATATACAGGTGAGTGGGGCCTTATATATACAGGTGAGTGGGGCCTTATATATACAGGTGAGTGGGGCCTTATGTAGACAGGTGATTGAGACATATATAGACAGGTGACTAATAATATTTCCAAAAAAACATTTTACTTTTCTCATAATGCGGTATAGATTATTTTTAATAAATTAAAATAAAGTCCTCAACAAACTGGAGATGGGGAAAGTGAAGGGATCTGAATATTTTCCAAATCCACTGTACTTCATTTCATCTGATAAGCATTGTACATGTGTCATCTCTGCTACCCAGAGTGCTTAGCAGTCACAGTTGAATAGCAAGAAGGCACTACGCCTTATTCACTATCTGACCAGCCATCCTTCAAACTCGCTACACTAAACATACTACAAACTCCTGCTAGCACCTCAAATATGTTCCCACCAAGCCATCACACGGAAAAAGGTTGCATAAACGTAGCACACGCCGCGCAACACAAACATCGACTGGCACACATCATCATTCAAAGTACAGTCGATCAAGAGTAAGAGTGCCATTACTTTGTCCATATTGACTGATAAAGCAGCAAACAAAATGTAATTATAATTGATTCCAGATGAGCTTACCCATAGTGGCCCAGAACGCTATGCCGCACTGAATCTGAATAGAAAGCCGGTAATTAGGTCACGCTGTTACATTTTTAATGATCTCTGAAATCATATTCATGCTCACATTGTGCCCAGGTAAAGCCAGTACAGAGTGATACATCATCATTCTGTGACATGAACATAAGGCCTATCCATTTAATTGTGTGACCTTTGCAGACCCGGAGCTGTACGCCGTGTTGAGGAGAACTATTTAGAGGGGAGTGCTCGGGGAGGGTAAGAGATTAGATATTGGAGAAGGGAGGTGTGCGCGGCAAGCTCGTTAGAATAAAATCAGCTCGGATGAGGCGGCCAACGATCTCCACTGGATATCAAAATAACACACAACCTTACTGATATTAAAAGGCCTGGAACCACGACAAACAGGGTCAGACCTTTATCGCCTTTAATAAAACCATGACAACAACAATATTCAAGTAAAAAAAATGAATAATTACTCCGATTTGTTTTAAGAATGGCTGTCAATGCCTTGGTTGCATATGTTCACACGCCAGTAAATGAATACCCTGTGGAAGGACCATTTGCTTGCATTGCAGCAGTAAGTCTGTTTGGATCGATCAATGTCAATCTAGCACACCAGGAAGTTCTGTCCGACTGTTCTTTGCAGAAGATTTTAAGCTTGTTGATACTGTGATGTAATCTCCTGGGCACGGCCCTGTTTAGGTCAGTCCACCAAATGCGTACAAAATCAGAGACCACTGGTGAAACTAGGAGGCTAATTAGTCTGACCATTTTCAGAAACAATTTAGAAAACTCCCCAGCATTAGTACCAAATATAATGTAGTTCCACTGCCATCTCTTTTGTTGCCATTTTGCACATTTTGCTAATTGTTTTTTTATGTTCATTTGTATGGTCTTCTTTGCAGCAAGTACTTTTGCTGAAATTCATTGAATTCATTAGAACGTGCTTTACTACAAAGCCGTGTGGTCGTGTCACCTAGTTCTTCACAAAACGTATGCACATAATGTAAGTCACTCTGGAGAACAGTGTGTGATAAATGAACAAAATGGTAAAAGAAAAAATGCAATTAAGGCATTTACAGTTTTCTATATATAATCTTCATTTCAGCCTTCCATAAACGGCATTTTAAAAAAAGGTCCTTTAGATTTTATATATCCACTGAATCAATTTGAATCATCCTCCTCTGCCATTTACAGGGTATATTAGGGCACCTTTATCTGTCATGTTCTAGGGATGGACGTGGAACCAGTTACAGGGCATATTAGGGCACCTTTATCTGTCATGTTCTGGGGATGGACGTGGAACCAGTTACAGGGTATATTAGGGCACCTTTACCTGTCATGTTCTGGGGATGAACGTGGAACCAGTTGCAGGGTATATTAGGGCACCTTTACCTGTCATGTTCTGGGGATGAACGTGGAACCAGTTGCAGGGTATATTAGGTCACCTTTACCTGTCATGTTCTGGGGATGAACGTGGAACCAGTTGCAGGGTATATTAGGGAACCTTTATCTGTCATGTTCTAGGGATGGACGTGGAGCAATATGAGGAAATAATAACCAGGTGCGGTACTGATTGAACAAAGACAGTCCTGGAAAGAACAATGAAAGAATAGTGTGGTGCTGCCTTAAAGGCCCGGCCACGCCGACTGCTGGCACGGAACAGGAGGAGAATCTGCAGAGGCGGTTGATGTGACATTATCAAAGCTTATAAATGCCAACGGAACACGCCAACTTGCGTCCACTGACCTGACTTCACAGGGGGGCAGATCGGTGTTCAAAGCAAACAATTCTAACCCAGCCTCGCCAGGTGACGTACTTTAAGAAGGCTGCTATTTTTCATCTGTATAACACCGAGCGGAACCGGGCCCAGAGAGATGGTTTCCGTTGCCACCCTGTTCACCTTCCTCCATGTAAAATCCTTCATTAGTGAGTGATTGCTCGTCCCCACGCCAGCTTTTCACAGTAACGTGCATTTGATCCTATAATTATCCTCCAGGTGAAATGATTGCATCTGAGTTTCCAAACTGACAACTCTATTTGGACAGAAATAATCCTCTGTATCGGCGGCCGCAGATACCTGAAAATAATCTACCCACTCGAGCGCGAACGACGAGCCCGTCTCGCATGCTTTCCCTAAGACGACGGGCGCACGTGTTTCGGCTGGGGTTTTTTCTTTTACGGGGTTTAGCTGTTACTGCTGTGCTGTAATTTAACAAAGCATGTAAATTACGGCAGGAACTGTTGGCTGACAGCATGCAGATGGCTGAGTGTGAACCAAGAGATTACCGTACATGCCAATAACCAGTCTGGTAGGATGCTGCCCGGCCTGAGACGCTTTACCGGATCGGATATCACGGTCCCCACGCTAACCCGTCCCTATTGAATCACTAACTGCTTCGCTGTAGGCCTCTGGTAGCCAATACGCCTTGGTCAAAGAATAACACCAGCCAACCATTATACTTCTTTATGTGAATTCACTAGCCATATACTATAGACCATTTATTGCACAAACCAGCAACCAAGACAAATGCAGAGAGATACTAACACCAGATGTAATTTAAGTGCATACACAACAAACAAAACATCACACGGACGTCCTAGCAACACATTTCTGTTCGCAGGGTCTCCAGCCTAGTACAGAACATAAACCCAAGGCATCAACCTGATACATTGTGGGAGCCTCTGTCCAGGTGGACTCATTCCAATGGCATTTTCAAACAAAGCGCAACACATTGTCACACTATACTAGGATGTTAAATTAAACGGAGCGATTTTGAAAAAAATCACCGAAATGTCTGTGTGTGAAGTAGAAAACAAAGCGAAAGCAATTGTAACAGAAGTGGAGAGAAAAATCTCGAAATTGCACATTAAGACAGTCTTAACAACTTCCCGGCTTCGTTCATTAGTGGCCCAGGCGCTAATACATCATCGCGAGGAGAGCGTGAAGGACAGACTTCTCTGGGATTAGCCGAGCTCCGCAGTAATGGCACATCCCTGGGTTAAATTAAAATTCAGCAAGAAGACAATACGTCGGGCGTAAGGGGAGAAGCGACGGTGGCGTGAGCGATTATAAAGCCAGGCGACGTACATGTTATTGGGCCAATAATAAATAACACAGCAGAAATGAGACTCATAAATACATCCGCGGTCAGCAAGGCCCATTAGCGTTACCGGGCCGACATGACAAGGCAATGATGCTGGGTAAATACATGCTGTTTATTCATTTGGACCCGTTTGGATTTAAATAGCGCTTAGCCCAGCCGGGCGAGGTGCGGGTGATGAACAACTTTCCCGGCATATAAAATGATAAAGGGCAAATAACATGCACGATAAAAACCTTTTATGTCACTCATTTGGTAGAGAGAGAGAGAGAGAGAGAGAGAGAGAGAGGAGGGGAATAGCGTTGGCTTTGAAACACAGAGCTATGGCGAGAGGCAGAGCTCATGTTCAGCGTCACTACTGAATTAGTAGAGACTCCAAAGGGAAACCATGCCATCTCTGCACTGCCTGTTTGTGTATTTATCTATTTACATTACAGTGACAGGCTTACACGCTTATATGCCATCTCTGCACTGCCTGTTTGTGTATTTATCTATTTACATTACAGTGACAGGCTTACACGCTTATGCCATATCTGCACTGCCTGTTTGTGTATTTATCTATTTACATTAAAGTGACCGGCTTACACGCTTATGCCATCTCTGCACTGCCTGTTTGTGTATTTATCTATTTACATTACAGTGACAGGCTTACATGCTTATGCCATCTCTGCATTGCCTGTTTATGTATTTATCTATTTACATTACAGTGTCAGGCTTTCACGCTTATGCCATCTCTGCACTGCCTGTTTGTGTATTTATCTATTTACATTACAGTGACAGGCTTACACGCTTATTCCATCTCTGCACTGCCTGTTTATGTATTTATCTATTTACATTACAGAGACCGGCTTACACGCTTATGCCATCTCTGCACAGCCTGTTTATGTATTTATCTATTTACATTACAGCGACCGGCTTACACGCTTATGCCATCTCTGCACAGCCTGTTTATGTATTTATCTATTTACATTACAGCGACCGGCTTACACGCTTACATCCTTGTCATGTTGACGGGAATCCCCCTACTAATAACACTAAGCTGTATATTAGCTCTGTGCCCCCTCCCCCCCAACCAACACACACACACACACACAGCTCCCAGTCAATGACAACAAGTCTTTTAATGTTCCTTAGTCCACAGGCAGGAAAATGGAAATCAATACAGTCATTATTGCGGTTGCATGCTGTCAAAATAAAAAAATACCAGTGTGTTGTTGTTGGGGGTGTAATGGTCCTATAGACACAGGACAGGGGCTGTCTGCATTGGGATACAGCCAGAGGAATACGTATGTAAAGCCTCTCAAACCCTCAACTTCTGGTGACCAGATGAAATCACTGGGGATAAGCTCTCAACTGCTGTTCAAGAAACAAAAGTTTTTTTTTTCTTGTGCGGTGACAGCAGCAGTGGATCGTGTGACAGAAGAAGTCCCTAACTGGCTGTGTTTGTCAGTGTGTGTGTGTGTGTGTGTGTGTGTGTGTGTGTGTGACATTGTTTTTTATTTCCCAGGGCATACAGGGTCATTAATGAGAACGTGTTTATGCAGAATATGCCGGAGTTGGTCTCTTTTTCTTTTTTTCTCCACACTTCCCTTTACTAGCTCTGTTTTCAATTATTTACAGTTTTCTTATAAAAAAAGAAGCAACATTTTAAAAGAGGGAGAGAAATAAGTAGTGAAGCTTTTGGACATTCCTGACGCGGTGCTGCAGCACTTTCGTCTGAAACATCATGCATATTTAAAGTTAATAAAGCATATTCCTTACCTTTTATCCAGGCTTTTAATGTAGGATATAGTGGGAGGGGCCAGGATGCCTCAGAGGAGCACAGAGACAGATGTGTCCCTAGGTTCATCTCCACGGTAACCAGCCACGGACATCTCACCGGTCTAACACGGCCATCGCGGTGACGTGAACTTTTTTCTAAACGAGGTAAATTACAACAAATCCTGTAGCGGTAATTTGACAACCAAGAAACCGTGCCGGGCGTCCAGACAGCTGGCGAGTTCGGCATTAGGTTTCTTGAAAGCCTCTACGATGACATTTGGAGATATGGAACATTTAGGTTTGATGTTTAATGTAAAAGAGAGACCGACCATATATAAGCTGCTAGCGAGACGCACGTGGCCGCATAGAAGACGGAGACATAACAAACCAAAAACAACAGACAACGCCCATTCAACAACTTGACACATTTATCACTTTCCTTTGGACAGCTTCCTTCTCATGGCCTGATGGAGTGTGTGTAGGTGTGTGTGTGTGTGTGGGTGTGCTCTCATTGTCTCTGACTTGACAGCAAGACCCTAACGAGGGGACAGCCTGCCTCACCTTTTATTGTTTATTCAGGGCATTGTGTGTGCATGTGTGTGTCAGTGCATGTGTGTGTGTGTGTGTGTGTGTGTGTGTCTGTCAGTGCATGTGTGTGTGTGTGTGTGTGTGTGTGTGTGTGTGTGTGTGCATGTGTGTGTGTGTGTGTGTGTGTGTGTGTGTGTGTGTGTGTGTGTGTGTGTGTGTGTGTGTGTGTGTGTCAGTGTGTGTGTGTGTGTGTGTGTGTGTCAGTGCATGTGTGTGTGTGTGTGTGTGTGTGTCAGTGCATGTGTGTGTGTGTGTGTGTGTGTGTGTGTGTGTGTGCATGTGTGTGTGTGTGTGTGTGTGTGTGTGTGTGTGTGTGTGTGTGTGTGTGTGTGTGTGTGTGTGTGTGTGTGTGTGTGTCAGTGCATGTGTGTGTGTGTGTGTGTGTGTGCGTGTGTGTGTGTGTGTGTGTGTGTGTGTGTGTGTCAGTGTGTGTGTGTGTGTGTGTGTCAGTGTGTGTGTGTGTGTGTGTGTGCGTGGTACACTGGTCAAACAAGGCCATCTCTGCTGTGAACAAAAGGCTGGTGGTGGATTTGTTGGAGAGGCTTTATTGGGATGGTCATAAATCACAAGGCTAGCTGCTGGATTCTGACAGGCTTGCACGGCTTTATCTGCAGCCCAGCTCTCAGCCTCCTGTCTGGTGTTTATGCATAACCGCTGGATAGCTGAGTATCCCGCCCTCATGAACGGTGGGCTCGCCGCCACATCTCCTCTCAAGGTCTCGACAAGCCCAGCTAGGGTCTCCGAGGTTTCTCTTTTAAGGATTGCTTGATTGATTCAGCGAGGGTGGGGGGGGGTGCATGTAAATCATCTTTTATTTAGAGACCCTTTGATGTGTGTGAAATTTAAAAGGGTTAATATGTATAGGGGTAATCTCTTGGGTGATATCAACATTTCATGAAGAACTGACCAAAAAGAAAAGAAAAAAAAAAATGCAAGTTGCACAGTTAAGAAGATGCGTTCCTCAGAAGATGGGGGGGGCGTTCCTCAGAAGATGGAGGATGTTCCTCAGCAGACGGGGGTGTTCCTCAGCAGATGGGGGCGTTCCTCAGAAAATGGGGGCGTTACTCAGAAGATGCGGGGCGTTCCTCAGAAGATGCAGGGCGTTCCTCAGAAGATGCAGGGCGTTCCTCAGAAGATGGAGGGCGTTCCTCAGAAGATGGAGGGCGTTCCTCAGAAGATGGAGGGCATTCCTCAGAAGATGCAGGACTTTCCTCAGAAGATGCAGGACGTTCCTTAGAAGATGCAGGGCGTTCCTCAGAAGATGCAGGGTGTTCCTCAGAAAATCGAGGGCATTCCTCAGAAGATGGAGGGCGTTCCTCAGAAGATGGAGGGCGTTCCTCAGAAGATGGAGGGCAATCCTCAGAAGATGGAGGGCGTTCCTCTGAAGATGTAGGAGGTTTCTCAGAAGATGGAGGGGGTTCTTCAATAGTGAGTTGTGGAAGGGCACAAAGCAGCATATGGAAGAAATGGATTACATGGATTCCAATAAAACCGAAAAAGTGTAATGGTGACTTTGAAACATGATCAGATGCTGTTTTCGAGATTTCAATCTCTTCCTATGTATTATGCCTGATCCGTGTATCTCAATCTCTCTCTCACTCTCTCTATGGGCATAACGTACATGAGGGGTGCTGATGGTGGAGTTGCTAGCCAGCTAGCCGGAAGCAGGAGCAGGGGACCCATTGAGACGCAGTGAGCAGAGTGGGTCTCCACGCAGTTCCAGGCAGCTCCAAGCTGCTCCACAGCTCCCAGCATATTCATAAATCAGCGCTTTCAGCAGCTGTCACAGGCTCCATAATGAGGGTCATTATTCAGGCAGGGTGTCAGAGCTACGATCACAGGGACCATCTCTGGAAATCCCACTCACTCTGCTCCTTGTTAAATAAACAGTGCAGTATACAAAATGGCAAACAAGTCGAGGGTCAATCTGATACAGTGGGGGGCACACCAGGCCTCTAGAGTAATTTACCCTGTGGGAATAACCCACGGCTGGGGAGATGGATTATATAAGGCCCTCAAAAAAGATTAATGGAAATAAAAGACCAAAAAGAACAGACGGAAAGAAGTAGAGAGAGGAAGTAGAGAGAGGAAGTAGAGAGAGGAAGTAGAGAGAGGAAGTAGAGAGAGATGAAACAAATGTAAGTATTGTTGAGGAGGACAGGAAGACAGGCAGTTGTAGACTGATGGAATTATTCTACTGTATGTAAACGACAAAATCCGCTGGACCGGAAATGTGTCAAATTCAAAGTGAAAGAGCTGGCTACAAAACAGTTCAAGGCAAAGAGCAAACAGTTCTCTTAAACGTACTGTTCCCGGGAAAATTCATTAAAACTGGACCGAAGTCCTACATTCTGTTGTAAACTGTCTGTAGGCCTGCAATGCTGAAAGACGACAAAGTGACTCCAAACTTTGGCCCTAACCTTGAACACTAGCTGATATAATGGTCTAATAACATCAGTGTCTGAATATACGTTATCAAATATGCATCCTTTTATTGCTTTGCTAATATCTAACAGGGCCCTCACAAGCGCTTTTATTCATTCTGGGTGGTGCTTGCGGTGGGCCTGAATGGGGCTGCTGTGTGAAGAAAAAGCAGAGGTGTTAGAAAATAGCCAGACTCGGAAAGCAGAGACCATGGACATCCTACAGTATGTTGGGGAAAGCCAGGCCTCAGCTAGATCCCTCTGGAAACAAAGAGAACCCTGAAGCTTACAATATATTTAATATATTCCAGTAGATAGGCAGGAAGAGAGTAAAAAGTGTTCTAAAAATAATTAAAATGAAAAGAAAAACTAATGATTGTTGAAATCTGAAAAGTTCCCAATTGTTTTTAAAAATGTTATACAGTGTTATACATATTTTGTTATACATATTTTGTTTGATTAAAAATTTCTGACCAAATCTACTTGGTTCATGGTGTGGAAGTCAGAGTAATTAGGTTACTGATAATTAGGTTACTTTGCAAAATGAGTTAAGCTGACCATAAAAACAGATCTAAAATGAGATGTTCACAGTATTTAAAAACCTCTTTTCATGATGTACTTTTAGTGTCATACCGTTCCATACACTCTAGCTTTCATGTGTCATCTATCAGTTTGGAGTGTCAACAAACAGTATAAGTGAGCTATAAAGTAAACTGTACACTATAGATAATTAGCAAATATTTCTTGATCATAATTTAGGTTCTGAGTGTTTGAATATAACTAAATCTAAAGCTTCTGAGTATTGGTATATATGTTCAAATTAATATGTAATAATTCTACAACATAATAGGACATTTGTTAAGAATACCAAGGGGCACCAAAGAAAAACATGCAATGATTTTGAGAAAATCTTAAATTTCTACATAAAATACACATCTTTGCATAGTTTGAGCTCAAATAAAGGATAGATTTCATTCAAATTCTATATGTTATATAAGGCTGATAAACAGCAAACCATTTTTGTATTGACTTTTATCTCATCGTTACCTAGTGGGGTGAATTAACCTGGAGGGCACAGTGCTACTACAATGCAACAGTCATTATTTATTGTTATAAACTGTGTAAGATCCTTTACAGGCAAATCTGATCCTTACATATTTTAAATGCTTCGGACATGGTTGACATAACATATCAACTTTAAGTGCAAGTTGATATATTTCAACGGTTTGTGGCTATATATCTATGACATAACACATTACAGAAAAAGTCCAAGTCCAAGTACCTCAACAGAGTAGGTATTGTGCTATCAAAGGAATATTTAAGGAAACACGCATGTTTCTATGAATTCTAAAACAAACAGGAGTGTCTTTTGTCTCTCTTTCTCTTCTCTCTTTAAGGCAACAGGTGAATGTTTTAAAACTGTTCACTCTGAGCAAGACTCTACCAACTACCATGTGGCTTATGCACAATGCAAATTCTTGATATTGTAATTTCAATGGCAGGTGTGGTGGCGTCTTGCTGTACTTTAAACAAAGCATGACACCATCTGCTTTTATGCGAGACAAAGTATAAAGTAAGAAGACACATGAAAGAGAAAGCGAACGAGAGGTCCAGGAAGCGGAGAACAATGTTTGGTTTATGTGACTAGTGATGCCTCCATGTCTCCAGGACATCGAAGAGGGAACATATGTAGTCGCCGGAACCCCGCAGGCTGACATGGAAGATGAGAAAAGACAGGATACTTCAAGGCAAATGCTGTCCCAGAAGAAGCCCTGCCACAACCTGTATGGCTCAGAGTATTGACAGGTCTCAAACATTGAGATATACACATTGTAGTAATGGCCAGCCGGGGCAGCGCTAGGTCCCCTTGGCTGTTCAGTAAAAAGGGACCAAAGTCCCCAAAAGTAGATCATTGAACAGGATATCCTGGCAGAAAGCTACATAACCTGAAGCATTATCACCGTAAATCCGCCCACTGAGAATGCATGAAAGACATCACGGAAAAGGTAATGGAAAGGTATAGGAACGTTTCAGAAGACATCAAGTTTTATAGGCATTTTATTTCCTTGCAATTTCTTCCTACCTCCAACAGTGACCTTTCATCCGGCTAGGTTCAGCTTGTTGTTCACAGCGGTCCCTATGCCAGAGTAGCGGATGTTGGGTGTCGTTGGGGACCAGGAGGACCATGTGTATACCGATGTGTCAGATAAAATGGCTACACTGACAGAAACATTTAATAGATTCACTCGGTGTGATGGGGTTTCGAAGACCATTTAAACACTTGAACAACCCCTGTCATCGACATGTCCGTGTCTCACTATGGAGCCATTCTAATTGACCCTGCCTGATTGATATCAGCCACATATTAGGGCCTTTATTGCATCTCTGTAGTAGAGGGTTACAGAGGATCTCCCTATTCAGCCCCGTTTGGACACATGATGAATGACGCCTGGATAGACTGCCGCCATTGGATGGGCTGTGCAGCTCAGAGCGGTGTGGGAGGAAAGTGAGGGGATGATAAATAATGACCTAGTAGTAGTCTCTTTCCCCTCAGGAAGCTCCAGCACAGAGGGAAAGCGTTGACAACCCGTGCCATGACAACCCACACCCGAACCAGCCGTTACCACTGAACAAAAGTTAGCAACAACCAAACGGAAGCACCAAGCGCATCTATCCACACCCAGGAGCCAACTTTAGACAAAACCCAAAGTCTCCCAGACTCGTGCGATGACTGAAAGGGCATTGTAAAAGTCAAAATCTCGCCTCCTCTGAGTCGAATTCAGTAAATAAGGACATGTCTCTCGGAGGAAAACCAAGCGCTCCTTAAGCATGTTAAAAAATAACGGCGTTTAGTAAGAAATACGGGGGAAGGGGGGAATGGCACGTCTGCAAATTAACTTTGACTGCTCAACAAGGAGTGCGTGTTGACATGGGAGCGCGCTGATCTCATTTACTGGCACCGGCAGGGATGGAGAGAGACAAAACAAATGTAATCATCTTTTCCATCGTGAGGATATCTTAGCCCCATTTTCCTCCACAAAGACCCCCCTGGCTTAAATCAATTGCAAACAAACGCTGCATCGTGCATCAGCGAGCGAGACCAGGAAATAAACAGTAGCGTTCAATTTAATTCAGTGCCACGCTCCGGGTAAGGGAAACTTTCATCCATCACTTTCACGTCGCTCAGACGGCGGCCGTAACTCTGCACGCGCCGTAGGATCGCTGACGGCAGGGTGAGCGACGCATAAACTGTAAATACATCATCTGCAACTAGAGTCGCGCTGTAGCCTGTTTACCACGCGCAACACACTTGACACGTCCCCGCGCCGTTATGACGGCGCAATGCCTTTTACACCGGCTTTCTGTCCGTTGTGCGGCTCGGTGGACGTTCACGCAAGCGATGGGAGGGGGGGGTGGGCTAGAGACTTTGAAGGTTAGACCCTCCTGTGTGTTTAGTGTCTGGCTTTCTATCGTAGCCTGCTCCTGATGCCCGGGGTCCGGGTGAATAAATACGCTCACTGGACAACCGCAACTTTTCAGTCGTACGTGATGACGAGGCAAATCCTTCACTGATCTTCCAGGTACGCCTAAACAACTGGACACCTGGAACCCAAATTAAGGGATGTGATGATTACCTCATGAAATGAGTCGGTGCCAGGCGAGTGCTGAACTGGTTTCTGTCCTCTGGACCGGTATCTCACAACAATATGGCGTAAGCAACTGCCAGTCTACCTATTGTGTCCCACTGCTAAGTGAGTCAGACAGGGCATGAATATGCCACTGAACCCGATGAAGGGCATTTGCATAGTCTAGCCGGTGATGCCAATGGGTTCTCACTCACTTACTGTCTCTCTCTCTCTCTCTCTCTATCTCTCTCCTCACCACTCAGACCACATCCCTGTATCCGCAAATCCTATGATTGGGACTCACTCTCCCAACTTCCCTTCCGCTTCCCATTCCTTCAAAATAATCTCAGCAGTTTTTTGTCCATCCGCTAATAATTCAATTTAGCAGGCCCGGCGCAGTGGCTGCCATTAGTTTTAGGGACGCAATTCAAGATTGATGACTTGTGTCCCCCCGGGAGTCTGTTTCGAGGTGGGGGGGACCTGGCGATGGCCAGGCGGCAGCGCTGGAACAGGCGTGGGAGTCGAGGGAATTAAAGTTCCGAATTGATTTTCTCAAAAAATTTGAGCTGACTAATGTGACAAGTCGCAGCTGTGAGCGACTCAGCGCCGGAGCTGGGCCTGTCTCCTCAAGGCTCCTCAGTGAGACATGCTGGCGATAGGAGCCCCCCTCCCCTCTCTCACACACACACACACGTTTACAGGCAGATACACTACCCCCCACCCCTCCACACACACACACACACACAAACAGCCTCCGCCACCTCTGTGCCACAGTGTAGCACAGAGCTGCTCACCCATCAAACTCCAGTCAGTGACACAAATTACAGTGGAGCACTGAGTGAGAGGGGAGAAGCCGGGCCCGGCACCATTCAGCTCAGCTCAGTGCCGACAGTACACCGGGCCACAGCTACACCGCTGACAAGGAGCGGGTCACTACGGTGACATTGGTGAATAATTCAACAGAAAACAGTCAAAGAGTGTGTGAGAGAGAGAGAAAGAGAGAGAGAGAGAGGCGTAGAGGAAGAGACGGAGACACACAGAGAAAGAAAGGGGAAGACAGAATTAGAGAGAGAGAGAATATAAATACAGGCCGTATATATAGACAGGGGGAATACGAAAATCTGAAAATAATCAACCTTCATAGGCCTCAGAGATTCTTGTCAGAGTACTGTAGACAACTACCCAAAGCAGGATGATGGATTGTCTCAAGGTTTGTTGCGTGATGTAAAGGACAACGGACGACATTTAACTTTTCAACTTTTGAAACATGTTCAAGCTGTATGCGGTTGCTATAAATGGCAAATTCTATCGAGACAGTGATTTAAAACATCTGTTTTTTCGGAAAAGAAACGAACCCGTCCGGCGTTTGTTTCTCTCCGTAAAATAATGCCAGGCCATTCCAGCACGCTGAGTTACTCCTTTAATTAGGTGTTTTGCATCTCAATGCAAAAAGTCACAAAAGGAGACATTTTCTATACAGCCTGGCAATTTATTTATGGACGACGTAAAGAAACGGAAAGCAAACAGCCTTAAAAAACAGGGGCCTCTGATGAGTGAACGTTCGAATTTAGTTTCACGCTCGAATGCAGCCTTTAAGACAAAACACCTCAGGAGATAATTACAGTGTCAAGCATCCGTCGTGCAAGCATGTGACGATTGGCCAATATTTAGCTTTAATTAAATCAAAGGCAGAAATAAATTCTCTGGAGTGATCTTTGCACAGAGGCCAGTTTGAGAGATTAAAAAAAACACCAACATAGCGAAAGACTGATTAAAGCATTTCCTTTGTCTCTGTAGCGTCGCCTTGGTTTGTTTTGCCCCCAATGTCAATGACATAGAAAAGGCATGTGTGCTTGTCGAATAGACCTGATGAGACACCGAGACATTTTAACTGTGTGTTGCTGCTGTACGCTATTGATCATGATGGCAGAATATCAACTGTGTGTTGTTGCTGTACACTATTGATCATGATGGCAGAATATCAACTGTGTGTGGTTGCTGTACACTATTTATAATGGTGGCAGAATATCAACTGCATGTTGTTGCTGTACACTAGTTATAATGGTGGCAGACAATCAACTGTGTGTTGCTGCTGTACACTATTGATCATGATGGCAGAATATCAACTGTGTGTTGATGCTGTATACAATTTATCATAGTGGCAGAATATCAACTGTGTGTTGTTGCTGTACACTATTTATAGTGGTGGCAGAATATCAACTGTGTGTTGTTGCTGTACACTATTTATCATGATGGCACAATATCAACTGTGTGTTGTTGCTGTACACAATTTATCATGATGGCAGAATATCAATTTAGTTCAGTAATAGACTAAGAACTGAGAAGAAAATATAATTTTGTAATTGACCAATGAAAAAGTGGAACTTGATAAAAGCGTCCTGTGCTTTGCTTTTAGCGTTTGCCATCAATTTGAATGGTCAGTAAATAGGACTGCACTTACACAGTGGAATGTATAGAAGTACACCAGCCATAGTAACAGAGGTCTAGAGTAGTTATGGAATATCATTCAGGAGCCCTATACTGTCTATCACAACAAGATTTCATTGGAAAATCTGATTATTGAATCGGTTTTGTTTTACATGTAGACATGAAGATAAAGTTATAGAGCGAATTCAACTTTTTTATTCATTTTACAATACCTAGGAAGGACAACAAAACAAATCAGCGATCGTAATCACATTTTATTCAGTGAAGTAGCATCCAGCAATCTAAAGAATGACGTTCTCATTTAAATGAAACCAACGTGTTCTCACAAGTCGAATTGAATCATGTTAAATTATATAGGTTCCGTAATGGACGAATGAACACAATAATATGTGAATTTATTCTGTGTGAATGTTTGATAGTGGTCATAAAGTTCAGGTAAGTAATGATGGTGTGCAGCCTACCTCAGAGGTTGTTTTTAATATGTTGTGTAAGTAAGCTGCTTGGGGTTTGGTCTGTTTTCATTACCCAGCAGCCACTGGGCTCCGGCTCCCTTAGCTGGGTCTTTCCCCAGACCAGGGAATTAAAAAAGGCCTCTCTCTGTGTTTGGACTGTAGAATGAAGAATTGGCGGGGAAAGGTCAATACAAAATTAATACAGGCATTAATATTCCTAATGCAAACTCACAAAGTCGGAGCGTGTCAGAGTTTTGACGGAGGTCTGCACAAAGTTTAATCATGAAACCTCGCCAGTGCATCTGTCAGATCTGTGTGGATCTTAGAGCTGAGACACCTGGGAAAGTTCACAGTAATTGTGACGACGTCTTGGGTACATTTCTAAATGTCTCTGATGCCGGTGATGAGCGCAGTGTTTCATGTTTTGTCTCAGAGCTCAGTCTCTTTCGTTTTAATTGATTGTAAAACAGTTGAGAAAGTGCCAGAACTGCCGAAAGACTCAAAGGTTGCTGGAGTTTTCTGAGGTTTAATTACATTTAGGATATGAGGAGGGATTTGCCTCTGCACATTTCAAACTAAATGATGTTGTGGGTAAACAAAAAGCTTTGGAGTTCTTGCTTTTCACAAATGCACACAAAGTCAACTCTCAGCAATAATGTAGATGAGTATAATGTACGCTACACAGAATTAAAAAAAGCATAACAGCAAAAATGACAAAAATGTAAGTAAAAATCGTACAAATCGCAAACCACCAGCAGTTGCACAGGACGATATGAAATAACACAATCGCCGTATAGAGACAACTTTTGAAGTGCAGTTGTTATTCTTAAAGACAACAAGTGGCAGAAGTTGAGGCGAGGGAAAGCCCACCTGCTGTAGATGTACCTGCAGCGTGCTGTTATTCATGAGAGCGCTTGTTTAGGAATGCACACCGCCACGCGAGCACACGTAATTAATCCGGCAGACAATTTGATATTGTTCCGATTCGCAGCTGAGCGTAATTAGCATTAGCGGTTGCTCACGTATGCTCGCGGTGTAACGGGGAGGATAAGCCACTGGAAGTGCTTGTTAAATTCTCCAACCTACAGCCTCTTGAGCAGAACCCCCCCCCCCCCCGCCCCCGCCTAATGATCGTCTAAATGTTGTTGGTTGAGAAATAATCAATTTTCCTCTCCGTAAGCAGTGCATTGCGAGTTTGAAAACCCGACTAATCCAATCACGGGCCACTTCATTAACAACACTCCCATTACCTCGGCGCTCTGGCGACGAGTCAATTATCGAAACAGGTGTTTTTAAGAAGACTTCAAAAAAAAACATATCAAATAAACAGAGCGAATCTCTCGAAGAAGTAGCAGTATTCTGTTCAGGTCGTCCCCCCGTGACGGGACACCTCAGTCTGCTACTTCCTCACAGCGATTTGACAAGCTGAAGGAACCCGTCCAATATCCTCATCCTCTTACTCGCCCTGTTTCCCAACATGCCCTCATGTTATACAGTAGTGAGAAGACCCATTATTTCCTTCTCACAGAGAGCTTTTGCCTCGCTCCCGATGACATCCAGTGGAGGGCCCCCCATTTGAGTTAGCAAGCTAAAGGTTCGGGGAAAGAGCGCTAACTCGCTAAGCAGCGGTCCACCTCCCACGTCTGACGCGCCCGGGCTGTTTTGCCAGAGCAGTTGCCGAGGCGATGCTTCACAGACCGCACTGACCTCCGCAATTTCCAGCCGTCAATCTGAGAGGACGGGCGTATCGCTCTCCGCCGGCTCTCCCTGTGTAGATGTGCAGATCTTTTTATTCTAAAACCAGTCTCATTATTGCTCCTCTCCGCCAGTCAGCAGGAAAAGCCCAGCTGAAGTTGGAAAATTAATTGAGCAAGTCTTTCACACTGTTGGGTCGAAGAGAGTGAGCTAACTGGCTGACTGGCTGGCTGACTGGCTGGCCTCCCGCTGGCCAGACCTCATATTTGCGTAGATTCCAGATGCAGGGCCAATTGGAGGTGTTCTGCTGCCGGACTTCACTTGAGCATTCATGTCTGGGCACCCAGTGCATTCAGTCATTACCAAGCAGAGAAGTGCCAGAATAAATGGAATCTGGACATTGCACATTTTCCCAATTAATGATTGAGGTTGACTTATTTGGCTGCTCCGTCGGACAGTTTCAAAAAGCTGGGGTTAAATAAGAGGGCAGCAAAGCCTGCTGTTGCTTACGGCCAACTTCACACACACATTGCCTGCTGAAAGAGGCCACGGCCATCAGAGGATACCATCGCCATAAAGGGGTGTACCTGGTCTGCAACAATGTTTAGGTAGGTGGCACATTAATTAATTAATCAAATTAACATCCATAAAATGCCTGGGCCCAGGGCATCCCAGTGGGAAAACGCTCAGAGCATCAAACTCCCTCTAGCGATTACATTGATGAGCCTTGGGTGCCAAACTCCCTGTCACCAGTTTGTGGGTTGCCCCTACTCGGTCCACTGTCGGTATGTAATCACCACTGCTGACCGGGAGCACCCCACAAGCCATCTTTTTGAGATGCTCTAACCCGGTCGTCTGGCTTTAACGATTTGGCCCTTGTCAAAGTCATTCAGGTCTTTATTACGGTAATTTCTCCTGACTTACAACACGTTGACTACGAGAACTGTTGTGAAACGATCAACGTTATTTGCTGAACGTGTGAGTGGTCAGAATGTATATTGCCAAACCCACAGCAGTTTCCTGCGACCAAACTAGTGGCCCCGACCCCAACTTTGAATACTACAGAGTTCCCGTATCAGAGTACTCGGTGGAAAGTCTCACTTACCAACAACAACCATAGTGTTAAATGCACTTTGATCCTCTATATCAATTTATTGCTCTAACCCAGAGTGGAGCCCTGGTTCTGCTGTAGCTTGAGGCATAGGAAGTAATATTGTGAACCCCGGAGAGCTATTCACAGGAAAGAGCGATCCTACCGACCAGATCCTCTCTACTGTTCTGCGCTAGGGCGTTGGGGAGGCTAAACGGAGGAGGATATCGCTTATTAAACCATCTGCCTGATGCTAATTAGATAATCGGAGATAAAGGGAAGGAGAGTTCTTTGTACATTTTAATGAGATGATGTGTCAGGCAATTGGGAGTGCTGAAGATGGATGGAATATCTTCAGAGAGAAACGCAGTTTAAAGACTGGAAGGATATTCAGGTGAAAGTGTACAAATGAACAGATGTGGAGAACTGACTCGTAGTGCTTTATCTTAGAAACACCCTGGACACACGGACATAAAACTAAAGAAGTTTAAATCTTGTAGTTGCTCCTTTTACAACAGGCATAAAAACGGCTACCCTTCTCTATTGAAAAGTTTAACAGGTGAAATTAAGCCATTAAAAATAATGTGCCTCTCATTGAGAAGAACTGCTTTAAAGCATTCAACCTAACAAGGAAACTGATAACGAAACCAATGAAATAATAATCAGATTCGTATTAGCGGGTTAGCATTTGACTATTTGCACTGTCTGTGTCTGCATTTAAAATGACACCTTTTGGGTCAAATGTGGAGACTACATAGGGAGAAGGAAGCCATTTGTGACACACTAGTCTTTGGCCCTCTAGCGAAACCAGCAGATTGATTTCAGTGGTGCGGATATTCTTAGCAAGGCCCCGCAACTAATGAGAGAGAGACTATTGATTAGGGCCTGTCACCAGAGAAGAACATAAAAGTACACACTCAATAAGAGCACTTCATATCCCGTTCAGCTAGTGTAAAGGTTAAGTGCTGAAGAATATTGCCAGGATCAATAAATGACTGCAACTTCATTTATGGTTGTCGTGGCTAGCCTAGCTATATCATCATCTCCAGCCCATTGAAGTCACCGAGCCAAATGCCACAAGCTTCGAGACCGCAATCTGTTTGATGCATTATGTTTAAAGCAAACAACCAACGGCACGGTTTTTACTATTGCTCTTTATACTATTCACACCAAACGCTCCAGAGCTCCCTGCAATAAGCTGATGAAGCCATCACCCGCCATAAACACGGCTTCTGTACCAACCGGAGCTTATTAAAAGTTAATAAACCCGCGCATAAGCGCGTATTCTCCCTTTACAATGAATAACCAAGTCAATTTCCTGGCCGTTAATGGCTAGAGAGCGGCTCCTTAAGCAAGACAAATGAAGGGTTTGTGGCACGCAGGAACAACATTAACTGGCTAATTAAGCAACAATAGAAGGATGCTGCCACTTCTCGCAATAATTACCAAATGCTGTTTAATGAAAAGCCTAACTACGCAAAAGAAATAGGACGACCGGGATATCTGTGTCTGCGCGCGGCGGGTGGCTCCAAACAAACACATTTGCAGAATTGTCTCCGTGTAAACCCAAGCCCAGTAACGGTTATCTTGTCTAGTATTTCTCCGATTGTACCCACACCAAATCTCAGATGAGTGTCATGGTGAGAGGTACAGAAAGGTGAACAACTGTGTTTAGCAGCCACTCGTAGGCGCTCTGTATGAAAACACGAAGAAATACAATTAACTAGAGCGCACAAACACAGATTTCTCAGCGTCTCGAATATTCTATTTATTGATCGTTTAAATGCACAAATGACCGCCGGACATGATATTCTAGCCTGGTCAATGCGTGTGAAAAAACATTCATGCAGCCCAACCAAAACCGTACTTCATTCAGCTTTCTGACCGCACGGCACCCAGCATGTGGGAGTAAACTTAACTTCTGGTTTCATTTGATACCTGTTTTGTACATTCTCTCTCACGCCACATCTGTTACATTCTCGTATACGCCATTTACATGAACAGAGGTTTCACTTTGATAGGTTATGGGCTTTTCTCGAGCCCTCAGGTCCAATGATTGCCGGGGAAACCGGGGAAAGGAGACACGGAGAACAGGTGGTGAATGGTGAGATGATTTAAAGAGGACAAGGAGACCGTCTGTGTGGTTCAACCGGTATGCCGATATCCTGCAAGCTATTTGGTATATTATCTTTATGGATTAAAAATGAATCAGAAGCCATTTCTGTCTTGACAGTGTGTGACTTCAAAAGTAGTGGTTGATATCAGTGGAATTGAAATGTAGGTTACATGAAAAATAAACTGTGTTAATTAAGAGAGAAAGTAAGTAGGAGATTTAAAAGCATTTTCTAAACATAACTTTGCCTAGGACACATTTTATTTATTGAAAGAACAGTACTGCTGAAGAGATCAAGATGAGAAAACAACTCATACTTAAATAATACAACTCCGGCATTGTACATATTGAATAAGAGTTAATTATTCAAAAAACGAAATGACATAAAAGTCCATTAGTGTTTTTATTTAAAGAAACATGAAACTACTCAGAGCATATGGGTTAACTTAGGGGTGATATTTTATTGGTGACAACTTAAAAAATGTATGAAACAAAAATATTTATCTGTTTCTATGAGCAGAGAAGGATGCAAATCTCAGATGATGAGCGCTAAATGGGTGGTGTCTTTTTAAAAAATTAATGCGCTGTACAAAGCATTCCCAAAGCAAGCTTTTGAGAGCTTTTTGTCATGAATTTGTTATAGAAATGTTGGTTGACAAATAGGAAAACATAAATATTGAAAGCCTTTACAACATTTTACTTGACACATTAAAAATGCTCACTAAAAGCTTGCTACAGTTGTAAATTACTCTCTTTTTCCTGCTTTGTGTTATTTAGAACCTTAAAAACAGACATTTGGTATGCAGACTCATTCTGAAAAACATTCTTGTAGCTTAAGGGTTCATAAATATGCTTGCATTACGTGAATACGATGCTGTTGCTCTGCATATTATACAGATTCAAAACAGGCATTGCGTTCGTCAAACTGCACGGCTTACCAGAATGGAAGTAGCAGTAAGCTTTAACACAGAAAAACCCTGTGAGGCCTCGACACAAACCGACGTCTAATTTCTCACAAACACACACAAAGCGAGACTGCATACAAAAGGCCGCCGACACACATGATTACCATTCAAATGTTCTCAAACGCTATACACACATGCCACGCTTCAAATGGGATTATAATAAGAAACTAGACAGACAGACAAAATATTGATAAACAGATTAATGTTAATATTCTTCCAAATGCTTGTGAAATTAAAAGAAAAACAGCCACAGAAGCAAAGCTCTCACGCTATTCTACACAGATAACAACGTTATATTCTAAGTGTGTCTGTGTTTACTTATTGCTGACGGTGTTCTGCATTGACGTGGACTAAGTCCCAGTTCGATAACACAAACACCAGAGCTTACATCTGAAACGGAAGGGAATTACAACACATGACCCTACTCTCTTTTAGATGGTCGACACGGTCAGAAACAACTACCACTCCACATAAAACCAAGGAAATGTTACACACGGGCACAATGTGACCGCGATGACCGAACACAGTTTTCTGAAGATCACGGTCCCAAAATCACACCAGACATTTCAAACACTGAAAATCACACCTGACATTTTAAACACTGAAAATCACACCTGACATTTTAAACACTGAAAATCACACCCATATTTTCCGTCTCTCTCCCCTTTCTCTCTCTCTCAATCACCAGAGTGTTGGGTTATTAATAAGTCGGACACATGAAAAGCATCTGTGTAACTGGGAGTGTCAGCCATCAAACAGGCAGTTGTGAACCGTCTCCGCAAATGTTAGCCAAGTATTCTCTTTTATGAGGACAAGAGACAATCAGCGGCTGACAGAGCTTCCAATGACCAGATCGTGTAGCCTCGAACGTGAACACATCGTGTGAATACAGTATGTAAAGTGTGTAACTCTAGTGGACTGGTTGGTGCTTATAATCAGTGGCTGCAGTACAGACTGTGGGTGTCACAATATATTTAATGTTAATAATCATAGACACAGCAACAAAAGCCGCAGGTGAATGTAAGAGCTCATAATCACCACATTTAGACTGACCACCACATTTGTCATTATTCCCTGTTACCGGCGTCGTTGTTCCCTGCTGACTTGCTTTTCATTAATTTTCTACATCATTTCTCATCCTATCATTTGGTCCGAACAGGACAGTGTCATATCCTATAAACAACGATTTTCTCTGGACGTCAGATCGCCAGTCACCGCAACAATGTGGGCCATCGTCTATTGATTTGAGTTTCACCTGTCGATATGATTGTACGTGAGAAATATGATTTGACTTTAGATGCCAGGACTCGTTCGAAAAAAAAAAGAATTGGTCGAATCATCCTGCACAACAAAGTTTGGTTCTTTCAAATGTCTAATCTGAGGCTCAGGCTCTCCTTTCAAATGGATAATACGGGCTTTGGTTTACAGAAATCGGGGCTAACCCACTCTGATCAGTCCTCAGACATCTGTGGGTTCTCCGTTTTTTCAGCATTTGTTTCGTGGTTAACAAGTTATTGCTCAGGAACTCAAAGGACTTTGCTCGCCTATCCAGGGAAACCTCAGTATTAAATGTAGACCCCTATCACATCCCACAGGAACGTCCCTCTGTCGTTCTCTTTCAGCTATGTATATCTCCCTGCAAGCAGATACCAAGTGGGCTCTTGAGATTTTACGGAACTAGAAACAGTACCACGGTTTTGCTTCTGTTGTGGTTGGAGACGTGAACTAAATGACTTAAAATATCACAGAAAACAACTATGTGTCGCACAGTGTGATCATGTTTGACCACCGTGATACACGGTGTCAGAATTACTAGAGACCCTGTCATGACAATGTCTTGTCTTCAGGCAAAATGTGCTAGGGAGTAGGCATTGCTGTTCTGAACCGAACTGGAATCCATCCTATAAGCACTGTTTTAGGTCCAAACACATTGAGGATGTATTCCCCACGTGCCATAAAATTTAACAACTATTAAACAAACTTGTTCGGCAGGCCAGTTTGACCTTCACAATGTAATCAAAGGCAAATAAACCCGACTGCACTGACACCTGTCCTCTGGGTCAGGTCCGTCCAATAAAGGGACATACCGTCCTTTCTCTGGTACATTTTTCCTACATGGTGCCATGGAAAGGCCCCAGTTATCATGACAGTCCTAGCTGTTGGCTACTTACGCTGCCACTAACTAGCAGACAGTGATGGCTCCAAGTACCACAGCTAGGCTCAATAAACTCAAAGAGTTTTTGCTATAGAGGCATTTTGCAAACGCATACAAAAAAGACAGATACACACACCCCAGCACACACACACACACACACTCTCCATGGGCACAAACCGTACCTCACACTCACTCTCAACAGACCCACACAAACAGGCATACCCATATTCAGTCCACACTATCGGTCACTTATTTATATTCTGACTACTTGTTGTTTTATAGGAGAGTTATTCATTTGAACCAACCTCCTTGTTAAGGAGCTGATGCAGAAAAATGTTCACTGCAGCCACGACAACATGCTAGAACGCGCCCACCGACCAATAGAAACGTCAGGCTTTGAACTCTCCAGGTAACAGAAGTTGACAACAAAGGAGGACAGTTTCCCTGCCACTGACACACACACACACACGACATTACACACAGAGACCTGTGGCTATGTTATCTTCCCAGCGCTTCCGTGGGCTGGTAACATATAATGGAGGAAGTATGGAAAAAGGGTTTTTAGCTCTCCTGTCAGAGCAACAGTGACAGCTCAGCATCTTCTCCCCAGTACCAAACACGCAGACCTTTTCACCTCTAACACTCTAAAACAGCATACAGGAACCCCTTTGAATAATAAATAGTCCAGAGTTTCACACAACTTCCTGCATGGTATGCCAGCCGGAGAAACCCATCAAGCAAACAATGTTGATGTGGGAGAGGACGGATACAGCTTTTGTGGGGAGATGCCTTTGTGAATAACGGCTCGAGCACAAGGGGACTTCAATGTGAGGTGCCGAAGCCCGCAACACTGGAGGGTGGTGTCTGTGCCGCGTCTGTGCCGCGTCTGTGTCGTGCCTGTGTACGTAGTGGTGTCACCGACGCCTGTTCTGCCTGTTACACAAAAACGAGGAGATACCCAGGTTGGTGGCCCAGGCGTCTCAAAGTGATTTTCACATGAAGTCTCTTTTCCCTGTCTTCCCCGCATATCCAAAAAGAAACCCTCCGACAAAGCACATCGGACATTCTCTCATTGGTGATTGCCATTCGCAAAAAAAAGCATTAACAATGCTCAAAGCTGTCAACATTATAGGCGTCTTTGGCATGCAAGAGTTCAACTAGGACAAATAAGATTAGTGTAGGAAAGTGTATCGATATTTTTTTAAACATTTTCTTATATTTGAATAAAATGTTATATAAAATGTGTACACACACACACACACACATATGTGAATACATACACATACATACACATATATATATACACCCACAGTATCAGTCAAAGGTCTACACACACACAAGCCGTATTCTAAATGTAAACATACACAGATGTTTATCACTAATGCATTACTACTAACTTCACGTAAAGTGATGATTTACAAACGCAAAAAGCGAATGGGCACTCAAAACAATACAACTGGATGGAGCCTTTAACAATATAGCATACCGGAGGATTACCAATGACAATAAAGACGGCATACATTTCACTCTACCAGGAGACAGCTCTGGGTTTGATAGGCCCCGGGAATGAGGGCCATTTTAGTGGTTGATGTGTCCATCGCTGGCCGATATTTAATACTCGGTTACACTCGGGGGCCCAAACATGACAGAAAATCATTAGCCACAACGGGCTGTTAACTGTCACATGAAAGATTGAAGAAGCAGCGAGGCGTCCAGCCTGGTGCGGCAGTTTAACGGTCGTCCTTCCAAACCGGATCCCGCTGAGACCCATGATGGAGCAGTTGTGCAGGTGGGCCACATTCACTTCACCCGGCGTGCCGTACTGCATGGTGATCCGGAGAACCGCGCGGGTCAAGTGGAGCATCTGGCGTCTGGTTTATACATGAGCTCTTTAAACACAAGCCGATGGGCGAGGCGAAAAGCCTGCCTGAGACGGTGAGCGTAAAAAACGGCATAAAGTCATAGAGATCAAGAGTGTGTGTGTGTGTGTGTGTGTGTGTGTGTGTGTGTGTGTGGGGGGTGCTTCTGATCCAGCGATACTGAAATACACAGAATCACTTGGCCGTTGTGTGTGCGGAAACACTCCGTGTGTGGCTATTTTACATACTATTTACTTGTCGCTGGATTTTTGGAAAAAGACCAGTAAGTAAGCCTTTCAGTGTCAGTCTACACATGTTGGCAAAGCAACCCACACCGCTATTGGACTTAATCTGAAATAGAGCCAGAGAAAGAAGTGTTCCTCAAAAACAGTCTAGAAGGAGGTAATGGATGCTTACTAAAAAGCGGAGCCTGTGTTTTTGTGCTTGCCTCTACCAGTGAGGCGGCAAGCCCGGGGTACAAAAAGAATTCAAATCTCCTCTTGACATTGAGCGCCGCCAGCAGAGATAGCCCCTCATTTCAACCCCAACACCCCCGTTCAGATCAGCTCCTCTGCTCTGGATGGTTCTATAAAGCCCATCTACTGAGATGACATTCAGCACCTAGTTTAGCCACTACGCAACATATTCTGTGAACTGGCGTAGGAGGTATTTTCCAGAGCGCCTGAATAAGGCCGAATCTCCATAGGATTCCCCAGTGTCTTCTCAGCTCTCTGTGAGAAGGGCCTTACTGCTTCACAGACACGCTGGCTGAGGGGTCTCTAGGGGGGGCCTGGTCTGTCAAAGAAGACTGACTATAGAGGCCATTATTTCAGATAACTCTGCCTTTCCCTTTCACCAGTCTTTACCTATTCATTAAGGTTCTTATAGTTAAATGTTTCATTCTTTCTAATCCGAAGACAGTTTGTAATAAATGAAAGGAAAAAGGTATGAAATTGTCAAGTTATGAATGAAGCATCTGCCGCCTTAATTGTCTGCTTCGTTTGACAATAAAACCTGGTCAATTATTCAAGGGGATTAATTACAATTAGGTTAATTAGGTTAATGATATTCGGCTAATACTTGGACTTGACCACATTCTCTCCCTGTGTATGTTACACGGACATATGTGAGACAAATATTGTCTTTAATTAAATGTGTAATTGTTATAAATATGTTCGAGGTGTGGAACGAAAGGCCGTGCATACTGCAACCAATTGGTTGTTTCAAATGAAAACAAAAAAACGATATTTAGTCGTCTTTAGTACGTCTTTTCAAAACCAACAACAGGATGAACGGGATTACAGTATATCGAAGCCCTCTCCCTCCGGTGTGTGTCAGTGTGTGTCAAACACTCACTGGTTGGTTTTTCTGTGTATCCGCTTGGCACCACAGCCCTACGGGGCATGATCACCAGACCCAGGGTGATCCACCCCGTCTGACAGATGACCGTGTGTGTGTGTGTGTGTCCGTGTGTGTGTGTGTCCGTGTGTGTGTGTGTGTCCGTGTGTGTGTGTGTCCGTGTGTGTGTGTGTGTCCGTGTGTGTGTGTGTCCGTGTGTGTGTGTCCGTGTGTGTGTGTGTGTGTGTGTCCGTGTGTGTGTGTGTCCGTGTGTCCGTGTGTGTGTGTGTCCTGCCTCTTCTTTCCCTTCCCTCCCCGGGTTTCTTTATGTTGCCAGTGTGTTTTATTTACTCCAAGTGGCGCGTCCGTCTCTGTAATTCGTCTGCCTGCCAGGGTGATAAATAAAGCTGTTTTCCTTTATACGGTGCCAGTGCCGTTTACAGCTAATGCGTTTTCATCCTTGCCACTATTTATCAGCCTCTCTAGACACACGCAGCCTGGACGCAAGAGGCCCAAGTGCCGTATATCAGCCAGGCTATTTCTGTGCCAGAGCAAATCTTCTGAATCTAGAGGGATTCTCTAGCTCTGGATCGGTCCATTACAAAACAAGGAAGAAGTTTTGGGGGCATCGGCAAACGGAAGGTATCGCAACTCGGAGTTAGGCTTCTCTGCCGCGATAGTTGCTGAACTTATGAATTACCAAGCGGAAATAAACGCAGTTCAAAGTCTCACTTCTTCACCTCGATTGAGGCACAGGGGATTTTGCCACAATTTCAGTCAAATTCTCTCAATATTCCCCTCCTACTAGAGTTCGTGTAGACGCTCACGGTTTCAACCGCCTTATTAAAACAAAAAACGAGAGAGAAAACGCCGGGTAATTCCTGACACTTGTTCGCATACTCAAATTCCCTTTTCAAACACCCGTCTCTCTTTTCCATAATGGATGTCAGATCGTCAGATCTGGTTGGAGTAGGAGCGGTTCACAACGAATAAGGTCTCCCTCCTTCCTGCATTTGAAGCGATCACTCAACGCGACGCTGTGTTGTTTGACATCAAAGGAGCGCGGAAGACACCGGCATCACCTGCCGAGCGTTCCAAACGGATGAAGCTAAAGCATCTTCAAATCGTCTTGTCCGAGACATTTCCCCCTATTAAGTCTGACTGCATGCAGGTTTAAAGGCTGAGACAGGCCCTTTAGATAAGCTAACCAAGACACAGTGTTACAGATGGAAGATCTTACAGTACGGTAACACGGAACGCTTCATAACAGCCTGCAGTGACAAGATGCCATTCAAAGGGGAACCAACAGACTGTTGTAATGCCAAAATAAGAGGCTCACTGCTGACTAAACACAAGCCGAGCGAGGTCGTCTACCACGGGACATAGCTACCTGCTCTGCACCGCAACTGACTAGTCTTCAGCATATTCTAATTAAAGAATTAGCACTTCTTGTTGAGGTTGCTTGTTAACATGACCAGCTGTGGTATCGTCGACTTGTTCTTATATTACACTGGAACAGCAATGTCTCAAACAATCCCACACACTTGGTGTGTGTGTATGTGTGTGTGTGTTTCCTAATAATTCAGCTGTGGGACCTGGCTTGGATGTCGGTGGTACGTTCGCTAGGAGAGTTTCGGGGGGCGAGTCTGTAATCTGGGCAGATCATGTTTTCCACCCCTTAGATGAAGCAAAGCATCTTTGGCAGCCGCGCGTTTCATCTCAGACACAGGCATCCAAAACAAAGAGAAAATGATTGATTGGATGATGAATAATTTAAAGACCGCAGAGCAGACAGATTGTGGAGTTCACCCCGCTCACTCCTTAAAGATTGGATTACAACCAAAAGTTGGCCCTAATTATACTAATCTGTGTCATCACAAATTTGCAGAAATCAAATATTGATGTGGACATGGGAACAGGGCTGTGGTTGCGTGGCACCAGGCGCTGATTGGACGGGAGAGGCTTGTTCCGGGGATCTATAGGATTTTATGGCCAGCTGTACCGTGCACAAACAGAGAAACAGACAGACAATAAATACAGGGACTGAAAACAAAGACGAGACATACACAACCTTCTCTACGCCATCTCACGACAGCATATTGAATGAAACGTCAAAATATTTACCCATAAACTTTCAGAGAGAGTTCATGCGCTTTATCAACAATAAAAAAAAAAATCCCATTAACCAGTTAATCAACCACCACGCACAGGTCAATTCCTCGTTCAACCACAGGGGGCGCTGATGTGATGTGTTTGCAGAGGGAACAAGTGCTACGAAGCAGGGATTTATAGATGAACACAGATTCTATTTTTTTCAATATACCCCGCTCATGAAATTTCATTTGGGTTGTAAATGTACAGTCATTTACTATCATAAATGTGTAATGGGCCCCTGAATCCAAAGACATTGTGCTGGCTAATCAACTCATTTGAAAATGAATATAGATCTATTAAATGGGAGCTCAGCAGTTCGACATAGTTAGAGAGAGAGTGGCATGCCGTCAAACATGGCCACTAGTTTTTGCTCTAATCCGCGGCCCCAATTTCATTCTTGGAGATTTTGAATGATGATGAACAAGATTAAATGACTGTTAAATACTGATTTGTTTTGTCATTCAGATCTGATCTGTAATGGGCTTTAAGAATAGTGGAATTAGATTGCAGATCAGACTCATTCCTGCTCATTTACACAGTGAAATGCAAGTGAAGTTAATTACACTTTTAGAAACATTCATGTAGAAACAAGCAAGCCGGCGGAAGAGAGGATATTGCATCAAACAGACCGAACCCACTGAAACCCACGAAGACAGGTGAGAACACACTCCATTTGTGTTTGTCGCTGTGTGTGTGTCTCATGTGTATATACATTGTATCCAGAGCAATTTACCATGGTAAGCCCATACATTTGATATATTCTCATATTACCAGAATGAATGATCCACAACTCAACCAATTAAGCCACAAGTGTGTGTGTGTTCTGTGTATTAGTGTGGTTTACCATAATAATCAAACCTGACAATTTGGTCCCTCCATGTTTTTTTGGTTTACCGTTAGGGATGGGCGTTGGGGCTAGGCGTTGGGGCTAGGCGTTGGGGCTAGGCGTTGGGGCTAGGCGTTGGGGTTAGGCGTTGGGGCTAGGCGTTGGGGTTAGGCGTTGGGGTTAGGCGTTGGGGTTAGGCGTTGGGGTTAGGCCTTAGTAAATGTGTGCCGTTAAATGATGTAACAAATTGCGTAAACATGCGGAGGGCAGTACAGCAGAAAGCATGTGTGCAAGTGGGAAATGGAGAGTACAAACAGTATGCATTATACAAACAACAAATAACAAAGGCTGACATAATAATAAAGGCTGGCAATCCAAAATATTTGATAAAAATTATCAGAGCACCGGTATTTTCTCGGCGGCATGTTAAAATAAAGATTACAATTAAAACATCCTGCCATTGTATTCATGTATGGTGAAGTTCGAGGCAGATGTGTACATCTCTCTCACTAATTCTTTACATCTGTCAATCTGACTGGAGATGCGGAAGAAGTCATTTATCAGAACTAGTGGTGTTGAGGACAGGGAGGAGTGGGTTGTTTGGCGTGGGGGCTGGCTGGCTCTGCCTGGATGGGAGAGAACCTCAAGGCGAGCTGGATGTTCTAAGGTCATTGTAATTAAATCCAAGCCAAGACAAACAAGCCTTACAGGTTAGAAAGTCCTTCTCGGCTCCATGTCCTTATAAAATTACATCAAAACATATTCCCAATATGTATGAATATTGATTAAACGGGACGGGCAAAGTCCGGATTAGTTGAATTCCTTTATGCAGAGGAAAAATAAATAAAGTAATACATTCATAATTAAAGTCATTTCTCTCTCTCTCCCCCCACCGCTGTTCGTCCCTTGGTATTTCTTCCAGGCCGTAGTAGGGCGGCGGAGGGCGTGAGATACAGAACTGGAGTAGGCTTCAGAGCTCATGGAAACTCTGTCCAGACGTGGCCAGTCTTTGGCTGGGATCCAGCATAAGGTCCTGCTTCTGTTGTGTGAGTCGCAGTGCTGAGTACTTCCAGGTGGGTGACGGGTGTTCCTACATCTGAACCCGGCCGTGCCCCAACTCGGCTCCACGCCACTTTCTCACCACTCTCTTGCTTACCTATTTGCTTACTGTCCCACCGCAGAGCAATGGAAAGGAAACCGTTATTACACCTCGGTTCGATCGTCTATTAGACGTAAGAATTATATGTCTTTCTATAGAAATCAGGCATTCCTTTAATGGCAAACACAGTTGGCCATTAAAGGAGAAGGCTCTGGATCAACCGTGAGGTCCACATGTGAACTGTTTCATTAACCGCACTAAACTTGACAAAAAAAGAATTGTAGCGCTTGCACCGTAGCAAACAAGCCCTGTAGGTGGCGTAGTTTCACATGGAGTTTCTCCTGGTCAGGTGATGTGGTCAGGGACTTCAGTCTCTAACTAAGAGAAGTGCTTTAACACAAACAGAATTTGTGCTTCGGGGCCAGCAAAGGTCAATCAAACCCTCTTTATTAGGCCAATTGGGATATAAGTAAGGTGTACTACAGATAAGTTAACCTATCACCGCAGAACAGTGCACAAAGTCTTCTATGCAGCCAGATTAAAACGCTGCCGGCCAGATGGGAGCTTCCACGACACCACACGACACCACACATTAGGAACTTACGGGTCACAGTGGGTTTCCATGACCACCAGAATGTAATGAAGGGATGGAAATCTACAAAGTTTAAAGAAACAGTATGGCAGGATACACCAGACACACCAAAAACGTGATATTGGCTGAAGACAGATGATGTGCACGTCCTGACATGTGAAAGAATACCGCTCCTGTTTAAAAATGCATGTTGCAACAAATAGTGGAATACTGTACCAAATCTGAGGAACCAAACAAATAGTGGGTTACTGTACCAAATCTGAGGAACCTAACAAATAGTGGGGTACTGTACCAAATCTGAGGAACCTAACAAATAGTGGGGTACTGTACCAAATCTGAGGAACCAAACAAATAGTGGGGTACTGTACCAAATCTGAGGAACCTAACAAATAGTGGGGTACTGTACCAAATCTGAGGAACCTAACAAATAGTGTGGAACTGCACCAAATCTGAGGAACCAAACAAATAGTGGGGTACTGTACTGAATCTGAGGAACCAAACAAATAGTGGGGTACTGTACCAAATCTGAAAAAAACTAACAAATAGTGGGGTACTGTACCAAATCTGAGGAACCAAACAAATAGTGGGGTACTGTACTGAATTTGAGGAACCAAACAAATAGTGGGGTACTGTACTGAATTTGAGGAACCAAACAAATAGTGGGGTACTGTACTGAATCTGTGGAACCAAACAAATAGTGGGGTACTGTACTGAATCTGAGGAACCAAACAAATAGTGGGGTACTGTACCAAATCTGAAAAAAAAAAACAAATAGTGGGGTACTGTACCAAATCTGAGGAACCAAACAAATAGTGGGGTACTGTACTGAATTTGAGGAACCAAACAAATAGTGGGGTACTGTACTGAATTTGAGGAACCAAACAAATAGTGGGGTACTGTACTGAATCTGTGGAACCAAACAAATAGTGGGGTACTGTACTGAATCTGAGGAACCAAACAAATAGTGGGGTACTGTACCAAATCTGAGGAACCAAACCACTCAACTGAAGTTCTTGTGGTATTATAAGTAGATTGTCCTTAGAGGTTCATTGGCCTCGAATACAAAAAAAGCCCAGAAAAGAATGTAATTCCCTCTTCAACACGCCACTCAAATCAGCTCAGAAAATCTGAACACACATTCAGGCCTGCATTTTTCTCAATTCCAGACTCATAACTGGTGGTATACAATAGCGACAGGAAAGAAAAAGCCCTATTTTTGAAGCTCCCAGCTTGCCAAGCTCCCGCGTGGGTATTCGGTGCGCTCCTCATCTTGTTTATAGTGCATTAGCAGCCTCCTCATCTTCATCCTCCTCCTCGCCCGCGTCTTCTTGTTGTCGGGTGGAGTGTCCGGAGGCAATAAAAGCATCGATTCCCCCCTTCTCTCTTCCTTCAGCAATATGCGGGGGCCTAATTTTCCATCAGCAAAGCATGAAATCAGTGGAGAATGCCACACACACAAGCCGCCATTGCCTACACACACACACACACACACACACACACACACTAAATAGCCTTTAAATAAACTTTAACCGTTGCATGTGAAAGTCAGGCAGTTATGAGGCGTGATAATCACTGTAGACCAATGTTGGGTTATGAAAAAAGCAACGTTCTAAGAATCTGAGAGTCACATCAATGGTGTCAATGCAACACACACACACACACACATACATACACACACACGTCCATCCATCTGGCAAACATGCTCTTTTATCAGGACAGTTAGTCCTAACACACACACATAACTGGTGTTACTCACTTACACACATCTTACTGCCTTAACTGACAAAGGCTGTCTGCAATATGGATGACAAGAGCAAAGCGCCCAAAACAAAGTCAAGCCTTGGTAAGAAAACGTCCCGTTCTATAATGAATTGCCTTCAGCGTAGCAGCATCAACACCCACTGCTGCGCGGGAAAAATAACCACTTATTCTCTTAGAGAACAAAACTTCCATATTTAATCGGCACCGTGTACAGTGAAAACAAAACGAACGGACAACTTCTGTGGCATGCAAATCATCTGGCATCCGGACGACAGCTACAGAAAGCAAGTCATCCAAGTGTTCTGTTGTGTGATTGGCAGGATTTCTGAAATGTGCAGATGATAAATATTTATAATTGATATCTGCTATGTGACTGAACATGGGAGACAGAGGCATAAGAGGGCACTTTGATGTCGGCGCCACAATACTACAGCAGTCAGTGCTGTCTAACACCACGTTCAGTCCAACCAAGTCTGCCTGGTTCCTCCGTGCGGCTAACGAGGGCTAGTTCGCTCTGGTTTGGCCAGTTCGGTTTGTACCCAACCTCCTTCTCTCTCTGGCGACGGCCTCCTCCTCTAGAGGTAGACGATCAGATATAGAGGTACAGTGAAGAAAATTGGGGCTTATTGGATCTACGGGAAGCGATAGGTGGGGGACGCAGGCTAAATATCGGGAATATCTGGAATATCAAAGAACCCAATTGCGTTTTTGACCGTGGCTCACAAACAGAATGTTAAAGAAGTGGAGGGCTGTTACTGTACTGAATGGATGAGCTTGACCATGGCACACAAAGACACCGTCCTACATCGTCATCCTGGTTCCAGTACCAGTGCCAGGTCCCCGTGCCCGCTCGCTCCACATGCTTCAGATCAGTAGTTATTCTGCCACAGCCACGGCTCCGTTCTGTTGAGAATGCTGTGGGGTGAGGAATTTGGACGAGGCCACAATGGCTTCGTTATTCTGCTGCTATGCATGTGGAGGCCACAGAGGAGAGGAGGTCTCTCAGGGCTCGTGTCAGCTGATATGTCTGGTTACAAACACAGACAGACCTCCAGACGGTGGAGAAAGTATGCCACATGTCAGATGGAGAGGTGCAGTGTGTGTGTGTGTGTGTGTGTGTGTGTGTGTGTGTGTGTGTGTGTTGGTCTGGTACAGAGAGTTTGGATTAAGAGGGACACATCCATGTCTTTCTGCTCAGATGAACGAGTGTTGCAACAACGAAGCAAAACCTCTCTACATCTAAAACCCCTGTTTGGAAATATTGTCATATCTGCCATTTTTCTGAATATAGAAATGAAACAACAGGATGTAATACAGTACATTACTGGGTTTCCTGGCCTATGTCAAACCATATAAATGCTATAAGCATGCTATGTCATTGTCATAAAAGACGAACACAGATGATCTGCATCTGTAAGAATTAAACAGCATTTCCACCATAAACAACACACTACTGAAAATACAGCTAAAAACGTTCACAGTGTTCATGTTTATTCTCGATTATTATAAAAGCATTCTAAATGTATGTTCTTCCAATTTCTGATTAAAGGGTTGTGAAAGTGCCCGACTCAAAGGAGTTAAGACTGTCAAAACCTGTCTAACAATGTTACCATAACACTGTAACCATTGGCAATTCAATCAAAACACTACAACCACCCTTCCTCTTTACTAACACACACACACACACACACACACTCACACACACACACTCACACACACACACACACAAGCCAGTTTCACGCAGACTATCATCTCTGACATATGCACATTCTTGAGAAGATGCTCTTACCCAGAGCAACTTACATTACTGATTGCAAATATTTAGTAACTATTATTTTCTGGACATAATTATCATACAGGCAGGGGGATGAGTGAGTTGAAATGAAAACTATGGGTGAACAAGTGGTCATGATGATATAAGGGCCATATTCAAAACGTAGTGAGAACCACCGGGGTTAACATGGCTTACTTACCACAACTCAAGGTACCAGTCAGGACACTCCTTTGGCATCCACTTTAAAAGACTTCAACTTAATGCGTGGCAATGTCCCCATCACTGCCCTGGGGCATTTGGACTTTAGACCAGCAGATTGAGTGCCAGCTACCAGCCTTCCAACATCCCTGCCAACAGCATCTGGTCTCCCATCCCCGTTAGTCCCTGTTAAAGCGAGATAGACTCCACCCTATGAACTCAGGTCATTTGTATTAGTGTCCTGTCATAACTTGCACATCAAAAAGGCCATCTACAAAGAGCCGACCTAACAAGCAACATAACATCTGTCGGAGCCAACTCCAAAAAGGTCCCGAAAACTTGCAAAACCGACTTTATTACTATTTGCTATTGGCCAATGGGAACAATATTGAGCTGATTACAGGCAAAACAAAAAGCCTCCCAAAGGACTGAAGCATTGTCAGGCGGTTTCAGTAAAAACGTCAAATCGCACTCCAATAGAACAAAACAATAAAATATTTGCAGCTTACAACGTCGACGGGAGCAGAGGGAGGGAAAAAAGGCAGCCGCTAGCCACCCCGCCATAAACCATGGAAATATAGGAACGGAGGATTTATTTCATAGCCGTACTGTAAACTCCATGCAATCCCACAGAGCATTATAATTTAAAGCAAGCATGAAATACAAAACCTTCAAGCAGATTAAATTCTGGAATCAAGCGGGCCATGTAAATGATGTGACGACGGGGGGCCACGGTAATTAGAATGCAGGCTTGTACTGGCGCAATTAGGCCAAACCGACTGCTGGATCAGAAGGGCCGGGGACAGAAAGAGCTAAAGGAAGGAGACAGGGATCTCCGTATTATTCCAAAATGAGTGTGGCTGTGTGTTTGGACCGGTTCGCAGTCACCTGAGCTGTTTTTGGTTGTTTTTCCTGCGTTCATTAGTATGCGGCCGTCCTGCGGATTGAGGTTAACGTGAACTCAAACTACGTCTTATTTTTGTATTTGCGAGGCACGCCGACGAGGCCGGGCGGGCCAGACAGACCATTTGAGAAGCGGGAAAAAGCAATAGGAAAACGCACCGTGCCCCATAAAAACACTCGACTTGCTTAGGGGAATCGCAGAAATAAAATAACATAAAAACATTTACGGGTAAACAACCCAGGAGCGGAAACGCCGCTGGGAAAATAAGAGACACATTTGGGCAAATCTCTCAGGTGAAGCCGAACCATCAAAGCCTTCCTGGCTGTACGGCGTGTAGCCAACGTTAGACGTGAACGGGGGACCACCTGGAGACGAGAAATGACACTCATTTGAGAGTAAATTAGCCAAACAAGCATGCCGGGGACGGGCGTTTAGTGTCTTGATGTTTCCCGGCGGGATTGAACGCGAGCGCCTCTAATTCAAACAGAGAGGCAGGCTATGCCAACACAGCACAACACAAACACCTCTTTACTGCACGCCGAGACGAGTACGGGCGTCTGTTGGGGATGCGTCGGCGGAAACAGCTTCGTGTCTGTCATCAGACAGCGTGGCACACTGCTCAATGAAGTGGCGGGCCTGCCTGTCGCACGGAACCCGTCGCTACGTGAAGCCCAATCAGCACCCGTTGGCCCATTACACAGGATTAGAGCCGTCGCTGGTACGGCAAATCCAGTAATACCGCATTAAACAAACTGGGCTTTCGCAGCAGGAACGGATTGCAGTCCGGAGAGTGTTTGTTTGTGAGCCGGTGACTTGAGTCACAAACCATCACACTCTTTTCCAAAAAGACACCCCGATCAGTGTGTCCTAAATGGACACGGGCTGTAACACAGCACTTCACATTCTTCCCCAAAAACAAGGATTTTTCGTACGATGTGGCAACAAAGTCATCTACGCAAAGGGCATATGACAATAACGTAGTTCTTCACTATACTGGATTCATTTCTTTCTACAATCTCCTGCTCAACACTGAACGCTGAAGTCGCAACAGCAGACTGATATGAAAAAAAAGAAGGGATGATGTCAATTGACTTCGGGGATGCTGTGATATAATGATCCCGTTGTTTTTGCACGGAGAGCAACAGAACCACCAGACCCTAATAACCTTCCAGTATGGGTCAGGCCGGGTTGCCAGGACCACAGATATGGCCAGATGCCCCCGGTAAAAAGCCAAAACCCAAGAGACTGACAATTCCCAACAGAAGTGCATAAAAACAACAACACATAATAATTTAACATTTTACTGCGTGGACTAAATGGTCTTTTCTATCCATGATATTAAGGTTAATAGACAGCAGGTTCTTGTTCCTTTGTCAGATTCCCCATCTGGTCGTGAGGGTTTAGCCCGAGGGCTTCAGGACTGTGTGTGTTTCAGCATCCAGCAGCAGATGTGCTCTTGGTAGGTAAGCAGAGGTCCTACACACACACACACAAACACACAACCACGCACACACACATGCACACACTGTGCTTTGACCCTGTGAATCTTGGATTTCTAGTATCCCGTCCGAGACACACATATGACATATTTGCATGTAATAGAGGGTACAAACAACAGAGAGATGCAATTGGGACTACAATAAGTGTTTCCGTCTCCCATAAAGATATATCTTGACACACTCACACAAACACACACAGCTGAGGGTGTGGAAGCTCTCCTGGTGTCTCTGCTTAAAACAATACATAGTCCTCCTGCGTGGCGTGCCAACGCAGAGATACGCTGAGCTGTTAGTGTGGTTGACCAATGTTGTCATGTGGAAAGGACAGCCAGAGATTCAGAGGAGTGTGAAAAACAGACCAGACACCTCCTGAATTTGCGGCAGTCACACATCTACTCCTGGCACTGCTGCACATTGCGTTTTTAAAAGCAATGTTCGTTCAAGTCGTACTGTTGTATTTGCATATCTGGACCTGATTTAATAAAAGTCCTTCTACGTGTATTTCAGGTTTGAGCCACGCCGCTCGTGGATTTGCTCTCTCACACGCATACCAATATAACTGTGAAATTGCTGAATTGCTATGTTCAAACTCAAAGCCCGTATCAAATGCATGCACTGGTATGTAGTGGGAAAGCGCACTCCATATGGACTCTGAAGCCTACAGGCTTCACTTCCTGGAAAACAAGTCAAGCAGGTAAATGTCATCCACATAACGCTAGTGTAAAGCTTGTGTACCAGCCCCTGTCCATCTGATGATGTGGAGAAGAAACCAAGGCCTAATTAGGAGCATTAGTGGTGGGTTGGTGTGCTTGTGATTCGGTGGCTTCAATAAGGCAAGGTAATCAGTGATCTATCAGTCAAGTGCTTATGCCAGGAGCTACCACTGGAAAAAGGGGTTTTATTTAGGGCCGCGGTAGGTAGAGAGAAAAGACAGAGAGAAGACAGAGGGACAGAAGACATAGAGAGAGAGAGGATATATTAAGAGAGATGACAAAGAGAGAGAGAGAGAGAGAGAGAAGACAGAAGCCAGAGAGAGATAAAAACAGAAGACATAAGACAGATAGAGAAGACAGAGAGGACAGAGAGAGAGACAGGATATATATATATAGAGAGAGATGACACAGAGAGAGAGAAGACAGAAAGAGAAGACATAAAGAGAAGACAAAGACAGAAAGAGACAGAAGACAGGGAGAGACAGGTTCAAAACAACCCCAAAGACTATAGGAAAGCATTTAGTACTAAACAAATCTATTTTAGATACTTTCTGGATACCACGTGCGCCGACAGTAAAGGCGTCAATTTAGCCGTAAATAATATCAACCATACCAATATATTTGAGCAAAATACAAAGGCAGCATAATTAAAGCTGACATCAAACCATCCAAAAAATAATGAGTACAGAAGACCACTGGGTTGATACAGATTGTTAAACTATCAGGAAAAAAACTAACTGTCAAATCAAAAGCACAAAGACTTGAATAATGGATAATTATTGTTTCAAAAATCAAGACTTTTACTAAATAAATGTAGCCTACTTTCAGAATCAAAAACAACTCTACTAACAGAAAGAAACATTCATGCAAGAGCCCTTAGAAACAACCAACTTCTGGGCACACGGTAAAGAACGCAAACCCAAAAGAAGAATTTGCTAAACAAAACACCGACACTTGCAAATCCAGAAATGTCAACAGGAAAACTACAAACAATGTTTGCAAGATGGAATTAGTCAAAACCTCCACAAGGAAAAACAGAGTTGAGCAGTGATACTTATCCCTTTATCCAACTGATCCTGAGTCAGAGTTCACAAACCACTACTATTAACACCTTAAAGCCTGAGTACATCCAATCAATCAGAATTACCTAAAGTACAGAACAGTGGCAACAAAACCACATGACCAATTGGAAACACAAAGCAAAATACAGTGCTACCTGATCCTAAACAGTCAGTACACCATGGCGAACTGGTTACTGATCAAATCAAAGTACAAGGTCAGTAAGCAGAGCCTAGTGATTGAAAACCTCCCCGTAAAACCACTGCACCACAGCAGAACCAAAGTCAGCGCTTTTTGGACAATTTGTCGAAAAAAATAAACATTAACAATTAGGTACATTCTCTACGTTTAAAACCATGGTTCTAAGTTTCCGAGACCTATCTAATAGCAATAAGACAGCCATGCTATGGCAATACGTACATCATTATGCCAATAAAGGAATTTAACTGAATGGAATATATACAAGAGACAAAAAGAGAAACAAAGAGAAACTACTCGCAAGTGTACTTAAAATTCCCAAAGTCTCTATTTGATTTTCACTTTCCACTTACATTACAGCACTCTCAGTGTTTGATAGTTGACATCGCAGAGAAATGTTTGATTGTCACGTCGCGCCGGCCATTTGAATAGAACGTGAACTAATGTGATATCCAATCACGGCACGAAAACAACAGTTGTGCAAGCCGTCCCCCATAGTAACGAGGATTTGCATGACACAGTCACCATCAAAGACATGTTGGTCAATAACACGTCCATACACCAACCGGTGTAGAAAAGGTGTGTAACACCTGTAATGGACAGTGTAACGAGGGCAGACACTGGTGTTCATATGTGGGGCTGATGACATCTGTCTTTAATACAGTTGCAGTGTTGTGTAATAGCATTGACAACTCAGTGCTTTTCCGAACTGCGAAACAAAGCAGGTTGTTTGGAGTCAACAGGGCTGTTGAATGGATTGATTTTTTGTATTTTTTTATTATTCAATGGGACTATGACCGTGAGAAGTGCCGGGATCCCGGGACAGTATTCAAACATGAAGGCTTTGGGAAAGAAAAACTGAATATTTGTCTGTAAACCAATGATCGGCATAAATCTCACAGGGCTCATTTTGTGGCTTCTTTTACTGCTTAACGACACAAACTTCCCGTTTTAAAGAGGACTTTCGGTTTCTGGGTTCGGCCAGGCGGGCGAAACGAAGCCTCACACACATATCCACGTCCACCCAGCAAAAAGAGAAAGCGGACGATTCACCTTCACTTAACCGTGTCTAACATTACAACCCAAACACCACAAACCCTGCAGGGTGAACGGGACCAGAACCCTGGGCGGCATCATCAAAAAGAACTGGTATGAAATGAAAGTGTAAAAGAATCAATGCTGGATCAGGTACTCTGTGGTAAACTCCAGGACAGTCATAATGGCAATACAAACGAAAAGCACTGTTGTCATCCATCCAGACTGCAGTGTTATGAACAACACATGGGCACAGAAACAAAGGTTTTTCCCACTAACAAAGCTTTCCACAGAGACCTGACACTGGTGTTAGTAGCTATTTACATACAGAAGACGCGCCGAAAGGACATTTGCATAATGCTTTTTTTTTCCTGTAGCCCGCATGCTCAGGGGAGTCACATTGTAACATATTGGTGCTTAATGAACTCTGAAAAAAATTGATTTTCCACAGAGTAAATTAAGAAATGCATTATGGCTGTTAAAGCAATCTGGGGAGGAAATCGGAAGCCTTCCAATGCAAACTCTGCTTGATCAGTAATAAATTACATGTTACACGTATTTGCTTTAATTCATGCTAATTCGGCCCAATTAATGTATCGCAGTGGCTGTGAAAGAGGGCCGCCACAAGAGATTTAATTATTTATCCTATTTCTGTGTACGGTGCCGTATGTGTGTGTGTGTGTGCGTGTGCGTGCGTGTGTGTGTGTTTGTGTATAACAGATATCTTTCACTTCATTTATACGTGTCCTTGTGCACCAATGAATGAAGGGAGTTTTTAACTCAGCATGAAAGTGTGATGTGTCTGTGTGTTGGTGAAGTACAGTGTGTGTCTGTGTGTTGGTGAAGTACAGCGTGTGTCTGTGTGTTGGTGAAGTACAGCGTGTGTCTGTGTGTTGGTGAAGTACAGCGTGTGTCTGTGTGTTGGTGAAGTACAGTGTGTGTCTGTGTGTTGGTGAAGTACAGTGTGTGTCTGTGTGTTGGTGAAGTACAGTATGTGTCTGTGTGTTGGTGAACTACAGTGTGTGTCTGTGTTGGTGAAGTACAGTGTGTGTCTGTGTGTTGGTAAAGTACAGCGTGTGTCTGTGTGTTGGTGAAGTACAGTGTGTGTCTGTGTGTTGGTAAAGTACAGCGTGTGTTTGTGTGTTGGTGAAGTACAGCGTGTGTCTGTGTGTTGGTGAAGTACAGTGTGTCTGTGTGTTGGTAAAGTACAGCGTGTGTTTGTGTGTTGGTGAAGTACAGCGTGTGTCTGTGTGTTGGTGAAGTACAGCGTGTGTTTGTGTGTTGGTGAAGTACAGCGTGTGTTTGTGTGCGACGGAGAACTTATTCCCCCAGCTGACGGGGCGTTGTAGACACAGCCCTGATTGTTGCCTGGATTTCCTGCACTGTGTGTGAGGACAGCAGACTGGAGGAACATAGACAGGAGATCTGCCTTCCTTCCCCAGCTAGAAGCAGGATGACTCATTGTTTACGGGCCGGCCTGGTCTGCTATCATGTCGAACGGCAGTGATGCCACTTTTCCATTGACTCACAATCTCTGCATGTCACTACATGACACAGAGCCGTGCCATCCTGTCCTCTATAAAATGAAGGAGACGCTCTCTCTCTCTCTCTCTCTCTCTCTCTCACACCCGTTGGCGGGGCCTCTGGAACATCCTTGTCCTCTGTCACTGGTGTTTTAAACCAGCTGCCGGACAATACAACCAAAATCTGCCAAAGAAAACGTGTCTCGCGAAGCACTTTCAAAGGTGAGGAAGCCGACAACCAAGTGTAAACTAAATATTTCAAACTGACAGATAGTTTTCAGAAACAAAAACAAACTGAGGGCAAAATTTTGGTTTTCTGAGGAAAAAAGAATGTATGACTTATCGTCCAGTTCGGAATAAATCAAGTAAATACAAACACACCTCATTGGATAGTTAGATGGAGTTGCAGGCCACCGGTTCCCAGAGCACTTTGGCAACACTACTGGAAAAAGTTACTGTTGAATTAATCGTTTGTTTCACTGCCAGCTGCAGAGAAAGTGTGCTTCCTCCACAACAACCACAAATCCCTTCAACCTCCAAAAACTGCAGTCAAACCAGGAACTCTACGAGTTACTTTAGGAGTGTTACAAAACCAGGAATAGTCCAGAGCAAGAACAAGAAATCCCAACACTACATTTTGGATTTAACAAAGGTGGAAAACAAAAAATATCAATACACATGAAAAAAATGGATACCTGATTAGCTATCCCTGGATTAAAACAAAGAAGGTTTTCAGAAGAAATTAACTGTACTTTCTTTTCCCTCTGCAACAATAGAGACTCTGTCGTTAAAGAGAGTCAACGGTAAGTATCCAATCCTGTCATGGCGATATTAAAAAGCTTAACCGGAGATGGTTTTCAAGTAAATTAAAGAAAACAAAATCTCCTGATTAGTCAATTAAGTGGCACATTAGCCAGGAGTTAATTAAAAGATAGGCCATCGTCTTTAAGGATATGTCGCTAAGGCAAGAGGAGTGTTTAAACAGGAGATTGAACAAATGGCGCTTATTAAAAACTTCCAGCGAGTCACTTGACATCTAACACATCTTGCACCTAGAGCTACACAAACAGATGTGTCACACGATGCCAGTCTCTGGATCCCGCTATGTAAATTCTTAGGATGAGAGAGACCGTGGAGATGAACGGGAGAAGTGCCAGGAGTCACACCAAGTCGGCACGTCAACATGTTAAAAGCTGCCTACAATTAGAGGCTTAGTGTGGCTGCCACAGCAAGTAGTGAGGCAAAAACCTGCTTTGCTCGCTGCAGACGTTCACTGTGCGCCGACTCCTCTAATTGGTGAAATAACTCTTGGTTAGCTTCATATCGCCAGACTGGCTTTAACAGAGGGGCGGGAAGATAGGTTTCTAACTAAACAAGATCATTCAGAGAACAAGAGGAATGTTACACAGTCTTACGAAGAGGTGAAAGGGGAGAGCTAAAAGCAAAGAGGAGGAGTTGTGGATGACAGGGCCCTGAGAATTACAAGTAAACCACACTCCAATGTCACAGTTCAAAGTGTGTGTGTGTGTGTGTGTGGTCAGAGACAGAAGAGTTACAGTATCTCACATTTTTGTAAATATTTGATTATATCTTTTCATATGACAACACAAGACTGTGGCCCCCTGTCTCCGATGGGAGGGGATCCTGTTCTGCTTCAGTATGTCACATGTTGGCATTCATGGTTCCCTCAATGAACTGTAGCTCCCCAGTGCCGGCAGCACTCATGCAGCCCCAGACCATGACACTCCCACCACCATGCTTGACTGTAGGCAAGACATACTTTCTTTATACTCCTCACTTGGTTCCAGTAATCCATGTCCTTAGTCTGCTTGTCTTCTGCAAACTGTTTACGGGCTTTCTTTCTTGTAGCAAAGTGTCATTTCGTCAGTGTTGTAACATGAAAAGATATAATCAAAATGTACACAATTGTAAGGGATGTACTAACTTCTGTGAAATACTGTAGGAGTCAGGTACACTAGATTATCTCAGTTCAGCACAGTGTGTTGACGCCTCAGCATCACAGCGCATTAGGAACAATGCAACAGCTGACAGGTCGCTCTGAGGAGCATCACGCCAAGCCTGAATTATTTCTGCCACATGTTCATTTATTAACTATCTATGCATGCTCTGATGTAAGCACATTTGCATATGCATTTTTAAACTGGAAGTCAAATAATCGTGCCAGGCAGGCATGAGGAATATTTACAGATGCGCTTGTTATTTCCAAGTGTTATTTCCATATGTGTGCATCAGCACAGGGCACCTTGTCTTTTAAGGGTAGACACCAGCGCTTCATCACCTAGAGCACAGGAGCTACGGCAACACGATCTGAAGCTCTTCCTCTTCACACTAATGTCCATGGGCCAAAACCTCGTAGCAGGTCCGTGAAGAAGGTGGAAGACAAAATGCACCCGGTTGATAGGCAATGGTGCAAAAGACGATTGACATTCTTATTATGGTTTCGAGGACCGACAAGATGTTTAAACAAGATGAGTCACTGACGAACAATCCAACAATCACGTCTTCCCCCAATAGAACCACATCATACTGGACACATGTGTAAAGTACGGCACGGAAAAGACATGTCAGTCACGGGTGTCGACGAAGCCAGCGTTTTTCCATGCTCTTACACGTGAGAACATCATGTTCTCATGACCCCGGCGGGTTTCCTTCCTCCGGTTAAGGTGCCAACTTGCTGGTGTGTAACGAGTGTGTAGCGGTACCAGGTGGTCTCAGAGTGGTTTGGTAAACAAGGCTGTCATCTCATCGCCGAGCGTGGAGGTGACAGTTAAAAGGTTGATGTGCAAACAGACGTGTCAGGAGACGCGTCTGTCGGTTGGGAAGGGAGAAACCTCCGGTAAAGACGCTACGTGTAGGTTCCATGTCTATTAGAGCCTAGTTTCAAAGGCTTGAAACAGGTTTTGTTAAGATGAAAATCCCAAAACCTACACCACACAAAGCGCGCAGAGACAGAGATGTTTTAGGAAAAGCCTTGTGCCGGCTGCCAGTAGTCATCTTTTAAGTGCCTTGCTGAATTATTATTACTGTGTACCTGTGTGTTTTTGTGCCTGTGTGCATACGCGCTCGCCTCTGACGATTTCAATCTTCGTCTGTCAGTCCTGTTAACTCGAAAGGGCTGTTCCAGTGGACATTTTGGCTCCTTTAGTTGCACAATGCTGCTAGTATTAAGACCTATCGAGCCATGGGTTTTTCTGCATGAAAGGAGGTAAACACACACACACACACACACAACATGATATTCCATCAACTGTCAGAATTCTAAAATGCCTCACAAGAACAACTGTAAGCAAAGGGCCTGACCGGCTGGACAACTGTAACTGTTCCATAAGGGAGATGTTCCTCAATGAAGCGTCGGCATAGTAACGACAAGGCCAATTATGTTAATCCCCTCTACAATAAATCTATTTAAGTTTGAAGACGGAGGCGAAACAACGTGTGTTTCTGAAAAAAAGGCTACATGGAAAACATTAGATTCTTTCTAAGCCTCGGTCGCTTTGAGAAGCGTGGCAAAATGAAACGGTTGTAAATAACCGCAGTGTAACGAACTCGATATACCAAAGAGACTGTCAATCTGAACTAGATGGACTGAGGGCCACTTGGGCCCGTTCGTTTAAGTGATGTTAAAAGCAAACAATCAAACCAGTGAGTCCGAGAAGAAACCGGAGCACGTCGATGTCAGTAAATGACGGGCCACAACGGTGACATCTAATTTATAGCCCCGGGGCAAGCGAACAAGCAAATAAACAGGCATTTCTGTTCCAAACGTCCTCCTCAATCTGCCTCTCCCACAGTCAATTGCTTTTGGACAGGTAGAGAGAGGTGGAAAGTGCACAGCTAGGTCCACGAGTCTTCAGCACCCCTCCACCCTGTCAAACAAGAGATTTTCTGACAGTCCTTGACACGTGGTGCATTTACGCTTACTTACAGGTACAACAGATTACGGGGATCTCTGCGCCACGACAATGCGAATCAGCTAACCTGGAAAATATTTACATTTAATTTTTAACTGTAGTTTCGAAAAAAGCTGCGTTTCTCTATGAGACAATACATGTTGGCGTGAGAGCCATCTTCCAGCTATACTCGTCCATCTTAATATGGTGTCCCTTAACCATGATCACCTTCATTAGGGATTCTCACGAGTGGAGATGGACTGCCAGGCAGCCATACCATCACGCATTTTCATAACAAGCAAATAAACAGTACGTGCATGACTTCACCGTTCTGGCCCTGTGTCAGAGTCAATTAACTTCTCCAGGTAATGACCCCATTTGCATAGTAAACCTGGACCAACGCTAATGGGGCCACTACCTGAGGAGATTAATTGAGAGTGACATGACTTGAACTCCCTTTCCATTTTTTTCTTCTTCCACTCTTTCTTGCTCAGCCCGTCTGAAAGATCTCCCTCATATTATTTTAATAGGTCGCTACGAGCGTCAATAGCGGGAGTCCTTCAGACTTTGACACGGGCTCCGAGAAGAAAGGACGTCGCCTGCATTATGCATCATCACATGTGATGTTTAGAGCCAGGCCGTCGCTCCGCCCGCGTGGTGCTCCTAACCTTGGCAGAGAATAAAAGAATACCCCCAGCTTCATCAGTGAACTGGAATACCAGATGAAGCTTAACACACATGCTGCATCTCCCTTCTAATTGCCTTCATTTGGATCGGCCGAACAGGACAGCGGCACAAACGCCTGCCGAAAACACAGATACGCTCCGGGGCGAAACAATGTGAAGCGTACTGAAGTTGGAGCATTTTGAAAGCGGCGAGAGCGGTCCTTAACGTCAAATTGCTACGCAAAGCACACGACCTCTTGTTCCTAAAGAACTACTTGCATTAGATATGATTACAGGTCTGGTTAATCTTATCAATATGTGAGAGAAGTCTACCACTAAGGCAGAAATGACTAGACTAAACGTCATTAAAGCTCCCCGTCACTTTATGCAATAAAAAGGTGACAGTGACAAGCTGTAATTTGTTCTCATGGCTGAGGGCAGCAGACATTCATTTCCTGGGTGAGAATCCCATCCTACCTGAAAGTGCAGGAGACAGACAAGAAGGAGATAGAGGAGAAAGCCGCGTGAAAAGGCACTCTAATGACTTATTTAAAATTGGAAGAGCAATGACCCGAGGTCCAGCCAACGCCAAATGTCTCAAGACCAAAAACAGAAACAATGGATGAGTCTTAATTGTGACATTACAGACTCTTGCACAGCCAGAAACGGAGGGGGACTGATTAAAGGACTGGAAAGGTGGCTGACTTTGTGAAAAGGTCATCACACACATACCTACAGTACCTGGAGTTTTCCTGGGGTTTCTTCAAAAAATAGAAAAATAAGAAACTGAACAGAAAGAATGAAAAAAAAAAAAAACTCCTCTGTGACTGGAGTTCTAGGAGACAGGCCTGATCAACTCCAATACATTAGTGAAATAAGATGGAAATTTTCCAGGCAGGATGTATCCAGGCAGAAAATGACTTAGCTTGCACAGGGGTTAGCTTAGCCATAATCACACCATGGCCAGGTGGGCTGGGCGCTGGGTTAATTGTGAGGTTAACAGAAGGTCATGTCGTTCAAAGATCAGGGCGGTGCTCTACCCGGCAGGGGCTCGTGGACTCCGCTTACCGCGCTCCTGGCTGACCTTGCTGAGTGTTGGCGGCCATGTTTCTGTGTTGCAGCATAGTTTCTATGTGATACTTATTACCAGAGTGCAGAGGGGACGCACAGTGAACAACCTATTGTCTAGGAATGATGAATGGTGTAGATGAAAGTAACAGGTTCTGTATCATAGGCTCCTTGGCTGTGGTACACGCTAAACACGGTCCTGGCTGTGGGACACGCTAAACACGGTCCTGGCTGTGGGACACGCTAAACACGGTCCTGGCTGTGGGACACGCTAAACACGGTCCTGGCTGTGACACATGCTAAACACGGTCCTGGCTGTGGCACACGCTAAACACGGTCCTGGCTGTGGCACACGCTAAACACGGTCCTGGCTGTGGCACACGCTAAACACGGTCCTGGCTGTGGCACACGCTAAACACGGTCCTGGCTGTGGCACACGCTAAACACGGTCCTGGCTGTGGAACACGCTAAACACGGTCCTGGCTGTGGCACACGCTAAACACTGGATGTTGTACACATGCCAGTACTGATTATGAAAAGGAGATGACATTGGTGTCTTAGAGCTGAAAACACAATGATCAAGAGCACAAAGTATGGATAGCAAAAAGATTACTTTGTAATATTTTATTTATTTCAAACATGATCTAAATTACAGTATAACAGCGTACAAAGTTTGTAGCCAGCTGAATGTAGAGAAAGGAAGTCACTCCAGATGTTAAAGGGAATGTGAATACAGTAGCCTAATCACAGCTAAAAGGTCAAGTAGGGGTCAGGATATAAGCCTTTAAATAGAACTACATTTGGAAAGAAAAAAGACATACTAAATGTGCACACTTATATTGAAGTCTTCACATTATGAATATTCCTATTTCAGTTAATGGTCAGGTGCCTGTAAGAAAATAAACTAGGTTCACCAAATGATTCAAATGTAAATAGGAAGCCTATGACTTATTTTTTATGTAAAACACTACTAAACAGATCGTGCAGTGACAGTCTCCATCCAACTTGTTCCAACGCAATGAAAAACAAAGCTCCGTGAGATGAGAAGGCTGAAGACTTGACAGCACATTATCTTTGATGACGTGATGTGAGGACGGGACATTCAACCCTTTAACGAAGCAACGCACTAATGAGTCTCTTTGTTAAATATCACTAAAACAGCATCAAAGCAAAATCTCTTATTTGAGACTGAGAACATGACTAACGCCCGGCCGAATGATTCACCACAAAGTCAACTTGAGACATACAGAGAAAGGGGGAAATTATCTGTGGTTATTCCTTGTACAAGTCTAGGTTTCAGGTCGCTTTGAAATTTGACAGCTCATATTATTTCCTTATTGTGTTGCAGGTCATTCGTTTGTAATCCAAAAGCCGCTTATGGAAACCAGGGTCGCCCATGTAATAATTCCTTATCACTTTTAGTTTTAAAAAAAAAACACAGTTCAACGAGTAACACTGAGGCAACGTCGTAAAAAAAGACAAAACAACATCACAGAAATAACAATAGTACCGTAATTAAAGTGAAAGAAAACAAAGAGGAAATAATTCACTAAAAACAATATAAAGACAAATAATTTCCTTAACATTCTTTGTTTTCCACAGATGTTCATCAGTTTACAAAATATCATTCACATGTACAGTATAACCCAGGAAGCCAGTATATCCAATGCCTACATTATAAATTCATGGCTTAAAATACTGACAGGTGATAGGCTGGTATATAGGATAGGATATATAGGAAAAACAAAGCAAAAAAAAAAAAAATCACCAAAATAGTACAGTGTCATACAGTAGTGACAGAATAATCTGATATATTTCAATAACACAATAATGAAAAAAAATCGCGAATGTATTCAGTTTGTTTAGTGTCAGAAATACACATTTTGGTAGAAAGAAAAAATAAGGCAAGGCTTTCAGTCAAAGAGCATTCCAGAAAAAATAGCATGTCTACCATATTACTTTTTAAAGCATTGATTAACATATGTCTCCAAACACAATATAAAATACTTTTGTAAATGAAACATTCATACAGTGCTCAGTTTATGTACTGGGACACTGAAGCATGTCTGGACTGAAAATGCAGCAGCTACTATAGAGTTAACATATAGATTCTCTACATTTGCATATATTCATTTGAATTGGTTTCACCATGTAATTACGACAACACATTTAATACTCAGACACACCCATTTCAGGTCACCAAAACTGTGACAATTGTCTTGACATTTGTTTCTGTATAGTCACGTGACTTCTATCACATCCACTGTGCAAACACAAGTGTTAATTCTGGTCTTTGCAGGAGCCTTTGGGATCTGATATTTGTGTCAATGAAAGTCAAAGAAGCCATTATTAGGCAGATAAAAAAAAACATACGTAACACTTTAATAACAGTAATACTTTTTAAAAATCATTAGTACTGGAATCCAACATGGGCTAGAAATATCTCTGCAGTCGAATATGGAAGAACGCTCAATATAAAAACTATAACATGTCCGGAAATCCTAAAACAAATCTTACTTTAAGAGAATAACAAGAACCTAAATGCTATGACATCCACAAAACATGTCGGCTAAAATACAAGAAAATAAATAGGTCAACTGAGGTTGTATTGAATACTTGAAACAATACATTTAATTTTAAATATTTCTATAATTATTCAGACCCAATAACACCTAATTTTAAAACAAAATATCAACCACAACTACAATCCCAATGTTGGTTAGGGGGCCGATTACTTTCACAAGGCCCTGTATAAATGTATTGTGGAATGGTGAAACCAATAAACGACTAGTCGCAAATTAAAGCTGAGAATCTATACTTTAACATCATAGTAATGGCTTCATTTCAAATACAAAACGTTGAAAGTCAAATGCACAATACTTTACTGTTCCAATAGTAACAGAGGGCACATATATGAAGCGTATGTAACAAAAGTGTTTACAGTCTCTTTCTGGCCCCGACCTGGCCAGGTGGGCAGAAAGGCCCAATGTTGATAAATAGCACCGTGTGTGTGGGCCCAATATCGCGCACACACACACACACACACACACGCACACGCACACACGTTTTACTATAGGGAGTACATGAGCGCAGAGTCATTATTTACCAGTAAAACTTCTATATCAACTGAC